>JAODUO010000013.1:890000-905000 GCA_025642075.2 Ridgeia piscesae | reverse complement strand
CCAGGAAAAGGCCCAGAAACTTAAGAAACTACTCGCGGCACAGAGGTTGGTCACACTGAGGACATGGAGTCTGGATGTGGAGTGTGTGGAGCAAGGTGGAGCTGGATGTGGAGTGTGTGGAGCTAGCATGAGTGGAGCTGGATGTGGAGTGTGTGGGGCTAGTATGAGTGGATCAAGGTGGAGCTGGATGTGGAGTGTTTGGAGCTAGCATGATTGTAGCAAGGTGGAACTGGATGTGGGGTGTGTGGAGCTCTAGCAGGAGTGGAGCTGAGTGGGTGTGGAGTGTGTGGAGCTAGCATGATTGGAGCAAGGTGGAGCTGGATGTGGAGTGTGTGGAGCTAGCAAGGTGGAGCTGGATGTAGAGTGTGTGGATCTAGCATGAGTGGAGCAAGGTGGAGCTGGATGTGGAGTGTGTGGAGGTAGCAAGGTGGAATTGGATGTGGAGTGTGTGGAGTTAGCATGATTGGAGCAAGGTGGAGCTAGATGTGGAGTGTGTGGAGCTAGCAAGGTGGAACTGGATGTGGAATGTTTGGAGCTAGCATGAGTGGAGCAAGGTGGAGCTGGATGTGGAGTGTGTGGAGCTAGCATGAGTGGAGCAAGGTGGAGCTGGATGTGGAGTGTGTGGAGCTAACATGAGTGGAGCAAGGTGGAGCTGGATATGATGTTTTGTGTGTGTGTAGCTTGCAGGAGTGGAGCAAGGCGGAGCTGGAGTGGAGCCGGGAGGAGCTGGGCAGTGCATCAGAAGGCCTCCACCACAAAGTAGAGGCAGAGAAAGTGAGGCGGGAACACATGTTAGACATCCGCCAAGTCCTCGCCTAGAGAGGTCATGCAGAAGAGTCGAGAGGTCGCAGGTACGTGTCAGTGGCGCCACCTACAGTACAGCTGGGTCATGTTCTCGGTGAATGGTGTTAGGAAAATGTCGTTGCTAGGTACTGCCTAGCGTCACAACTAATCTGTCTTGTATTTTGCAAGGACGGCCATGGCGAAATACTGCACACATTTCCAGGGTGAAATGTGGACTGTGAGATGAATGGGGCATGTCCCATTTTAACATGTTTTCTATAATACCACATTTTATCAACCCCAACATGTGGCTGTTTGTTATCCAGGCATCTACTGTTTGATTTAGGATCAGTGTCTAGCGTGTTTCACAGAGAAAGGCAATTTTCTTTTACTCTGATCTCCCCCACCAATGAACCCCGTTACTAGAAATCACAAATCTGTTGTGTATTAAAAACACCACAAATTTATTCATTACATTTTTATTTTCCATTTTTGTATTAATAAAGCACACTTGATTTGAGTAAAGAAAGACTGCGTACCGTTGTAGTGTTTACATTTTTCTGGGCGTTATAAACTATCCGGGTAACGTTTCTGCGCATGCGCGATAAATGTCAAATCATCAAAATGCTGCAGCAAAACACAAAGCATTTATGGTATAAATACCACGGGCTGTTCATTAGGACGTATAATAAATAACCTTTCAGCAATGTTATTTGTCACAAATTAACATGGGGCAAACACGTTTTGAGATGTTTTGATAGCAAGTGCAAATCATTTTCCTGCAATGCACCATAATCCGTGACAGTGATTTAAACAGACGTACTATTTTAATGTATTTATCAAAATGTTAAGCAACTCTTCACGGTAATCACCACAGGAGAGTTAACGAACAGCTCGTGGTATTTATATGATAAATGCTTTGCATTTCGCTGCACATTGATAGGTTTATGTTTATTGCGCATGTGCAGAAACATCACCCAGATAGTTTATAACGCCCAGAAAAATGTAAGCGCGACACCATGGCCCAGTTGCATACAGTAGGTTATATATAAAATAATTAGTTGTGTTATATTTGACGATTCTTTGACGTAAAATAAATATTTTTTGCAAATATTCACAGTTAGTTGCATTTTACAATAATTAAGTCTACAAAGATAGAATTTAAAAAAATGTATGACCAAACTATTAGAAAGATGTGTTTATTGTGAACATACTAAAAAATGTTAAAGTACCATAACAGGCATATTTCCAGTTGCAGCCATTTGCATTATGCATAAATTAACAGCATAATTGTTTGACGCTTGAGGTAACAAGGATATTTTTAATAGTAGTTCTGGTTGTTACTGTATCGATTAGTTTTATTAATATCTAGGGTGATTGTTAGGGTATGTTTCCAGTAATGATGTGATCTACACCATTGACTTCGGTCATGTTGGAAGATAAAGTACAACACTGACCGCAGTCATGTTCTTAGAAGACATTTCACAATGTGTCTGTTCCCGAGAAGGTTCATGCGTTCAGCTGTAGTGATGGATGTATGTTGCAGATCCCACTAGTAACTCAGAGGACAGTCTGCAGCTCTAGTGTAACACGTAAATAACTTGTGGCAGTCTTTGTCTGTTACGTGTGAGTGGTTCATCTGCGCCATTGCCAGTTTGCTGTGTGGCTTTATGCTGTCCAGCTTGGCTTGACTCCAGCGGACGTTAAGGAAACATTAATTAGTGTGTAATATTATTTAGCAATGCTTGTTAGCATTAGAGACAATGTAATTTTTTAATATAAATGACACCTTAGTAATTATTACAATTGATTTATTTACATATATCTATTCTTTGTTCTTATGAAATGTTTACCTGCATCCAGTGAAACTGTGATCACATCCCATTAAAACCTGTCTGTGTGGTTTGCTATGTAAGTGTAATGATATGCTATATTTAATGAAATAGTTTCACTAAATATTATTGCTTTGTTCTGATTTGTTTTAATTGATAACAGTGCTGTATACCATTCAGTCGTCATCATTTACAAAACTTAAAGTTTATCTATACATCAAGACATACCATAACTGTTGTCTGTTCCCCTATTATCACTCGCAGGCACAGCAGCGTCGTGTCGCGCCGTTGGCTTTTGCACCTGATGGAAATAAGGTTTCTTGAAGTTGTGGCTTGGAGTGATGTTTTTGTTATGTTTGCTTTGAGTGTGATTTTGGGTATGTTTTGTTTGGATTACTTTGTGATGTGACATTAGTAAAATAGGAAGAGCATTTCTTTTTTATCATATTTTACTATTATATTGCTGGCAGTTCCTATGGTGATGTAAAACAGGACATAGAAATGAGGCTCTGTTGTGGGTCATGGGACATGGAAATAAGGCTTTGTCAGTGTACCTGGAAGTGGAGCAAGATATTTTATATTTAATTAGTTTATTCATTCTTCTTAAATGCATAATATTTCCATGTGTCAAAGGTGGATTTGTAAGTAAAATTACAGTGACATCATGGGAGAATGAAATGGTCTCAACCCTCAGGCTCTTTTGGTGGTGTGAAGATTAATATTTTGGCAGGAAAAGAGGGGATTGCAGAGGAACTGTACCAATTGACTTGTGCAGTAGAGATTAACAATGAAGCCACCAAACATTACCCCCTTGTTTTATAAAGACGAAGAAAACGATGGCAGTTTTGCCGGTTGCTAATCTTATGTTAATACATAAAAACACATGCTTTATCCCGTGATAACGTTATTGTTTTTATTTGTGGTGCTTGCAGTTTACTTTTTGTAGAGAGCAATCTAACATTTAACCAGCCATCAGCTGCTTTCAGCAGTTCACAGACATCCTACTAGTACTAACTTGACTGTTGCACACATTCCTGACACTGCTAACTTTGGTTTGTTCTTGAAGTGAAGCACTATGAGCAGAAGTGTATCGGCACTTCATTGCTGCGTCACCTGCAACTAACACGCTCAGCTGCAGCCATATCAAGGACAGGTGAACTGCCTATGCCACCTAGAGCCATGTACCAAACTGTGTACTGTCTCATGTCACCAACTGTAGATGGTGTGTCGAGGAATCACAGACAAAATGTCATCGGATGCAAATTTAAGAGCACTGGTTTTATTCATTTAACGGCATCTTAACACTTGCACAGTAATATTTTGTAGAGTTCATGGTTGAACACATTTGAAAATGTCCAGATAATTTATACATGTATGTTTGTTTTGTGAATGCATGTATAAGTTAACTTTGGTGCTGTACTTATTTGTGTCATAAAATATAAAAGCATTTATTAGATAATCTTTATTCTTAAACATTAGCATGATTTCTGCACATATGTAACATGACTTAAATTGTACATTCTTTGGAAAAAGGCACAAACATGCCAGATATGATGTATTCGATAAACTTAAACATTTAGCGACCAGTCACAGTGATTAAATCAAACGTTTGTATGCAAAATTGTGTTGATAGGTTTTGTTGACGTCTTTTGGCATTTTCCGTGGACTTTTGCATCCTCAGACATTTTGTGCCAGCCATACTGCTAGAGTAAAACCCTTTTCCACAACCCCACCCTCATATATCCCTCCCTGCTTTCCCCACTACCCTGCCCTCCAACCATTCTACCCAATCACAACCCTGTCTTCCCACAATCTTTCCCTTCCACAACCCTCTCCCCAGTCACTGCAGCATGACCTCTGACCTTCAGCTGGTCATATTTACCTCTAGCTTTTTTGGTGCAGCTGTAGCAGGCATTTGTACGTAGCAACCCAGTAGCCCCTGGAGCAAGGCAATAGCCCCAGTAGCAACCAAGTAGCCCTAATAGCAAGCTAGTGAAGTCCCACTGGTTCCTAAATAATTGAAAAATTATTCGATGCACTTAATCCTAGATGACAAGTAAGACAGATATTCTGTCCATAGTACCAATGTGTTTAAGCACTGCACATTGCAAGTCCAGTAATGTTGAGAGATTATGAGGGGTGGACTTGTTTTTGTCACTGCCTGGGAATTATGAAACGTTTTGATTACTCAAGGTGCCCATGTTTAAAAATCAGCTAATCACGTGAGATTTTATCATGTTAATTCTAGGTGTCATACGTGGTGTTCCAAAGCTCTGTCGATATGATTAGTGATCCATCTGTCATTGTCATTACACCGGAGGTCAAATAGAGGTCATGTGTGATTGGTCGGTTGCAGAACATTGACCTAGAATAAGTTGTCCTTGCCTGCAGTTCTTTACTGTTTCTAGATGTTCATAGACTCACTTGGTGGCTGGGTAGTGCTCATGTATTTCAACATGTTTACAGACATTTGCTTGGTGGCAGGGTTCATGGATTTCTCTCTTCATTGCAGGGTGTAGATTCTTAAATGCAATAAGCTTAACATGTTGCAATTCCTTCACTGTTGACATAGCACAAAGGATACTTGACCAGGCGATGTAGTTGTAAACTGAGATATTGTGGAATTCTTGGTAACACATTTTTATCATTTATTTAGAACCTGGATGTGTAGCAGCATTTCTGAAATAAATTGTGTGAATTATTTGAACCAAAATATTTACTATTTAGTCGCTGTGTATAAATGTTTCAACAAAATTATATCTTTCACTTTTTTGTGTATTTTGAAAGCAGCAATATTAATCATTTTAGTTGTTATTGTGGTTTGTCCATAAATCCATCAAGTATAAATTATTGAAATATCCAATAATGAAGGATTGCTTAATTTAATGATGCATTGATTTTAAGTTGTAATTACAGAAGATGATACAATGAAAATTTAAGTAAAAATATGTGTTTTTACGCAAGCATATTTGATCTGTTAAAGCAACCACGGTTATGTTTATGTTTTCAGCCACTAGACTGCGCCAGTTGTCCACAGCAGGTGAAGGTGATGTCATCGAATCTGACCCGGAAGCTGAACCTCAAACGAACGACCTTTACCATCAGATGACGTCACAAAAAATGGCTGCCATCCCTCTGGATCAGCGACAGAGTTTTTACACATAGAGGATATATAATGTGTCAGTATACGCAACTAACCATTTAGTGTAGTTCTAGACCTATAGGGTGGAAAGTGGCAACCCAATTACTGCGGCTTGTGTCTTGAACCAGGATATGATCTTTCAACAGTGATGAACCCTGGGAAGTTTTCCAACATTCATGATCGACCTTGTCATCAATTGTGGAATAAAACAATTTATTCATTAAATTTTATTCAAGCATTTTTAATAGCAGAGACAAATATTTTTAACAAAGATGTACATTTTACAAAAAGATACAATCTAACCTTCTTTTTCATTATATTGCTCTGGTGGACTTGTTATGTCATGCTGGTGGGCTTGCTAACTGAATATGTTACTCACTGCCACGTATTGCTTGTTGTAATTTGAAACAAACACCCAGATATGTTCTCAATTACACTACAGAACATGGGGCAGGAAGTCTGTTTGATTTTAAATACGTTAAGAATATGTTGTTCTTTGACCTAGTGGGGTTGCTGTCACGTGATTTATTTGGTGAACCCTGTGGTCATGCTTCTTCCTGTTAGTAACCGAGGTAATTTAACACTGCTTTTATCACTCTTGTTGCTGTATTTAACAATATAAATGTTCTTGTTATCTGAATGACCAACTTGTCATTAAGAATGTTGTAGCCGAGCCAGTAAACTGCACCTGGCATTGATGCGGTCAGTGGGCGTAGTTTTGTTATTTGTATATATATATATGATAAATACTTCATACGGATGTTGCCATGTAACATTTGATCTATTTTTAGACATTTGTATATATGAATACAGTGTTGTGTACAACATATACATAAATGTAAGCTCTGTTTGTGTATATATAACTGTAGTGTATGGGATAAGTAGTTGCATTGGTAGACAACGGTGGATGGAAGAAATAACTGCTGTGTGACTGTGAACAGTCTACAGCGTCACGTGTAGAATGACAGGTAGAGTAGGTTGGCATTGTGTCACAGTAGATATAGCTGATAAATCTGCATTGTACGTGGGCCATATGGATAAAATACATTAGGTCAACCAAACACATTCAACAATCTATCACGATACACGCGCTTCATACAGTGTCACCAGGAAAATAGTTGACCATGGTTTTTCTTGCTGAAGTGAAGAACTTGTGCATTTATTATTGTTCCTACTTACTGTTGCTCACCATTGTGTATTTGCTGTGAACTCCTGCATCCGTTGAGAGTTTCTTGCTGCTCAAATGGAGAGTTCAGAATGTTTTTATGCAGACTGTTTTTATTCCCGCTGACATTGTGGTAAGTTGTATCACGATTAGGAAATGTTGTTAGTTATTTGCCCCGAGATACATACTGATGTACACAGTAAATATATAATTTGTCAACTTATGGATGTGTTATTTGTGTTTGTCATACTCAAATTATATAGAGTCATGTCTCATTTATACGCTCCCAATGTGTTTGGTCTGATAGACGAAACGTTAAGATTAGCGATACACTTTATTATGCATGATATCAAGATGGTTCCAGTATAAAACGTGCGAATTATCGAAAACCGGATAAGCGGGACATGAGTCATGATTGTACATGAAATATTCTCGAAATGCACTACATATTTCTGCAAGTATTATATACAAGTATATGAAGGCCTACCTGTCATTTCAAACACCCAAGTACAATTCGAAGTCAAGTACTGGAAACAATTCTTACTTCCAAGTATGACAATTATTAGAAACTACAATATCATTAGCAAACAAATGGATGGATGACATGAACGCTATTGCCGAGTTAGCAACTCTTCGTCACAGTTATTGCGGTAAACTCGGAAGTTAAGTATGACTTGGAGTTCGATTTGCCATTCAGACACAAGAAATGCATAATTTGCATATTTTTTCCACACAAATAATCGAAAGTGACTAACATAACCGATCAACCCCATGAACGAAAGCACAGTCTCAAAGGGCACTGTGGCAAAGAAATATAGCGGTTAACGTACTGTTTATTTACACTGTTGGCTGTCTGCTGTTACCGTACGATCACACTCGGCATTTGAGTTTTCTTTTGGTCTCTGTTAGCGTACGATCACACTCGACATTTGTGTTTGCTATTGCCGTATTGGTCTCTCTTAGCGTACCATCACACTCGGCATTTGTGTTTGTTATTGCCGTATTGGTCTCTGTTAGCGTACGATCACACACGGCTTTTGTGTTTGCTATCAACGTATTGGTCTCTCTTAGGGTACGATCACACTCGGCATTTGTGTTTGCTATTGCCGTATTTGTCTCTCAGCGTATGATCACACTCGGCATTTGTGTTTGCTATTGCCGTATTGGTCTCTCTTAGCGTACGATCACACTCGGCATTTGTGTTTGCTATTGCCGTATTGGTCTCTCTTAGCGTACGATCACACTCGGCATTTGTGTTTGTTATTGACGTATTGGTCTCTCTTAGCGTACGATCACACACGGCTTTTGTGATTGCTATTGCCGTATTGGTCTCTCTATCTGTCTGTCTATCAACACAAGATCCGTATTTACTGGGCTTGTCAAATAGTTGTATTAATCGGTGCGTATATACATTGACAGCTCGGTTCGTAATGTTTCCCAGGATAGTTGTGTAACAGCAAACATAGATAACTACTTAGTAATGCAGTCAACGCCGGACATAACAAGGAGCAAAAACGTTTATTTAAAACTTTTAACTGAACATATAATAACATATATAAAAACAATTTAAAAAATGATTGCTTTCGCATGACATTGGAGTTCTAGCAAGACAAATTTAAGTGCGGGAGTCATCCTGACTAAACAGTAATCGTTGCATTATTATGACGATTTGGAGCTTCTGTTCATGCAATGTCACAGGTCAATTATAATTCATTACTAATGCTGCATCACAATGACTTTGCAACATTTCTGCCACGCATTTCACCGAACGTCAAGTTAAACGAATCAGCCACCTATACTATACAGTGCCCAGAATGTGACCAGCGCAGTATTGGAGAAACAGCTTAACTAATTGGCACAACATTCAAAGAACATAAATTATAGTTTGTCGCCAACTGTTATCGGCTTTAAGCTAATATAAACTAAACACATGCCATCAACATTCTTTGAAATACGTCACAATTTTAGACCGCGAAGAGAACTGGACATAACTGACAGGAGGAAGATCAATGAGGCGATAATCACCCACAGTGGGAAATAATTCACTGACCAGAGATGTCCATAAATGTACACGGTTCATTGAGCTCACACGACTTCGGTTATAAGACGCCATCGTAACGTCAGTCTGCCGAGCAAGGCCGTGAGAGGCCGTTGAAGTATTCAGACCACAACAATAAGACTCTGGAAGTAAATAGTTGTAACCTGGATCTTCTGTCCATTTAAGTTCTTTATGCTCAACAAGATTCAATAATACGCATACCATTGTTAATAAATACACAATTTGCAATATGTAAACAATAAAATAAATTCGAAATGAAACACATTTTAAGCAGTCGATGTTCAACTATACACAACGTTTCATGCGTTCTCCTCTTGCCGACTTGATCACAAATGGAAAGGAAGGTTACGTGATCACATGTCATCATGGCACATCCAAATCAATGTCGCTGACCAGGCCGACAATCATCAAGTAGGATGGCGTCATCAAATTCGATATTGGTGACGCGGCGAGTATTCGACAAATACGATGACTCATCAGGTGCGACGTTGTTGACGAGGCCAGTACACGACAAGTAGGATGACGTCATCAAATGCGACGTTGCTGACGCGGCCAATACACCCCTCGTAGGATGACGTCATCAAATGCGACGTTGTTGACGAAGCCAGTACACGACAAGTAGGATGACGTCATCAAATGCGACGTTGTCGACGAGGCCAGTACATCCCTTGTAGAGATGACGTCATTAAGTGCGACGTTGTTTTGCGGCCAGTACACGACAAGTAGGACGGCGTCATCAAGTGCGACGTTGTCTTTGCGGCCAGTACACGACAAGTAGAATTATGGCGACAGCGACGGTTGCGATGACGCCAGTAAGTGCAAACCACAGCGCCATCTTGGATTGTTTCTTGGCGCGCTGGTACTCATGGTCCTCGTACGACTTACTTGTGAATACTACAAGCAGACCGTACACGTAGGTCATACAACGAACAGGTGATGTAAGTAGATCATACAATGAATACATGTTGCAATAGATCGTAAAACTATTGAACATCGCAAGTAGATCAAACAATGAAGACACACTGCATAAATACCACACGACGAAGATTCACTGCATAAATACCATACGACGAAGAAACACTGCATAAATACCATACGACGAAGACACACGGCATAAATACCATACGACGAAGACATACTGCATAAATACCATACGACGAAGACACGCTGCATAAATACCATACAATGAAGATACACTGCATAAATACCATACGACGAAGACACACTGCATAAATACCATACGACGAAGACACGCTGCATAAATACCATACAATGAAGACACGCTGCATAAATACCATACAATGAAGACACACTGCATAAATACCATACAATGAAGACACACTGCATAAATACCATACAATGAAGACACACTGCATAAATACCATACAATGAAGACACACTGCATAAATACCATACGACGAAGACACACGGCATAAATACCATACGACGAAGACACACTGCATAAATACCATACAATGAAGACACACTGCATAAATACCATACAATGAAAACACACTGCAGACCGACCCATCATGGTCATATGCTGCAATTAGGATATATCACGAATGCGGAGAAAGTTGTGTTCAAGACAGGTTAGAAATATACAAAAAGAAGTACCATGACAACATATATTAGAACATCCGGGTACTATTTTGGCATACTTACTCATTCATTATACTTCATTTTATTATACATTATTGAAAACCAACAAACCAGTGCTACGTTAACATCTATACAAGAGCGTCTCTGTCTCTGTTGAGAGAAAGGCTACAATCCCCAGGATGCGCGAGATGCCAATATCGTCCCTTTATACAATACCAAGGGTGACCGAAGTGATTGTTATAATTATCGCAGCATCTCCCTCCTCAGCGCACTAGGCAAGGTCTTCGCTCGAGTAGCACTCGCACGCCTACATAGTCTTGTGCCACGCACCTACACTGAGATACACAGCGACACAGGCCGATCAACAGTGGACATGGTCTTCGCTTTATGCGAGTTGCCAAACATGTGCCGATAGCAGCTTTGGCCACTCTTCGTCCCATTCGTCGATCAAATGAAAGCATTTTATCTGCAGAAGATAGATTGCCCGTACCCAAGACTGCTAGGTATCATCACATCCTTACATGAGCACATGCACAGCTACTTCAAGGGTGCAACATCTGAGGGCAGGGAACTAGGGCTGCATTCTGTCCACGACACTATTCGGGGTCTTCTTGTCTATGCTCCTTCAACATGCCTTTGAAGACTGCGCTGATGGTGTCTATGTGCACATCAGATGATGCCGCGCTGGTATCGCACACCCAGGCCCACTTACACAGCTTGGCTGTCCCATGCAAGACGTTTGAGCTGACCATAAACGTGAAAAAGACAAGCATTATTGCCCAGGATGCGGGCTCCATTCTATAGATGGTCACTCCCTTGAAGCTCCACCTCCACTTACCTTAGGTCCATGATTTCCTCGTCACTGTACCTCGAAGTGGAACTGAACACAAGAATCGTCAAGGCTGTAGTAATCATGACAAGACTGAACAAAAGGGAGTGGGACAAAAAGCACCTGACAGAAAACACCAAGTTGCGTGCCTATATGGCAAGCGTTCTTAGCACTCCACTCAATGGGTAGTGAAGCATTGACGATGCCTGCAAGCCAGGTAAAGCGCCTGAGCAGCTTTCATTTGCGGTGTCTCAGACGTTTGCTGGCAAGACAAGGTGACCAACTCGGATATATTAAAACGTGCATGCATTCCCAGCTCTCTTGAGCCAAAGCCTCAGATGACTGGCACACGTATTGCGGATGGATCGTGGTCGAATTTCAAAGGACATGATCGCTGAAGAATTACAACCAATGGGGCGTCCCCGTGACCGCTTTAATGCCATCTGCAAGAGAGCCATGAAGCTGGCCGACGTCGACATCAACACCTGGCAATGCATATCCGACGACCGGAAATACTGGTTCATCGTGGTGCGGGGTGGCATGGGTAATACAGAGGAGACCAGGCGCAGTCATGTGACTGACAGGAGAGCCAGGTGATTTGTCTCTGTTGCCAGAAGTAAGCATCAAAGTGACACAACAAAAGCGTGACGACTTATTCGAGGTGACAATGACCACAAGACATGATAATGTGACAACTGATGCGAGGTGACAATGACAACGAGACACACCAATATGTCAACTTATCCGAGAAAACGAAGATACCGAGATGCAACAACGTGACAATTGACCAAACAATACGAAGGCAACGTGACACAACAACGTGATGACTTAACAGAGAAGACCAGGGCAACCTGATATAACAACGTTTTGACTACCCTGAGGAGACAATCGCAACGTGACACAACAGCGTGACGACTTACCCGAGAAGATGAAGGCGATGAGACCGAAGGGAGGGTTGCAGCAGAACATGACGATGCACGACAACACGAGGTGGTTGTCGGGCATGGGCGGGCGATAAGAGATCTGTTTGACGACGTGCATGGATGTGACGACATCGTCGGTCGACGTCACGGTCTGGGTGACGACGTCGATGCCGTGCTCACTGATGAGGAGAGTCGCCGTCGGCACCCGCTTTAGAGTCGGTCTCACGGGCTCGGCGGGGGCCGCTTCGGGGGTGGACGTGACGAGGTTCGTGGACGTACTGTCCATGAGTTCATGGACATCGTCACACTCCGTGTCTGTGGACACTGCACCATTCGCCGTCGGCGTGGACGGCGATATGGACGCAATGTCGGCCACGTCTCTCTCGCCGGTAGTAGCGTCGATAGAATTTTGGTTGTCATCAGTGGTGTTGTCCTCTTGCTGCTTTGCTTTGGCTTCTGCCGTCACAGCCGCGAGCATGCGCTCTGTCGACGACGCGTGTTTTGACGACAGCAGCGGCTGAGACGACGCATTGCTGTCCGACCGATGGCGTGCGTCACTGTCGTCTGATTCCCATCCGCTGATGTGCAGACTGCTTCGTTTCGCGGGTGTCGTCTCGCCTTCTGTGATCGTCTCTATCGGCCTTGGACGTGGCTTCTTTGTCATCCGCGTTACATCTACATCCGCCGACAAATCGGATGCGCACGATGTGGCGTCTTCTGTCGACTTCCCGTCCAGAATTTGTGGATCGGAGTCCTTCCGCGATGCGCTTTCTGTCATTGGTGCCTCGTTTTCGTCCTCGCTGTTGTTCTCAGATCCTATCGCCCACTTACTTCGTGGGGGGTCGCTAACGCTCAACGTGTCAGCATCTCCGCAAACCACTTTCTCTTTCGTTTCGTTCATGTCCGTATCAACGCCCACGGATGGAGTAACGTTTTCTGTAGTCATCTCAGCTGGTGAACGCAGCGAACCATTTCCCTGATGATTCACTTTTGAAATTTCAGCCACCCCGTCCTCCATTGTATGAACGCTTCAGTCAGTGTTTGCGTTCATTCAGGTGTTGGTCAACAACAATAACGCTTGAGGGGTCTGAAAACAACAATGAGTACATCACTGTCGAGCACGCGAAGAGTGTGTGTAACAACGCAGAACATGTTACACAGTGACAAATTGGTTATTACATGGTTGTGCCGTATAAACAGGCAAGTTCTAGCATAGCGTAGCACCAATCCTTATGGTGCATGTCTACAAAACGAGATGCAACAATTTCGAACTTGTGCCGGGAGATGATGAAAACGTGGCATAGATTTAAGGGGAAGTGAGATAGATTGATAGATTGATAGATAGATAGACAGACAGACAGACAGACAGACAGACAGACAGACAGACAGACAGACAGACAGACAGACAGACAGACAGACAGACAGACAGACAGACAGACAGACAGACAGACAGACAGACAGACAGACAGACAGACAGACAGACAGACAGACAGACAGACAGACAGACATGCATGCATACATGCATACATGCATACATGCATACATGCATACATGCATGCATGCATGCATACATACATACATACATACATACATACATACATACATACATACATACATACATACATACATACATACATACATACATATATACATACATATAGACAGATAGACATACAGACAGACAAACAGACAAACAGACAGACAGACAGACATACTGACAGACAGACAGACAGACAGACAAACAGACAGACAGAGAGAGAGACAGACAGACAGACAGACAGACATACATACATACATACATACAGACAGACAGACAGACAGACAGAGAGACAGACAGACAGACAGACATGCAGACAGACAGACAGGCAGACAGGCAGACAGGCAGACAGGCAGACAGGCAGACAGGCAGACAGGCAGACAGGCAGACAGGCAGACAGGCAGACAGGCAGACAGGCAGACAGGCAGACAGGCAGACAGGCAGACAGGCAGACAGGCAGACAGGCAGACAGGCAGACAGGCAGACAGGCAGACAGGCAGACAGGCAGCATACAGACAGACATGCAGACAGGCAGGCAGACAGACAGACAAACAGACAGACAGGCAGGTAGACAGGCAGACATACAAGCAGACAGACAAGCAGACAGACAGACAGACAGACACCTTGGGAGAATACTCCAGTATTTCTGGGGTCACTGGATGAATCACCAGCTGGATTTTAAATTGGCTTACGGACAGCCAACAGAAAGCAGCAGTAGACGGCGAGTCATCAAAATAAGTGACAGTTGAGGGCACTTGGCCCACTTTGTCCTGTTATATGTCAGTGACACAAGAGAAGGCGTCACCTCTAACATCCGGCTTTATGCCGACGATTGAATTATGTAGAGGTGTGTCAATAACAGTGATGACGCAGAAACCCTCTAATCTGATCTGAAGTCTGCAACTTGAGAGATGCGTTTTAATATAAATGAAAATGGTCGGTTATGCATATCTCTAATAACAGTCTATCAGTCTCAGGACATCATAAAAGGAGCAACCTGGAATTTGTACATCACCACCCGCACCTAGGTGTGGAATTCTCTGACGACCTCAGATGGAACATAATCATATTCCACCTATCTGCCAAATCGTCATGCATTAGGTTTTTATCAAGATAAATCTGTATAAA
>JAODUO010000013.1:855000-885000 GCA_025642075.2 Ridgeia piscesae | reverse complement strand
ATACTCACAAATACACGCAGTCACACACACACACACACACACACACGCACACGCACACGCACACGCACACACACACACGCACGCACGCACGCACGCACACGCACGCACGACACACGCACACGCACACGCACACGCACACGCACAGCACAGCACACACACGCACACGCGCACGCACGCACGCACGCACACACACACACACACACCAAGAAGTAATGGCCAGCCTTCGTAGAAACGGTTGCTGTCACGTTAACAACACTGTCGCGTAAAGACTTACCTAAACATACACTATATCCGCCTTTCACACCAACGCGTCACCGTTTGACACAGTAGCAGTATAAATGGCCAGGGCGAGGGTTGGTCGACAAGACACATCACAACGCGTTGGTGTGCGATGTTTACCGGAGCGTGTGCTCAAGTAACCGGCAATTGCCGACGGAGTCACGGCTTTGTCTGAAACTTGAGACTTGAGTTCTCCGCGGTCAAATGTAGCATTGTGCTCACGATTTGTCCCGTAAACAGTTCACCATCAGCTCGATATAACACAGGAATTCTGCTTGTTGTAATAATATAAAGCCAAATCCCGTTACGGTACATACCTGTGGTCGGAATACGCGGTTGGTGCGGTCCGAGTGATAAACTACACGAACAATCTGTCAACGTTCTCTGGAAAATCGAATAAATCCCAACCACCGAACCAGAACCCGACGTTTAAACGACTGTGACGCGTGACTTGGACAGACACGGACTGACACACGACTAGACAGGGCCGAGTATGTGAGTATGTCGTTGTCTCCGCCCACTCTCCCGGACGTTCGGTCGTCCTTCATGTGGCAATACCAGGAGCGCCACACCGGCGACATTGGTGACACTAGCAACATTGGCGACACTGGTGGCACCGGCGACACAGCTGACATCGGCGACACTGGCTTTTTTCTGTTGCAAGCCTTTTTTGTAGTTGTATAATATTACCAAATAATTTAGTAAAAAAAGAATACTGTTCGTGTGGAATTACACTAATATGCAATACGAAAAAAAGTGTCTTCAGTAGACGTTTGTAGCTGGTCAGATTGTCACAAGTCTTAATGACCGTTGGTAAGTTGTTCCATAGTGACGCAGTAGCGACAGCGAACGAGCAGTCTCCAGCTTTGGTACGGGTACGCTTCACTTCAAACATGTTATTGTTCGCAGAGCGCAGTGTTCTTGTCGGTTGATACGACTTCACACAAAATTAATACACTGGCGCGTCGTTGTGCATGGCTTTGTAAGTGAATACAAGTAGCTTGAAATCAACTCTACACACAACGGGCAACCAGTGGAGTTCGCGTAACAATGGTGTGGCATTGTCGTTACGCGGGATACGCATAATCAACCTGGCAGCCGCGCCAAGGAACGAGGCCCGTGTTCTACAATATAATGATTTAATCGCCACAATTATAAATTTTGTTTAACATGTGTGAACCGGCGAAGCCTGGATGACCCGGGGGCAGACCACAATAACGGAATACTGGCGTGATTGTCTCTTTCTAAACCGTCTAACATTAAAAATTAGGTGGTAGTCGTGTTTATTATATCTACAAAATATCGTAGTAATATAATTAGCTGCGCCGGGAATATCTAAACAACATCAAGTTAACGGAAAGAATAAGGTAATTATATGAAAAGTAAAAGTCCTTATCACTACAGTAGGGAGAACAAACTAGCAACTAGTCCAACAGCAACAGGATTAAGTGTCAATGTGATATTAATCAATGTCCACGATCCAGTCATCATTCTGTCATCTAGGCCGTTGGCGGGTGCGCTCACACCTACGAGTAGGTGCACAGGACGAGTCCGAAGGTTCGGCCGTATGATCCGCAGCTGGTGTAGTGGGATGAACAACGATCGCTTCTGGTGGTGGAGGCAGAGGCGGTAACGCAGGTTGTTCAGCGGCTACAACCTGATCGGGGCTGGTTGCTTCTGACGACCCCGGTTCCGAGTCAGACGAAGAATCGGAGCACATATCTTGACCGCGAATGGGGCCATCTGGCGGCTTGTTGGGAAGAGCAGGTGTTAGTGTGTAACAGTCGGAGATCCGAACATCGTAGGTCTTGCTACGGATCTGAGACGTCGTGAACTTCTTAAGGTAGCACCACCCTTCGGCGTTGAGCAGCTTCGTGACAATATATTTATCACGCGCTCTGCACTTGTCTCTGTCGCCCTTGACGTAAACGAGATCGCCTAATGAGACACTGATGGCAGGAGGTGAGTTGTGTCCGTGTGCTTTAGCCTTGGCGCTGTGCGCGTGGTTGCCCGCTCTGCTCGAGTACTGATTTAAGATCAGTTGTCTGTCTGCTCAGCGGTGATTTGGTCTCTCTGTGTCCAGACGTCACGGGCTGATAGATCATCCCTGCGAATGCGAGAGTTCAAGTTCGCTGTTGCAAGCGCGAGTGTAACCGTCGATACGGGACCACCGCCGGGAGAAAGCTGCAATAGTTCGATACCCAGCTCTTTGATAGCATGTTCAGCTACTGGGTTTTTTTGACGTTTTTAACATGCCCAATCTCCTGCCTGGCTAAGTTTGAGTTGTTCACCAGTGCAACGAATCCTGGTGCAGGGTCAACACGGACTGTGATCGGGTTGTCGCCTAGCAATCGTAGTTCAGCACACATTGAGAGGAGAGCATTGCGTAGCTGGTCGTGTCGTTCACCGTCAATAAGTGATGACAGAGTGTATGAAGATACAGTCTCGCGAAGAACGATGATATACTAGCGATAGCAGCGTATGACATCTGCTGCAAAGGATGAACCGACCACAGTGGGAGCCTGGGTGAACGACTGTGGCCGCAAGTACACTGGGATAGACTTGACGGCTTGACATTGGTGACACGCGACTGAAGTAGCTTCTGATGCTTTGTCGAAGTCTAGTGCGAGGAAGTATCTGTTGGAGATACGTTTCAGTTGGTTCCTAGATGGGTGGCAGAACCTGATGTGTAGCGTGGTTAAGAAGACATCGACCATAGACCGGGGCACAACGATGCGCTCGCGTGGTGGTTGGAAAGGCTGATTATCTCTGACGATCAAGACGCCATCGTTGGCCACAGAGACAGTCCTTAGATATCTCTTGACGTCGCCGACTTTGGTAAACTTCTTTAAAGGGCGAATCCCTTGTATCAAGTGAGCATGAGTGCGTCTGAGATCTGGACACTCGAGCTGAATGGCATGCCAGGCAGCACGGCTAGTAAATGGCATATTGACAGAACCGTCGATAGCATCGTCCATGGAAACACTGAGTACAACGGAGTCTTCCAAATCTTTGTAACGAACTTGCAAACCTGACAACATGAGCTGTGGCACTCACGAGGATTGCGGCTTCCAAAGTCTGATGGTACATTTGGAACACCATCGATGTGTCTGGTGTGAACACGGTAGCGGCAGTTGAGAGAAATGGTGCGACTCTCGAGCTGGAGGAGAACCTCGCCGCGCATGAGCTTCTCGTATGCCTGGACACACGGGCGATTGTCTGTCAAAATCTCGGTAGCGTGTGATGACTGGATGATGAATGGAGCAAAGTGCTTGATCGCAGCACCTATCTCAATGCCTCGACTTCACACGGTAACCACGTGACCTGATGTTTGCGCAATTTTGCATTGAAGAAGCCTGCTAGTAGCAGTGTGTCACTTCATGCAGTCCCTCTGTTCTTTATATAACCGTCTGTAACGATCCACAGCACGTCGCTGGGACGAGGGATCGTGATGGATTTGCAGGTATCCAGGGCTGTCTGCGCTTTCTTGAATTCGTTCGGACCAAAGTACTTTTTCGTTCGATGTTTTGCCGGCAGTAGCTTGATCAAGTGGATCAAGTAGGTTAGCATAGCCTGGCAGAACTCGATTGCTGATCTTGTATGCATTTACAAACGAGCGCAAACCCTGGATAATGACTAGGGGCTCAACAGCACATAGTGTGGCAATCTTGTGTGGACAGGCGTGCAGAGTACCGTTGCACTATATCCATCAGATGATCACAGTAGACTTTGGGCAGACAATAGTCTTTGTGGCTGAGAGTCGCAGGTTATTGTGCCTCAATGCAACTAGCACTCGATTCCAGTTGTGTAAAACCTCATCAGGTGTGTTCCCGCCAACACAAAGGTCATCCGCGAGTTTGGCTACACATCCTTCTTGTATCAGGTCGCCCAGGACTCTGGACATCAGTTCTTCGAGGGGTGTCTTGGAACCAGGCATGTCCATTACTGACCTGGTGTAGACACGAACCCCTTTGAATGGCGTAGCGACGCCGCAGTGTTTCATCGAATCAAGTGGAATCTGGTAAAATGCCTTTACGAGATCGGTGACAATTATATACTCCCACTTTCCTATCTGGCGAAGGACACTGTCGACACTTGGCATCAATGACGGTTGGGGGTTGCTGTACTGTGCAACTGTACCGAAGGAAGTAAGCGAGTCTATTGCCGCCATGAGGCTTCCGAACCAGGAATGACGGATTGAGGTACTCTACTCTGACATGGACTTGTTCTGGTTTTGCGATGACACCGGCTGATTCAAGCTTATCGAATTTGTCTTGAAGTTCGTTTAGGGTATTTCTGCTGTACTGGGGAGTGTTCCCTTTCGTTGTGGGGGCAATGTGGGGCCCATATCAACGAAGGCTTGGATCTTTCCGCTAGCTCCGTTATACAAGGACGGTTTTGTGTCAAACAAGTCATCGAAGTCGCTGTGCAGTTTCCTGAACCTGTCTGACATCACCTGTCAAACACGCGTCAAGGTCGATGGACACCTCCGTGGAATGCGATGTGTTGCTCTTCGAACAAAGTCTCGTTCGAGCTGAGCAAACGTCAGGATCGTCAGCGGGTGAGACTGCGGTTATCTGACGAGCATGGCAGATGTATTCGCCCCTGTTAATCAGAATAGAAGCATCGGTATCATTGGCGACACGCAGAGCTCCACTGACCGAGAGGATCTCTTGGGGAGGAGGCCGCGCCCGCTCTGGCTTACTCTGCATGTTGGTACGACTGTCCAGTCGAGGTTCCGAGAGCCCACAGTGTATCGGTGTTGACGTCACAAGGTGTGTGTAGCTCCAGATAATCTCCCGGTAGGGTGACAGTCTCGCGGGGATTTCGCAGGAGGAAGGCCCGTGTAGGTCTCACGGAGGCCACACCAGCCTTGCATTCGTCTGTGCCGTAGTAGATAATGTCGGTACCACCGATAATGATCTGCTTCTTGGACGGGCGGACAGCTACATCATTGCGAACAAGGAAAGAGTCTCCTGCCAAAACATCGACGTCGAGTTGTTTAACCACTAGGGCATTGAGTTGGAAAGACAAGCTTCCTCTGGTGACGTTGCAGTGGATCTCTCCAATAACGTCCAGTGGCGTCACACCATCGGCTTGTCGAGCGATTTGAGATGCAGGCGTGATAGGTAGCTTACACACGCGAGCATGTTAGTCGTAGCACCAGTATCGAGGGTTATAGCCATCGGGTGCTGTCGGTAGAATGTGTACAACACATGTGGTTGTACCACACCGACGCGATGTGAGACGGGGTCGCGCTCGACGATACGTACCGCGGGATCGCTAAAGACGTTCTCAGGTGTGTCGCCATCGTACAGGTCGTCCTCGTCTTCCTCGCTTACGTCGTTGGTCACGAGTCTGGACCAGTGACTGTTGAACATCCGTCCTGCAGCTTTGCAGAGCACACACGACTTATGAGGAACTGACAGCCGTCTGCTCGATGTGACAACTTTGTACTTGAAGCCATCCCCAATACGCATAGTCCGAGTATCTTCGAGTGCGCAGCTCATCTTGAAGGGAAGCCAATGCTTGGGATACCTCTGGTTTTAAGGAGGCCAAAGAACAGCTGCGCAACTCAGCACCGTGTCTTTGTTTGACAAGTAGCGTAAAGCCGGGGTTTATCAGTTGTAGCCAGAGATAAACAATGGTGTTTTCTTCGTCGATGGCTGTCGCAACGCCATGGTGCGTGACACCACCCAACAGTGAGGAGATTGTCCTCAAAGAAGGCGGTGAGACGTTGGAAAAGATCCTCATGACAAGATCCTCAGGAAAAAGGATCCTCAGGACAAGATCCTCAGGACAAGATCCTCAGGACAAAAGATCCTCAGGAAAATATCCTCAGGAAAGGGTCCTCAGGAAAGGATCCTCAGGAAAGGATCCTCAGGAAAGGATCCTCAGGAAAGGATCATCAGGAAAGGATCTACAGGAAAGGATCCTCAGGACGCTCGTCGGGTTCATGACGAATATTGACTAGATCGAGAAAGTGCGCTCCAGTTGACTGAAACCCAAAGTGTTCACGCATTTTCTGCCGCACATCAATCAAGCGATGTTGAGTGCTTCACTATGGCGTTTCGTGAAATGACAGGACAGAAATTCGCAATCTGCCCCAGCATTAGTTCCATCTGTACGCATTTTTGCACGGCAGTACGCCTTGCGGCTGTAGGCACATCATTGGTATCGTCGACAAGCCCCTGGTGGGGCGTTTGTAGATTTACGCAGCCAAGTAATGTCTGCACACAGGAATGGCGCGAAGTTGGCACCTCGTGACAGAACATAGATAATGTTCTCTTTCCAACTTTGGAATGATGTCACTGTCTCATTGTTTAGTGAGCAGCCACTGCCTGGGCGCGCGATTAGTGGTCACGATGAGTACAGTGGCGGCGGCTGCAGCCGCGCGAAGAACGCTTAAGTTATCGCCACAGTAACATCACTTTTTACGATTAGTAGAGTTCACGGGCCGTGTTTTTTCAGTAACCTATGTAATGGTGCCTCTCCTAGGCGTAGACACGCCAAGGAACGAGGCCCGAGTTCTACAAATAATGATTTAATCGCCACAATTACAAACTTCGTTTAACATGTGTGAACCGGCGAAGCCCGGATGACCCGGGGGCAGACCACAATAACGGAATACTGGCGCCGTGTTTTGTATTCGCAGTAGACGGGCGATGTTAACTGCAGACGTACCTATAAGAGTGCGTTACAGTAGTCAAGCCGTGATGTGATAATGGCATTGACAACGCGTTCCTTTGTCGGTCTGGAAAGAAACGGCTAATTTTATTAATGCTGCGCAGGTAGAAAGAGCAAGCACTGATAGTTTGGGACACTTGCTTCTTCGTGTCAAGGTGCCTATCAATGCAAACACCTAGACACTGAACACAACGCGAAGCCGTAATTGTAGCCTCACCAACGCGAATCACACTTTTATCCACGATTGCATTTGCAGACTTAGGCACAATCGGAAGATAAGGTGTCTTGCCATCGTTCATGAACATAGAATTCCGTGGCATCCAGACCTTTACCTCATCTAAACAATCTTCCATTTGCTTAATTGCAGCCAATAATGCAGTTAAAATGAGTATATATGAGCATATTGATGGAAGAATAGTCCATGAGCTCGGATGATGTCACCGATAGGTTAGACGTATAATGAAAAGAGCAGTGGCCCAATGACAGAGCCTTATGGGACACCTGTCGTTAGAGTAGTTGTACTCGACGACTGGTCAATATATAAAATAATCCGTTTTGCGTGCGGATATCACCGCAGTACATTCATCCCGGGCGGTGACGTATAATTGTCGATGAATCTCCAGTTTTGTTCTTCTCCACACATTCTCCTGTTTTCGCTTTTTATTCCTTGCGACATCGATGTCAGTATGGTGTTGTGTCTCGTACCCGCACGTTACGCCACGGGGCATGTTTGTCGAGGCAATCGGTGAGACAGGTGTTATACACATGTACCAATTCATCAGCTTGTCGATCATTTGTGCATGCACACATGTCGGTACACACAGACGTAATGTCATTTCGTAGTGCCTCAGCATCAATGTTTATAAAGTCCCGCTTTGTAATCGTATTGGTTTGTATGGCAGGCTTCAGTGCTTTACGTTTCAGTTCAATGCGATGGTGATCTGACAGAGAGTCGGGATGCACAGTAATGGACGTGATTACGTTGTCGTCAGTCTGAATCACTACGAGATCAAGGATATGTCCAGTTTGATGTGTTGGCGAATGTACGTGTTGGGTTAGGTTGTACGATTCAAGCAGAGTGCGAAGTGGTTCGAACTTGAGCGTATCGTCGAAATGAAAGTTAAAATCGCCAACGATGACAGTAGGAATAACGGAGATGGATGCTTCGATGAATAGCTGCTCTAGTTCTGAGTAAAGTCCGATAATGTTCCAGATGTCTTGCTTGTTGCAGGCGGGTGATAAACGACCCATAAATTGTATTTCAACAAGAAGGGTTGGTGAATTGCAGACGGATAAATTCAATGGTTGTGAAATGCAGCTTTGGGAGGATCTTAGTGTTGTGCGTGTTCCGATACACTACGGCAACTCCGCCGCCACGACCACGGGGACGTGCCACATGATGGAATGTGTAGCCGGGAGGCAAAAGTTCAGTCACGATCGCTTCGTCTCCGGTTTGTTTTAGCCACGTCTCGGTGATTGCCAAAATATCCCAATCGTGCTGGATAATCTCCTCGTTTATAGCGACTGTCTTATATTTTACAGATCTAACGTTTATCAACGCCATGTTCGTGTAGCAATCGTTGCCAACAATTTGGCAAGTTGACAGTTTCACGTGGATAATGTTATTGTATTGTTCGTTGGCGAATGCAATTACGACCGGCTCTGCATCCTCGCGTGACCGCACAAATTCCATTATCCTTTATTGCGTCGAACAAAGGCTGCGGTAGCTTGCCGCCACTGACAGCAGCATTGTTACAGGCGAATAGTTCCTGCCTTGTGTAGGTACCACAGGTGCAGGTATACCATCGGAATAAAAGTCGCAAAAATACACACAAATAAAACACAAATAACACAGTAGAACAGTTCCGTGCATCCAAAGTAATGTTATCAAAACGATGTTCCTGTCTCACCAGTCGTAGAAATAAGTAAAATCCAATGTTAAACACAAAGCAAATAAATAGCTGTCACAGTGGCGCTTGATCACATGACCGATTTTATATGCCTTGTGTGAAGTTTAGTCAGATTCAGGTACAGAGCTACGGTACTGTTCAGTGTATAAAACTCAAAGAACATTTCTTGAATTGATTTGAGTGAATAAACGCAAAATTATTTTTAAATAGTTCTAGTTGATTCGGCAGGTGACTCGACGTCACAAGCATGCGGCAGTGTCTTCAACGAATCTCTTAGCTGAATCAGCGTCATGTCAGCATATCTGACCGTTGACATGATGTAAAAGCACTTGTGTCTGTTGCGAAATGGCTACGAATTGAATTAACAAAACCACGTCAAAGAACCAAGTTGCGTTACAGCGCCCTCTGTCGGATTATTTATTGTGGTACCTCATTGTCAGAAAGAACGTTCGACGTTCCGTCAGTGACGCTGTCGCCGCGTTTTTCTCTGTGACGTCATCCACAAAATAAAAATGTCCGAAACTTTCAAAGATGTCCACAGAAATTAATGTTTTTAACATTTAAAATTATTTTGCAAAATGCATTATCATACCGACAGCCTCCCTTCGGGATATCGAATGTACACCTTGGCTATATCTCAAACAAAGCTACTTTTACCAGATTGTATAAAAAATACTATATATATATATTATTATTATATATATATATATATATATATATATATATATTATATATATATATATTATGTTGTGTGTGTGTGTGTGTGTGTGTGTGTGTGTGTGTGTGTGTGTGTGTGTGTGTGTGTGTGTGTGTGTGTGTGTGTGTGTGTGTGTGTGTGTGTGTGTGTGTGTGTGTGTGTGTGTGTGTGTGTGTGTGTGTGTGTGTGTGTGTGTGTGTGTGTGTGTGTGTGTGTGTGTGTGTGTGTGTGTGTGTGTGTGTGTGTGTGTGTGTGTGTGTGTGTGTGTGTGTGTGTGTGTGTGTGTGTGTGTGTGTGTGTGTGTGTGTGTGTGTGTGTAAACGCAACAATTTAATAGAAATACGTTATTTATAAGGTTAGAACTTTTTTGCTCAATGCCATTTTCCTGCATAGAGTCCTATTTTAAATGAATTTGAAATGAAGTCGGGTATAGAAGTTTCATATGCAAGTACAAATGTTATGGGGAATGCACAACTGTTCTTTCCCGCATTCGATATACAAGAACACTGGAGTTGCTTTTGACAAACGTGTTAATGTGGAAGGTGGAAAAATCCCCTCTGAGAACCAAATGGAGCTCAGCAAAATTACTTATTTTAGCCGCGTAGTGTAATGTGCGGTCACATTCCGATTCAGCGTAATGGCAATGTTCAATGTGTAATTCGCCGAAACATATTGCATGAATTTATTTTAGAGAAACCACTAAAAAGAACTGTTCATTAGTTCAAATTAATTCGAACAGGTGGCCTGACGTCATAATCACGCACTCGGCTGGTGGCAGCAATTGTCAAAAACAACATTCGACGTTCCATCAGTGACGTTGTCGCCGCGTTTTCTCTCTGTGACGTCATCTAGAATTGTTTGCCAGATCCAACAACAGCTCAACGAAAACCGAGAAACTTGTGTATTTTGATGTTTTAAATTATACGGCGAAAAGCATAATAATACAGATAACAGTTTACGTACATTTATGTGGTACTATCTATGAGTTACAACATGGAATTTGATCAAAAGTACACCTTGACTATATCTCAAACCTATATATCTTAAATGGAATCGTGTGTAGAGTTGATGACTATTTTATAACATTTCAACAGTTTGGGGAGTGTTAGCCCGCTCGTATACACTGAAGACTGCAAGTGGATCTTTTGATAAACATTTTAACCTAGGTTTATTACAAAAGAAAACACCATTGATCGCCAAGTGAAACTCATCGAAATTTCTTATTTTTATCCCCACTTGCATAACGTTTGCTCAGATTCCGATACATCGGTACGGCACTGTTCAAAGTATAATACTGAATAATATTTCTTGAACTGATTTGGAAGAATACACTCAAAAGAATAGTTCATTAGTTCTAAATGAATCGCCATAAATCACACATTCGGGAGATGGCAGTAATGGGGTTCCACAAGTCTAGAGGCGCCAATACGCAACTAGACCCTAGTTGCGTATCAGCGCCTCTAGCGACTAACGTGGATTTGTTTGTATATTTTGCTGAACGCTTGTTTAAATCATCCTCAATTAGTCATTGACCGTGCAGGCGCGTAGCCAGCGATAGCTTGTATGTGGGCAACTGGGCATGCCGTATGTATGGTCAATAGACAGAACAGCATGCAGTATGTGTGGACAATATACAGAACAGCCAAAACAACGCATCTTGGCACTGAATTCAATCTAACGTCCCGCGACGTTTCATCGACTGTAAATGTGCATTATGTAGACATTATGCTTTCATATTGATGAACATGTTATACGATATCAATATTTAACTATGTGTGAAGACGTAGCAGTCTCGTGTGATGCATACAGCGAGCTGTGGGTGATTTTAAACATCCTTTCCGGCATCGAGCCAGCACACCTGTCGTCGGGCCGCAAGTCGACGTTCCATCGGCTGTAAATGTACATTAATGTACATAGTATACCTTCACATTGACGGACATGTCAGGCTGTATCCATATTAAGCAATGTGTGAGGCTTCGGAGACATGCGAGTTCAACAGCTGATTGTAGGATGATTTAAACAAGCGTTCCGCAAAATGTTCCGCAAAACGGTGCCGCATTTTACACACGTCAAGAATACGCAAAAGACGGCACAAAGTACGTCAGGGCGTCTGTGACGTCATCTTTGAATTCAAAGGGACCAAAACGTTTCAAAGACACACCCAGACGTTAGAGGTTTTCAATATGTTAAATTCTGTCGCGGAATGCACAATAATACAGATCGTCCAGCGAGCACACATATAATTTAGTGCGAGTTACAACGTTGAACACGGTCGAATGCACACTTTGACTACATTGCAAACAACGTTACTTCTATCAGAGTATCATAAGTACTCATTACAAGTACTTGAAATGTAATCACAAACACAATTCTTTAATGGGAATACGTTTCATGTAGAACTATACCTTTACCTTTTCTGTGCAATGCCGTTTTTGTTCATAGACAACAGCGTTATCTTTCGTAGACATGAATTTGAAATGGAATTGTGCGTATAGTTGATTACCATTGTCAAAAGTTCAGGGGAGTGCATGCTTGTTCATATCCCCGTTCGTGTACACTAAAAACTACAGGTGGTCCTTTCGACAAACACTTTAACTGTACGTTCGTCGCAGTGAAAGAAAACACCGTTGTTCACCAGGTGAAGCTGATAGAAATTTCTTATTTTATCCGCATAGCATAACATTTGGTCAGATTTCGATACATCAGTATGGCACTGTTCAACGTATAGGGCCTAATACTGAAGAATATTTCTTGAATTGATTTGAGTGAATACACGCAAAAGAATAGTTCATTAGTCCTAATTGATGCGGCAGGTGGTACGACGTCACAATCACGCACTCGGCAGGTGGCAGTAAATGTCAGAACGAACACTTGACGTTCCAGTCAGTGACGCTGACGTCGCGTTTTCTGTCTATGACGTCATCTTTGAAATCGAAGTGGCCAAAGCGTTTCAAAGAAACATAAAGAAACCAGAGTTGTTCAATATGTTAAATTCTATGGCGAAATGTATAATAATGTATAGCCCTAGACGCACGTGAATAGTTCAATACGGGTTGCAACGTTAACATTTATAAAATCCACACCTTGGCTACATCTCAAACAATGTCATTCCTACCAGAAAGAACTAGAAATATAAACACAATTGTTTAATGGGAATATTTTTTATATAGAACTATTACTTTACCTTTTTCTGTAGAATGCCATTTTAGTAGTACATTAAATGAAACGAAATCGTGTGGAGAGTGTTTTACTGTTTACTAAAACGTCAACTGTTATGGTGAATATACAGCTGTTCTTTCTCGCATTCGATGTACAATCAATCTGCAATTGATTTGAGAAACTTCTTATACTTTATGTTCATTAACGTGGAAGAAACCCTGCTGAGAAACCCCTCTGAGAAGTTAAATCCATAAACATTTCTTATTTTAGCCGCGTAGCGTAGTGTACGGTCACACTCAGATTCAGCATAATGGTAATGCTCAATGTGTAATTCGCATGAATATTGCATGAATTGATTTGAAAGAAAACACGAAAAAGAATTCTTCTGTTCATCGTTCTTGTACATTACAAACTGCAAGTGGATCTTTTGACAAACACTTTAAACTGTATGTTCGTTTATCACCAGGTGAAGGTCATTGCAATATATTATTTTATACCCATTGTATAAAGTTTGATCACATTATGGTACATCGACACGGTACTGTTCAACGCATAACACTTAATAATATATCTCGAATTCATTTGAATACACGCCAAAGAATAGTTCATTAGTTCTAATTGATTCGGCAGGTGGTACGACATCACAATCGCGTATTCGGCTGATGGCAGCAATTGTCCAAATGAACGTTTGACATTCCATTCAGTGACGCTGTACAACGCTATCGCCGCGTTTTCTGTTTGTGACGTCATCTTTGAAATCGAAGTCGCCAAAACATTTAAAAACACCCAGAAGCCAGAGTGTTTCAATAAGTTAAATTCTCTGGCGAAATGCATTATAATACCGATAGCCCTTGATGCACACACACACACACACACACACACACACACACACACACACACACACACACACACACACACACACACACACACACACACACACACACACACACACACACACACACACACACACACACACACACACACACACACACACACACACACACACACACACACACACACACACACACACACACACACACACACACACACACACACACACACACACACACACACACACACACACACACACACACACACACACACACACACACACACACACACACACACACACACACACACACACACACACACACACACACACACACACACACACACACACACACACACACACACACACACACACACACACACACACACACACACATCACACACACACACACACACACACACACACACACACACACACAACACACACACACACACACACACACACACACACACACACACACACACACACACACACACACACACACTCTGTCAATGCGAATTACGGCGTTGAATTTGGTGGAATGTGCATCTTCGCTAGGCCTACGTCTAAAACAACGCCACTTCTATCTACCAGACAGTATTACAAGTATTTAAATGTAAACACAATTATTTATTGTGAATACGTTTCATGTAGAACTATACCTTGTGCATTATGCAATGCCGCTTTCGTGCATACAGTTGTAGTACACTAAAGGAAATTGAAATGAAATCGTGTAGAGAATGTTTTACTGTTTGCTAAAGGTTCAGATGTTACGGTGAATGTACAATTGTTCTTTACCGCATTCGATGTACAATAAATTTGCAGCTGATTTTCAGAAACTGTTTGTCCTGTATGGTCGCTAACATGGAAGGAACGCTATGAGAACAAAGAGAAATTAATTAGAATGACTTATTTTAGTCGCGTAGCGTAGTATGCAGTCACATTCGCATTCAGCGCAATAGTATTGTAATTCGCAGGAATATTACATGAATTGGCTTGAGAGTTAATAAGAGGTAAAAAAGGTAAATTGATAGATTCGTATTCGCCGTAACACAGTGCTTTTATTAAATTTGTTGTACTGACTGACAGAAGTATCATTGTTTCAGCTGTAATTAATGTGAACTTTTAACCAAATTCAGTGTTGGAACTCGTAGGAAAACATGAATGTGCGCATAATGCTATCTGTAGTATTGTGCTCTTCGCCATAGAATTTAAAGTATCAAAATACACCTGTTTGTGGGTGTTTCATTGAACTGTTATTGGATCCGGCAAACTTTATTCTAGGTGACGTCAGAGAGACGGACTTTGGACTTATATACGCCCGCCGGCGTTATTTCACATCGGTGATGGCGGAATCGACTTCCTCGTTTCACGTGTCATATAGAATAACATATCAGTTATGTTTGGATCTTGTCTGGTTGCAAAGTTATGATAATATGTTGGTTTTGGCGGCCATTTTGGATTTGTTTCCATTTGTTTCTCTCAATATGACTAAGGACGAGAACTCCACACCATGGGCGTCCGCAGAAAAAAATGCAGGGGTGGGCAATGTTATCCTGAATCAGAGGTTTAGCCAGCGAGCCGTGCAGCCGTGTTTTGCACGGCAAGTTTTCTAAAAACACGGCCAGTTTAACCATGCACGGCCTAGACTTGACTATGCCTCGGCGATGCGCACGCCAGGTCCACCGGCCGAATGTGGGAGGGTCCATTGAGGAGTACTATCGCCGCACCATCTATGTCCCGTACTTGGATTCCTTGATCCAGTCTCTGGAAAGTCGCTTTGGTGAAAGCAACACGCCACATTTTCACATTTTCGCACTACATCCGAGAGAAATGCAGCAAACAGAAAGAGATGAATTCAAGCACATCGTTTCATCTGTCAAGGAAATGTATGGCATTGACAAGCTTGTAAAAGAAGCTCTAGCGTGGTATGACGCACAGAAGCATAAGCCACTGGATGACAACTCTCTGGGTATGATCGAGCTGGTGAAGCAGACCACTATGTTCCCTGCTGTGCGCAAGGCTATCCTCATCTCACTGACTCTGCCTGCAACATCATGTACAGTGGAAAGGTACTCCAGCACACTGCGCAGGGTGAAGAACTGGTTAAGATCAACGATTAGTGAAACACGTCTGTCCGGCCTCTGCATGCTAAGTGTCCACCGCAACAAAGTGAACAGCCAGAAGACCGAGCTAATGAACAGGGTCATTGAGAATTTCGGAAGAGATCCGCGACGGCTCCAATTCCTGTTCCAAGTGTAATGACCTGCTCTAACTGAACGAACTGTTGAAAAATGTTTAGGTTATTTTATTCATTTTGTATTTTCCATGTAATTTTTTGAAATGTTTGATTTTTCAGGGGGGGCAACTGCCCCCCTTGCCCCCCCCCTCCGGACGCCCATGTTCCACACCCATCTGACTGTATTGTTATATTCATGCTAAAGATGAGTAATCAATAAAGAAAAAATTTTATCACGCAAAAACATGTTACACCCCTAGTCTGCTGGACTAATATACCCGAGAGTAATGATGACCACAATGACGCGTAGCAATAGATGGCAACAAACTCGACACAACTCACCGCTGGTGCATCAGCGTCAAAGACTATCTTCACACATTGTTTAATTACGTCTGTAGCTGAGTGGATTTCCATTTATTGTTATTTTCAGCTCTCCGCCCAGGCCCCGCTCTTTGGATTCAGTGACGCGACTAAACCGAGGGATTAAGCAAACTGTTAACAATAACAGGTGCAATGACCAGTGTTTCCCCCAAATACCATTCAACTTTGGACGTTCCTCCCTAAACATGTTGTTAATGCTAACAGACTGGACACACGTAGCAGTCAGACATTGACATATCCAAGTCCAAGTCCAAGTCCATTAAAAACAGATCTCTCGTCCATGCATTTCTGTCTGTTTACACTTTGTTTACATTAAGCACATTAAGCGCACATTGCATCCGTATATACAATGACTGTTCCTGTTGTCTGCCAGCAACCGATAGTGTCCTCAGCATGTTGAGGGAAGGCAGAAGTACCGAAGAAGAAGAAACGCAGTACGTGGCATGTATAACTTATTCAATGCAACGTAACTTTTGCCTGCTAATTTACCCGTAATCACGCAGACAACATACCTAGCATTCGGGCAGCCATGAGACCCGCTTTTTATGTAGGCCTATGTGCATAGTATTAGCGCTTATACATGCATGAGCCCTTTGCCCGATATCAACTACGTATGAGTAAACAAGGCAATGTTTTATGAGTGAGTGTGTCCACACACACACACACACACACACACACACACACACACACACACACACACACACACACACACACACACACACACACACACACACACACACACACACACACACACACACACACACACACACACACACACACACACACACACACACACACACACACACACACACACACACACACACACACACACACACACACACACACACACACACACACACACACACACACACACACACACACACACACACACACACACACACACACACACACACACACACACACACAACACACACACACACACACACACACACACACACACACATACACACACACACACACACACACACACACACACACACACACACACACACACAACACACACACACACACACAAACACACACACACACACACACACACACACACACCACATACACACACACACACACACACACACACACACACACACACACACACACACACACACACACACACACACAACACACACACACACACACACAAACACACACACACACACACACACACACACACACACACACACACAGGAATATGAATTATGATTTATGATTTATGATTTATGATTTGTCCATTTTCCACATATAAATGTACTTCCGATTTTTGTTTTCTGCTTGCTAAACACTGGAGATAAAGACGATAAAATCTTATGTAAACATGACTAATACAATTAATGCCTATATGAAATAAGTAACACTGGTAATACAAGTAACGAATACCTGACATCGTCCACATAACATATTCATATTGCAACAACAGACGTATCACCGTGCAGTCCAAGACCTGTGACAACACACATGTTATATAGTATTACAGACCTGCATGCACGCACATCCGGGATGCACGTAACAAATGTCCGTGAATTCCCTATGCACGTAAAAAGGTTCCGGAGAACACCTGTGGTACACACTTCGTCACAAATGGTGTAATTCCTCAGTTCTTAACCTTTTCTTGGGCTATTATTCCGCAGCAAGTTAATACAAACGAAGTATCAACTTACGTGAACAACTACCGTCGGATTATGATATTAATTATGATAATGACGATGACGATGACGATGACGATGACGATGACGATGACGATGACGATGACGATGACGATGACGATGACGATGACGATGACGATGACGATGACGATGACGATGACGATGACGATGACGATGACGATGACGATGACGATGACGATGACGATGACGATGACGATGACGATGACGATGACGATGACGATGACGATGACGATGACGATGACGATGACGATGACGATGACGATGACGATGACGATGACGATGATAGAAATCCTGATGAGATTCTTGTTATGCACAACATTTTCATCGTCTCTCGCGAGACGGCATCGAACCTAACGATGACCGATCAGTTTCCACTACAGTCAGCCACTCTACCAATTGACCTGTCTTGAGTGAATTGGTTTATAGCAATTATCTTGTAGTAATAGTGTAATGTAACGCAATGTAATGCATGCAGTAGCAGTAGTAGTAGTAGTTGCCAAAGTGAGCGTAAGCACAACCTACGATTCAATTTAACCGCATTTTCAGAAGGTAACAATTATGGATTTTAATGCCATTTATTTGTCCCAACAGTAGAAACATAAATTATACAAAATCTACATAGTAAAATAAGAATATATAAGTATCATTTCTCGCGAGACGGAGTCGAACCGCCGACCTAAGGATCACCGGAAGTTTCCACTACAGTCCTCCGCTCTACCAACTGAGCTATCGCGAGTGAGATGCTGTCGCGGCAATATAAAAGTAGGTCAACCCGCGGTCACCGGAGAGTGTCAACGTACGTATAGTTTAACATTATCTGCTGGATCTAGTACGTCCCAGTTCGGCTACGTCACAATAAAAGTTATGCGCATGATCTCCGGCAATTTTTGTATCGTTGTAGTAGATGGCAATACATTATTGGTGTGACATGATGATTATATATACTCTTACATATGATACAACTGCACCTCACAATTATTGTTTTCTTCTGAAAACGCCCTCAATATTATATAGTGTAATATATATATATATTATATATATATATATATATATATATATATATATATATATATATATATATATATATATATATATATATATATATATATATATATAATATATATATATATATAAATATATATATATATATATATATATATATATATATATATATATATATATATATATAGGTGAAGGGACGAAAGGAACTCTGGTGTATGTGTGGTGGACACGCTCCAATGGCCACGTGCTGTTGACAAGTTATGTTAACGACTCTGAAACAACTCACTCGCGATAGCTCAGTTGGTAGAGCGGAGGACTGTAGTGGAAACTTCCGGTGATCCTTAGGTCGGCGGTTCGACTCCGTCTCGCGAGAGATAATACTTTTAGCCAGAATTTAATTATATATGAAAATTAGTTATATAATTCAAACAATAGTGACATAATAAACATTATACTCATTTAATATAAGTTATTAACATATATATATATAATATATATATATATATATATATATATATATATAGCTCGTTATATATATATATATATATATATATATATATAGCCTCAAGTGGACTGTATAACTTATATTATTATAATTATATATATATATATATATATATATATATATATATATATATAATTTATATATATATATATATATATATATATAATATCTTCTTCTTCGCCTTTTCCCACTAGGTGGAGTCATGACCGAATTATATATATATATATATATATATATATATATATATATATATATATATATATATATATACATAAATTTGAGTGTATAGATGTACATATATATATATGGTTATAACTTTTGTAGGTGGGGTGTGTGTGTGTATTATTCATAATTTAATGAAACTATATAACCTATATTTTCATATATTAATTAAATTCTGGCTAAAAGTATTATCTCTCGCGAGACGGAGTCGAACCGCCGACCTAAGGATCACCGGAAGTTTCCACTACAGTCCTCCGCTCTACCAACTGAGCTATCGCGAGTGACCTGTTTTAGCGGCGTTAACATGAAAGGCCGACACGTGACCACTGGAGTGTGTCCTGGTATATAGGATGCTAGATATATGCACACTGAGTCAGCGCCCACTTCGTCTTGCCAAGTCAACGACGAGGCTATTTTTCCGAAGTATTTTCCGCGCACGTGATTCCTGCGATTGCTCTGTCGGACGTCTCACACACACATATCTCCGCAATCCTGCTGATTGGATATTGCGCTGTATAAGACTTCCCTTTTTAACATAAATGTCCATTCTGACACCGTCACGACTTATTTGGGGAGCACTGGGCCACGCTGTAATCGCTGCGCAAAGACTATTTGTACAAACATATCTACAACTAGCTATATCTAGGTAAGTGATGATACCACTGGCTGCCCATTGTGTGCAGAGTTGATTTCAAGCTACTTGTATTCACTTACAAAGCCTTGCACAACGACGCGCCAGTGTATTTATGTGAACTCGTGTGCCCGTATCAACCGGCAAGAACACTGCGCTCTGCGAACAATAACATGTTACAAGTGAAGCGTACCCGTGCCAAAGCTGGTGACTGCTCGTTCGCTATCGCTGCTGCGTCCCTATGGAACAATTTACCAACGGTCATTAAGACTTGTGACAATCTGACCAGCTACAAACGTCTACTGAAGACACATTTTTTTCGTATCGCATATTAGTGTAATTCGTCATGAACATTATAATATTTTTTACTAGATTATTTGGTAATATTATCAATACATAATTCCACACTAATTTATTGGCATTATTGTTACGTAATTATTATGATTATTATTATTTTACAGTTTTAAACTATATAAAACTAGTTATTAATAATAATTATTATACCTATACCGTCATTTATCAGTCTCATTGCAATGCAATTATACACTAGACCGGTTATTATGTGGTTTTATGACTAATACGTAATTTATTTATATATTTAAAAGTGCTACGCTATTTAATATCGTACTAATTTTATTTATTTATATATCTATACATATTTTTTACATTTATTTAAAAACACTAATATTTGTCTTATTGTATGCATATATCTTGTTATGTCTTTTAAATTGTAATATGTTGTGAAGCGCCACGAACGATTATGGATGTGGCGCTATACCAAATAAATATATTATTATTAACATTATTAACATTATTAACATTATTAACATTATTAACATTATTAATATTATTATTATTATTATTATTATTATTATTATTATTATATTATTATTATTATTATTATTATTATTATTATTATTATTATTATTATTATTATTATTATTATTATTATTATTATTATTATTATTATTATTATTATTATCATTATCATTATTATTATCATTATCATTATTATTATTATCATCATCATCATCATCATCATCATCATCATCATCATCATCATTATTATATACCACCTGAAATGACCATCTTAACAGTGGTGAACTGTAACGCCACCTAGCGAATACTGTATGAATTGAATGCGCCGATGCCTCTAAGAAAGCCACACCATGTCGCATGTTGTAGTCTCGCTTAACCGACTCTCGCTTGGCTGCGCTGTAGCGCTTACATTTTTCAGGCGGTATAAACGTTCCGATTGACGTTTCTGCGCATGCGCAATAAATGTAAACTCATCAATGTGCAGCGAAACGACAAAGCATTTACGGTATGAATACTACGGGTTGTCCGTTAGGATGTATAATTTTATAACCTTTCAGCAAAGTTATTTGTTGCAAACAAGTTTTGAGGCATGTATTGATAGCAAGAACAAATCACGTGATTTTAGTGCGCCATAATCCGTGAGAGTGATTTAAACAAAAGTAATATCTTAATGTATTGAACGACATTTTAAGCAACTCTTCACAGTAATCATCACAGGAAAGTTAACGATCAGCCCGTGGCATGTATGCCAAAAATGCTTTGTGATTTCGCTGCACATTGATGCCCATTTTTGGTTGCTTTTATGTGGAATAAGGTTTAGGTTTAATGTTAGGTTTAGGGTTAGTGTTAGTGTAGGGGTTAGGGTTTAGGTTTGGGTTAGGTTGAAGGTACGTTTGACAAGATTGACAATAGGTGTTTTACATGCATTTGAGAGGCACTTGTACGTGAGTGGTTAGCAAGAAGCCACTACCCAAAAGTGCTGCCACGGCATCTGGGAAACCGAGGCTAGTGTTGTCGGTGCCATGTGCGCATGCTTGCAGTAATTATGATCTTCTGTAAGGCACAATAAAGCTATCAACGAATGCAACGCATATAATATGTGCATTGCTTTCGTTGCTTATACAAAATTATTATAATATTATAAGTTACGGTTAATAACCACGCAGTCGCCTTCCAGCTGGTGGTATTTGAACCTTGGACAATTGGTGATCTTTGTCTTTCGTAACTGATTTTGCTTTTGCCAAGACATTTTCTGCGCAGATATTGTCTACTCGCGTTAGGCTATTGCCTGCACAATTTGTTGTGCTCTTTTTCGTTACACTTCTCATAAATATTATAGTCTATACCAGTGAGGTTTGAACACCATAGAGACAACGAACTTGCCCACGTACATTGTCTGCTTTCCTTTGTTGCGACCTGCAATTGTATTCCGGGTTACTCCAGAAAGATGTCCCATGTTTTCTTTTGTTTCTATTCTATTGAGAGGCGTTGCGTAAAATGCGCTTCGCTTCAGTGACGTCACTTCCTATTTACGTCATTTCTCCGCCGCGAGTCTCCGCTGCACGTCGCGTCTGCTAAATAGACGCTCCTGGTGCTCAGCTGTAGAACCAGGGCATCATCTGTATCAATACTGCGCTGTCGGCGGATTCAGTAGAGCCACGAGACCATTATTATGTCCCTCTAGACGTTTAGTATTTAAAGGTAAGCTATTATATAGCGCAGTATCCAGTCCCCAGGATTGCTCAAAGTCCTTTATACTTTATTTCCTGGCAGACCTGTTCAATCGCACACTATCTCGACTTCTCTGAGAAACATCCAGCCTCACTGCAATGAATGCGCGAAGACTATTCATACACAAATGTCCATCACTGGTCCTCATTCATACAGCTGAGTAAAATAGTGCAATGTATATATTGTGTTCAACGTTTAACACCGCAGCACAGGATTCTCAAACTCGGGTTCTCGTAGACGAGAGTCCGACTCACTGCGCCACTGCGCTACTATTTTTTGTATTTTCCGTATATATTTGAATGAACCCTAACATGTGTCCCCATAAGATTATCTGAAACGTGAAAGTAGGCGACACGGGTGTTAATTTTATAAAGTTATAGGAGCATTTGTAGCATACCCATCCTTTTCCTACAACCTATCATAACACAATAATCACATAGGATGTCCGTTTTCTATATCAAACTCCGTCTTGCTCTACGCCAAATTCCCGTTCCATTGGCTTTCTATGACAGCATGCTAATATCTTTCGTCCGCCACCGCGTATTACTGCATCATTTTCAATACTCCCGGGCAGCTCGCCTATGTATAAGTGTAAACCCGGTGCAACACGTTGATCAGTTCCGCTACTTGTAGCTTTTGCTAAAGCATACCTAATCGAACCAAACTGTTTTATATCATACGCTTTTGCTAATCCATACCTAATCGAGCCAAACTGTTTTATATCACACGACGAAGTGTGGTAGGGTCTACATGGTAACAAGTCGTCTTTTCTTCTCTTTTCCAATTATCATTGGTTGCGGATTTTGGTCGGCTAGCGACTTCTGACAAATTTCATTTGAAACTATTTATTTCAAATTGAATTTTGTATACACGACGTGTTTCCTTGAGGTTTCCTCGCAAGTTCAACGGTTAATGACAAACCGATTTCCATAAACTATTATCGGATTTAATCTGGTTTGCGTTTGGTTAATGTATGAATGATATCATTATAACCTGATAGATTGTCCAATCGAACTGCCTAGTAAATTATATACACACGTGAGTGCGTGCACACACACACACACACACACACACACACACACACACACACACATATATATATAATATAAAATATATATAAATAAATATATATATATATATATATATATATATATATATACAACTGATGATGATACATTATGGACATATTTTCGGTAGTTTCAACCATATATATATATATATATATATATATATATATATATATATATATATATATATATATATATATATATATATATATATATAATATAATAAAGCTTTATTGCCATATTCAACGTGCATTACACGATGAATTGGAATGTAGTCTGGCGTTGACTCATATAGTGCCTATATATACAATAAAATGAAATATGGCAAATAAATATAAGATATAGATACAAGATATACATTGTACATAATTTGATCTTTAAAACGTTTTTTATATAATAAATAAATAAAGACAAAATTTAAATAACAGATTATCTATTTAACGATAATTGTGGTGTAGACTAGTTAATAAATAAATAAATATATATATAAAATGTCCTTTAAAATTAAATATATATATATATATATATATAAATTATCTTCTAAAAATATAATGTAAATTAGTAAACATACATTATAGGAGGACTAAAATATCATTTAAAATTATATTTACAATTGAATGCGTCCAATTATGTTTACAAATATATTTATACAATTATTAAGTTAAGCTAAAATTTCAGGAGAAGAGAAGATTGTTGCTCAGCACCACCGATCCGCTACTGAGAATAGGTACACCCACACCCCACACGCGTACGGCTCAGCCATACCAACCAGCGCCAGAAAAATAATAATTCTGCCAGAGCGGCGAAAACAGCCAAGTTTCCAAGGTCTTTACATCTACGTTCTAAATTTCATTCATGATAAGGCTGCTACGGCACTTGGGTAAAAACTATTTCTAAATTGATTTGTTTTCGTACGGATGCATCTATAGCGTTTGCCTGACGGTAATAGATCGAACAGATAATGGGCGGGGTGAGTTTGGTCTGAGATAATTTTGCAGGCTCTTTTTTTGGATCTGTCTTTATATATGGCTGTTAGAGAGGTGATTTCACTACCGACAATTTTGGAAGCTGCTTTCACCACTCTGTCAAGCCTGCTCCTCTGGCGCTGGCTGATGCCGCCGAACCATACACATATTGAGAATGTAAGAATACTCTCAATTGTGCATCATAAGATAGTCAGTAATATGTTAACAATATGCCACAATCTGTACTAGCTGATATTATTCAGTTGTTTAGTTGAGATTTTGCATCTTCGGTGGTCTCAATTAGTCACGTACACAGGTACGAATTAGTACAGGTGTGTAACATTTTAGTTAGCTTTGTGAATGAATGTACATCGGGACCGGATGTCTTTATATTGGTGGACGGGCTGGAAATGGGATTAGTCCTCTCGATATTTATGGAAGTGGTTGAATTGTTTTGGTTGAAATCGTGGACGGAGTGCCTGAAGAGGTCTGACAAACTCTTCAGTATCTCCCCTCTCGTCCTGTATGATAGGAGCCAATTCGATGATGTTGAAGATGCAGTTTCAGTGGCGTGTAGAGAGAAACATTTTCAAAATCCTTTTTTGTTTACGAAATCATGATCCTAGGCAGCGCGACATGGGAGGCTCTGTACAGTAGGCGTCTGGGAGGAAGTTACGGCGTTTAGCTGCGCATTCTCGGTTGCATTTGTGCAAACAATTTCTGCATTGACTATTCCTAGAATATTTAGTACGGCAGTATTTCTTGCACTTTAAGTATTGCGCAATGCAGGCATCGCGGCATTTTTCGTACAACTCGGTGACGGTGCGTTAGCGGTGTGGCACACGTTCGCCAACAGGGAAACCGTCAGGATGATCAATATCTGGAAATATACACGGGTTGTTGTATTGAATGTAATATAATAATATGTATGCAATATAAGCTGACTTGTAACATATATGTAAAGTGTTTGTGGTTCTGAGTATCATGTTTATAAAAAAAACTGTTTTCTGATGGCAAGCTATATTGTAATAATTTTATTTCCTATGATCCTATTTTATTTATAGCTTCGCAGTCTAGCGTTGGCTGTTCTATGGTGAATATGGTCAACGCAAGACAAATATTGTACTGCCGAGTTCAATGCATAAAATGGTTGCATCGCGGAATTGCATTTTACTATAGTCTATGTCGATGGTTTAGCAGGATTAGTAATATGCATAACTTTTACACACACGTTCTGGGAAACAGAGCTCAGAGGGGCGTCAAGACAGCAGGGTTGTCAATCTCTAAACCCTTAAGATGGGAGGATACACAAGGGAGTTATGGGAGATGAGCAAGATTCGTGTTCCAACGTATTGATGCAGCTAAATATATTGAACTAGTTCTTACGTTAATACTTACTTTAGCAACAGAAAGGTAAGTCAACAGATGATCGACAAAGGGTAGGTTTTCTATCATGAATAAACAATGACTGTAAATGTGTTGGTTGCTTACATTGAAATAATTGCATGGATTGCAGTGACTTTCTCATGGCAACTTAATAGTACAGACCTTAGTATTTTCCTGGTAAACCACTGACGTTAAAAATATGATTGTTGTTGGAAGTTGTTACTTTTATTAACTCTGTTAACCCCATATGATCAAAACATTGACTTTTGTTTCCCTTTAACTATTAGGTACGAATAGTGAGAGCTTCATTATTTAACAAAAGTTACAACAACTACAACTTAAGTTATGCTATTATAGGTTGTCCAAACAGAATGACAGTCAAACGTACCGAAATTTGACAAAACACAATTAAACTGCTGTCAGTTACAGTGTAAGTAAATTATGAAACATTACATACAACAAGTACGGTTACAGTAAAACAAGGTTTACATGGGGAAACATAACTGACCAGAGTCAATATATCAGTTTACTAAGTAACGTTTCAGCCTCTATATCCAATAATGGAACAAACAACTACTGACACATCATCGGTCCACTTAATTAACATACATATTGCGTTGTATCCCTTAGCCATTTAATTTTTTTATGTCGCCATTTATAGCAAAACAAAATACATAATCAACCACTGTGAGCATCATATTCTTCGCCCGTTTCCTTATGTAGCAAACACGTAACGGAAAATAACAACATTTGTGTCAGTTTAAATCAACTATCCTCAAAGCCTGGTATGCGAGCCAAATTTGACTTGCGGGCGGTTTCCGGTTGGCTCGCGATACCGATGCTAATTTTCACGAGACTCGCGCTAACAGTTCACGCAGGGACAAGAAATTGTAATGATCTCTCAAACACATAGCAGTGTTCGTTTCGAAGCCGAGCAGTAGGTCCGACGAGATTGCAGATTTTTGTCTTGAAAAGGCGGCCTTGTTTACTCAGTTTGGCGACACTTAATTTCAAGTTTAGCTTAGCTGTGTGAAACTGATTATCGTATATTTGTAGGCGTTGCATGCGCTGCCTTATGGAAGACAAACACACTGATTTCCAATGTGCAAGATGAAGTTTCGACATCAAGTTGTCAACCGTCAGAATCCATACCGAGAACTATAGTTTTCTATGATTCAAGTTCACAATTTCCTTTTGTGGCGACGTGTTGTATGTTGTATGCCGATTTCTTTCTGTTTTTGCCAGTTCCTTCGTTCAACATGAAGGTACCGTAGTTATTGCTATCATTTGGGGATGATATAAAGCTGTTTATCAATTGAGTTGCTAAGACTGCCAGTCACGGAAATTAGTTATCTATCAAAGAAAGCATTTAGTTTGACCCCAATGGTTGTCCTAAACGTTTCAATGATCATCCGTTTACCGTGCGCCACCCATGCTAAAGAGGTTTCCCCGAGTGAATCTGAAGGATGTAATGTGATTCTACCATATTCCATTGTGTGCCCAAACATCATCGCTTACCAAAGTCTCGTCTATGATCGACATGTGCCCCTGAGGGTATAGCAAACATCCCCTCAACGCGTTGAAACCGTAAATGTGGTATCCACTTCACACGAGTGTCAAAATAAACAGTCTACGTGTGGTTTCGTGCATCCACGTTTCAAAGTCACTGTTTTACAGCAACCCCACATCATGTTATATAAGTATGTCAACTAGAACACATTGCCATAGATAGTCTATAGACTACGCCATTTTAGAAACAAAATGACGTAGTTAAGTCTTCTTGGTCGGCGTGAACTGTGCATGCATGTTATTATCTGTTACTTTCTGACCTAACCATGAAAACAACCACCAACAGCCGCCAAACTTCTCCTCACATTTCTTACATACATATACATAGAGAACATTACAAAAAATCACTTGTATTCCTCTAACGAAGAAAATTCACAAAAGAAACGCTCAAATCTCGATGGACGGCAACTCGACATCTTCGACTACCGTAAACTCGCTATTATAAGTTAGCTTTACACAAAATACCACTAGATGGCGCGTTTGTGGGCGCGAATATTTATAAACCTTACTGCATAGTTTAATTAATTATAAATAACATAATAATAATTAGCAGCATTACTATAGTCTGCAGAAAATGTTAAACGGCAAACAAAGGCAACGCTTTGGTGATATGAGCCTAAAAGAGTTGATAAAAAGTAACAATTTAATATAACAATATATAATTTTAATAGTTTATTTTATATAGCGCCAAATCCATAATTGTTAGTGGCGCGTCATAATATACTATTATTAAAGTATATGCAAGAAGAAGAATGCTACCCACTGGTAATATTTTAAAAAAATATTAAAAATATATGTGTCTGCATAATTATCTAAAATTGCCTATTTATTATAAAAGAGGTATGGAAATTACGTGTTTTTCAATGATGTCACATTGTTTATTTTATCAATATTTCTATAAACATTCCGCGTAAACTGCGACCACGCAAGCTTATATTACATAAGCAATGTTTTAACAATAATACACTAAAACAATAACATTAATATTATTATTTTTAAATGCACCAAAACCTTCTTTTTCTACCACCATACATTTCCCATATATTGAATTTTTTTTAATTTTGTAGAAGAAATAGCTTCAATAATATTTTCTTATGCACAATGAGTGTGTGTGTATGTGCTGAATGAAAATTATTGTAACGTCGTAATTATTTTACCATTTTAATTATATATTACCTTAACATGAATTTATCACTTTAGGTCACTTTAGTTAATTATATAGCCACGACCAATTATGGATGTGGCGCTATATAAATAAAATATTATTATATTGTAATACAACTTATTATTTCCTGCAAATAATAGTGATGATAATAATTTATTATTATTATATTATTTATAAGTAATTAAACTAGTTCGTGCGAATGCAGTAAATAAAGTTAATAAATATTCGCGCGCATAAACGTGCCGTCTAACGGCATTTTGTGTAAAGCTAACTTTATATAGCGATTTTACGGTACCGCAGAGCGGCGGACGAAGTTGCCGTCGAGATCTGCGCATTTGTTTCGTGGATTTTCTTCGTTAGAGGAATGGAAGTGATTGTATTTTATAACATAGTGTATGTGTATGTATGTAAGATAGGTGAGGAAAAGTTTGGCGGCTGGTGGTGGTCGTTTTCATGATTAGGTCAATCCAACCCGGTCGTCTCGCATCCGCACTGTGTCTGTGACTGTCCCAACGAATCCACTGGACTACTGTTTCAGTTCTGGTCGATTCAAAGGGTAACAAAAAGACAGCTTACTGATACTGTCTTTCCCTGTACTGTTGCTACAAGCGTATGAGGAACAGTGTGGCATATTGCTGTCGCTATTTCGTTGTAAACCGACGTAAGGCACTTTTAGCGAACCGCTTGGGTCTCTGTTATGACAGTTGAACCAGCAGACGACTTTATGACCGAATACTTTTCCAAAGTGCAGACAGAAGCATGGTTGCATGGACCATGATGGGCCCGTTCATGGTGTCGATGATTTAGCTAGACTTACCCACTTTAATACCACTTTCTGAGGTAATTACTAATGCGAAAAATTTGATTGTAGATGCAAATGGTTAGCTTGTGTAAGCTCCTTTAGGTGCGTTACAATAAACTGTTGCCTTTTGTTGCCTACATCAGGCGTCATCAATTTGTTGAACAATGTCATTGTCTGGAATGTTTCGTTACAAATAATTACTCTAAAGACGTCTGTCAGTGTGGTGGTAATTCTGACGTGTCTAGAATGTCGTTGGGTTTGTGAGATTTGTCT
>JAODUO010000013.1:815000-850000 GCA_025642075.2 Ridgeia piscesae | reverse complement strand
TCATATATATGACGGTATCAATACGCATGCATGGTATAAGTAATGTTTCTAATATTGTCATATATATGACGGTATCAATACGCATGCATGGTATAAGTAATGTTTTAATATTGTCATATATATGACGGTATCAATACGCTGCATGGTATAAGTAATGTTTTTAATATTTCATTTATATGACGGTATCAATACGCTGCATGGTATAAGTAATGTTTTTAATATTGTCATATATGTGACGGTATCAATACGCATGCATGGTATAAGTAATGTTTTTAATATTGTCATATATATGACGGTATCAATACGCATGCATGGTATAAGTAATGTTTTTAATATTGTCATATATATGACGGTATCAATACGCGTGCATGGTATAAGTAATGTTTTTAATATTGTCATATATATGACGGTATCAATACGCGTGCATGGTATAAGTAATGTTTTTAATATTATCATATATGTGACGGTATCAATACGCATGCATGGTATAAGTAATGTTTTTAATATTATCATATATATGAAGGTATCAATACGCGTGCATGGTATAAGTAATGTTTTTAATATTGTCATATATATGACGGTATCAATATGCATGCATGGTTTAAGTAATGTTTTTAATATTATCATATATATGACGGTATCAATACGCGTGCATGGTATAAGTAATGTTTTTAATATTGTCATATATGTGACGGTATCAATACGCGTGCATGGTATAAGTAATGTTTTTAATATTATCATATATGTGACGGAATCAATACGCATGCATGGTATAAGTAATGTTTCTAATATTGTCATATACATGACGGTATCAATACGCATGCATGGTATAAGTAATGTTTCTAATATTATCATATATATGACGGTATCAATACGCATGCATGGTATAAGAATTTTTTAATATTGTCATATATATGACGGTATCAATAGCATGCATGGTTAAGTAATGTTTTTAATATTTCATATAATGACGGTATCAATACGCATGCATGGTATAAGTAATGTTTTAATATTTCAATTATACTATCAATACGCTGCATGGTATAATAATTTTTTTAATATTATATATAAGACGGTATCAATACGCATGCATGGTATAAGTAATGTTTCTAATATTATCATATATATGACGGTATCAATACGCATGCATGGTATAAGTAATGTTTTTAATATTATCATATACATGACGGTATCAATACGCATGCATGGTATAAGTAATGTTTCTAATATTATCATATATATGACGGTATCAATACGCATGCATGGTATAAGTAATGTTTTTAATATTATCATATACATGACGGTATCAATACGCATGCATGGTATAAGTAATGTTTCTAATATTATCATATATATGACGGTATCAATACGCATGCATGGTATAAGTAATGTTTTTAATATTGTCATATATATGACGGTATCAATACGCATGCATGGTATAAGTAATGTTTTTAATATTATCATATATGTGACGGTATCAATACGCATGCATGGTATAAGTAATGTTTTTCATATTGTCATATATGTGACGGTATCAATACGCATGCATGGTATAAGTAATGTTTTTCATATTGTCATATATGTGACGGTATCAATACGCATGCATGGTATAAGTAATGTTTTTCATATTGTCATATACATGACGGTATCAATACGCATGCATGGTATAAGTAATGTTTTTTCATTGTACTCTTAAGGAACCATGAAACAAAAACTATAATTGAAACTGCGCTTTACTAAGATGTTTTATACTGACATGTAACTACGTAAATGTAATAACAACGAATTGTTCTTACGAAGTAGCAGCTTGAGTTCATGCTGTATTCAGTATCAAACACCTCGTTTCTTGTGTGATTGCTGCCAACTTGACCAGAGGCACCATACACGAACGAGTGAAAACAGTTGGTGTTGCCCCAACATCTATGTGTAGAAGTGCTGTGTAAATACCATGAACGAACTCACACTTGTCACTTGAGTGAGTGTCTGTCGCGACGGACACTAATTATCATGCACTTAGGGGGAGTGGGCCAGTGGGATTATATTGTATGGTTCTGCATCATAGAGGAATACTATTTATGAACTTAATAATCAGCACTGAAGTAAACATGTGTTATTTTTCTATAGCTACACAATATATTAGTCATGAATTATTGATTACTAGTTGAAAGTTTTATCTGAAAACATCAACACAAACCGTTAACTGACGACGGCAACAAACCAACTGAAGTCACATTGGTAGGGAGGAGGCGATACGGCGGAAACAAAACGACCTGTGTCATACAAATACATATATTGTATATGTATATGTATATTATATATATATATATATATATATATATATATATATATACATATACAATATATATACAATATATATATATATATATATATATATATATGTATATACAATACATATATATACAATATATATACAATATAGATATATATATACATAAAATATATATATATATATATATATATTTGTATGTATATATATATATATATATATATATATATATATATATATGTATATATATATATATATATATATATATATATATATATATTATATATATATATGTTATATTGTATATATATATATATATATATATATATATATATATATATATATATATATATTTCTTTTCGCCTTTTCCTACTAGGTGGGGTCAGCGGCCTGAATTCTTGATTTCCAGAATGTTCTGTCCTGGGCATCCTCTGGGGTGATTCGCAGTTCCTGCATGTCCCTTCGGACGCAATCTGTCCATTTCCCTCTTGGACTCCATATTGGTCTTTTTTCTTTCATATCAACAATTGCTCGCACTTCGTTGTTTTTTTCTCTCCATTCTCTGCATGTGTCCATACCAGCGTAGTCTTATTTCTCTGACTTTCTCTTGCTATTCTCTCCTAGCTCCTTTCTGATGTTCACACTCTTTATTTTGTCTGCGTCAGTCCATTCCACTCTCCCCTAGGTATTTGATAATGCCTATCGAGAGGCCTGAGCATCCCGCAGCTTTTCCCTTGTTCTTGCTCTCTATGGCTTTCTTCACCTCTTTCCTTGACATTTCCTAGACTGGTCCTTCTACTGCTGGTACTTCTTCTAGCTGTGCCCTGACGTTTTCTACATTCAGTAGGTTGCTGAAATACTCCCACCACCTCTCTTTGATTTTTACCTCATCTGTTAGCATCTCCCCTATTTGGTCTTTAATCACATTCACTTCCCCAATGTCTCTTCTTAATGTTGCCCTTTGTTTTGCCACTTGTAGATCATCCGGTCACCTTCCTCTGTTCCCATCTTGTCATACCACTCTTTGTGCGCCTCGTGTTTAGCTTTGGCTACTGCATCGTTTGTGTCTCTCTTCATGTTCTTATAGGCCTCCTTCAGTTCGTTTCCACCCTGTATCTGCCATTTCTTGAATGCATCCTTTTTCCTTCTCGGGCTCTCCTGCACCTATCCCTTCCACCACCAGGTCTCCCTCTCCAGGTGTTTCTCTCCTTTGGTGGCTCCACATATCTCTTCTGCTGCCCATTTGACGACTATCTTTAATAATTTCGAACTTTCTTCTGCATTATTGTCTGCCTCCAGCTGTTATTCCTCTTCCACTTTGTCTCTGTATTCCGTCAGTTTTTCTCCCTTCAGAGTCCAGATTTTAATCCTCTTTTCTCTGGTCCTTCTCCTGTTTTTCTTCTTTTGTCCTCAGGACTGCACATAGCAGCCGATGCTGAGATACAACCTCCTCTCCTGGCATTACATTGTAGTCTCGCATTTCATTCAGATCAGCTCTTCGTGTCATGATGAAATCAATTTGTGAGCTGTTCCCTCCACTCTTATAAGTGATTAGATGGTCTTCCTTTTTGTTGAAGAGAGTGTTCACTAGTGCCAGATTTTCTCCCCTTCTCTGTTCCTTTGGCCATAGCCTTTTCCTCCATGCACTCCTCTCTTTAAATAACACCTGGATTTTCCCCACATGTCCACTTAGGTCAGCTCCTACTACAATATTCTCTGTTCTCGGCACTCTTGACATCAGATCTTCGCAGTCTTTCAAAAGCTCCTCCTTTATCTTCTCAGTGGGGCATATGCTGACACTATGTTGAATATCTCTCCAGCTGTTACCAGTTTTAGCTTAATTAGTCTGTATGATGGTCTTGACATTTCAACTACTTTCTCTTTAAACTCCGGGCTCAGAATTACCCCACTACCTTTCTACTGCTCTTCTCTCCACTGTAAATGATCTTAAATCCTTCTCCCAATTCTCTTGCGCTCTTGCCTTAGTTCCACTTAGTTTCCTGCACACATAGGATGTTCCTTTTTTGGCCAATCTCTACCAGCTCTCTCCCTCTCCCATTCATCGATCCCACATTCCAGCTTCCGATCTTGACATTCTTTCATGCTTTTTAGCTTAGCTGGTCTCATAGTATATATATATATATATATATATATATATATATATATATATATATATATATATATATATATATATATATATATATATATATATATATATTTATATATATATAGAGAGAGAGAGCCAAAGACACAAAATTGGCTACTGGAGAGTTTTGGTAGTTTCAACCATATATATATATATATATATATATATATATATATATATATATATATATATATATATATATATATATATAGGCCTAATCCAAAATTGCTATGGAAATGTTTTCGGTAGTTTCAACTGGTTGAAACTACCGAAAACATATCCAGTAGCTAATTTTGTGCCATTTTCTGGAGGAAATAAACAGCGTGTACTACTCTAATGATCAAGTGGAAATTCATCCTGCGGTGATACACTACAAGGGAGTTAACGGTGTACTTGAAACACAAGAGCATCGCGGTGCTGTCAGATGAAATGGCGCAATGTTGCATCATACAGGTCATCGTTGGTTGGATCTAGCAAGTCAGTACAGGAACAGCACAATCGTGAATCTGATGTCAATTATACAAGGTCATGTTCGACCTATCTCCGTCATGGCAGTACTACGAAACAGCGCAAGGTAATGTGGTAAAGGACCGTACGATGCGAGATGTGGGGCTGTGAAACGAGCAGCTGATAAACATTTGACAATATCTTGGATTGCTACAGTATGACCACGTCCTGATGATCTATGGGTAATTGGTAAAGACAACTTAGCAACATTAACCCCTCCTGCTCCAATAAGCAGATCACGACATGTATTCAGGCAATGTCCATTATATGCTGATATCGTATCTCACCTGAACTGATAGGTGGTTATCCATTCTTGTATTCTACGTTATTTATATTCAACGTTAACCAAGTTAACTAAAATTATTTTGCGAAACAATAAATGACCAGACCGCTGCTATTTCTTCTGTCATATACGACAACAGTGTGGTCTTGTAATAACACGACAGTTCTATCCCTACATAATGTAAAACAAAATGCTGCCAGAATGCACAACACTAATTTGTATTCTACGTTATCAGCAAATGTGATTGCTGAAATATGAATACGTATACCTGTGCTATGAAACTTTACAAATGAGCTGTAATACTTTATTACATGTTGAGTATGTGTTCAGGTAATCTTGTATTTAACAGTATCTTTCAATAGATCAATGATAACAAATTATTGCATTCGTATGTATTCTACGTTATCCGCATGCTGCAGTGTACACTTTAATTTGTCAACATAATTACGCTACTTCATCAAGACGTTTCAGTTGTTGATGAAACATAAATGCTCCAGATGTCAAAATTAATGTTAAGTGTTATAATATATTGTTTTTTGTATCATTGTTGATAATTGAATGAACACACTATCACGATTTAGTTGCCTAATTCCAATTATTACGCATGTATTTAACACAAATGTCTGAACCATTTTAATAACAGTCATATCAAGTTATTATGTATTTAACTAGGCCAAAATCCATTAAATTGTCATTATTTTATATATGTAAAACGTATGTATATAATATTGCGCATAAACAAATCAGAAAGGGTTGTATTCTACGTTATCCACGGACGTTCTTTTTTATGGAAAGCCACGCCAGCTACCACATGGTTTGTCGAGACGATGACTAGTTTGATGCAGTTAAAGACAAGATCCCAATGCAAAATATCATGCCAAAAGCATGTATGTGGCCTACTTGATTCAATAATTGTGGCTTTTGGAAAACGGATAACTTTTGCAACTACATATTTTTCTATAATCTCACATTTTGCAAAAACGATTTCTCATATTAAAATAATCTGAACCTGAATCAGTTCTATATACTTCATAACCGTGATATAAGCTTGCATTACGCGCATTTCTCATTTGTTAATTATTTTATTTACATACATGGACGTATATTTAGCACGACAAGGTGGCGGATAACGTAGGATACATTGGAACAAAATGACGGGAAATCATCATGGTTTGACAGGTTGGTGCAATAAAACAAGGGTAGATTGGATGATAAGAACGATTGTTCCTAGAAGTTCAACATATATACTTTCATATGGAAGCAACTACTTTCAAATATATTGAAATGCAATTTTTCCCATTTAACAATTTTACTGGAGAAATTTTCGGTAGTTTCAACCATATAATCTGAGATAAATGCAAAACCCTTCACAAATACGAACTCTTTAGATGACAGTAGCCAATAGGTTTGTTTGATATCACATCATGTTACTTTGTCATTACTTTAGCATGACTGTACATACAACCAAATTGTTTCATTAACTTATAATGTTATGCAAGTAAATAATGATTTTACATGCAAAATACATTCAGTTGGCATTTGCCAGGCGCTGACACTGTAATTTTATACAGTTACTGCATATGTTGCGTAAGTCCTACACAAACACAATAGCACATTGTTATTTCTTCCAGTGCGATGCTTGATCGGTGTATGCAGGTTTAGAGACAGGTTGGCATTTCTAGTCACAAATCTGGAATTCAACTAACTAACTGAGATGTGTAAGCATCACAAGAATACTAAACAAAATACAGAACAACGTTGTATTATTCAATATTTATTCCACACATTCATAGGCGTACAGTGTCTTCGTAAAATACGATTTTGTGCAAGAAAACGATGATTGGTACAATCATCGCTACTCTACATTATAATCCAACCCTTGCTAAATATGTCCGGAATTTATGTGTTATACGTATTCGTTGTTGCCACTTTGTGTTCCCTGTGACATATAAACCTTTTAGTGGTATTTTGTTTTCATAGTGAAATGAACTTTTAATATCTGCCCACTCGTAGTTGTTTGTTTGGTTGCTTGGTTGGTTGGTTGGTTTTGTTGGTTGGTTGGTTGGTTGGTTGGTTGGTTGGTTGGTTGGTTGGTTGGCTTGCTTGCTTGCTTGATTGATTGCTAGCTTGCTTGCGTGATTGTTTGGTTGGTTGCTCGATTGCTCGGTTGTTTTAATATACGGTTGATTTTGATGTGTCCGAAACTGACGGTAAAATCCAGACAGTGATCCTGACGTCCGTGCATAGTTAGGACATTAGACAAACCACTTCTCTAATCTCCTCTCGCCTCGGCTTTCAGAATCTGTCTCCGCTTAAAGGACACAGCACCCTAAAATGTTCCACTGTACCTTGCTAACTGACACGACACTAGCCCACTAGCCATGACCCTGGCGCGATGCCCGTAGTTCTTCGGGAAGTGTTTGCATCGTTTCTGTTGGCCCCATATACACTGGTAAGATTAGTTACGTGTTGCAGGTTGTTGATCTCGGCGATATTGATGTCGCCGTCTAGTGACATTCTTTTTGCTGTGACAGTAACGACGTTGTCACGTCAATCGTGTCGGTCGCGTAGTCATAGTGATCTGTAACAAGAATTTAAATTGACTCGTGTGGATATGCATGTATTGTTGTGCGTGCGTTTATCCGTATGCGTATGCGTGTGTCTGTGTGTCTGCACATTAGGTGTCAAGCCACGGAAATGCAAACAAACAGATGGCAGGGACGAGTGAGCGCGCGCGCGAGCGAGAGAGCAGAGACAGAGAGAAAAGAGAGAACGAGAGAGAGAGAGAGAGAGAGAGAGAGAGAGAGAGAGAGAGAGAGAGAGAGAGAGAGAGAGAGAGAGAGAGAGAGAGAGAGAGAGAGAGAGAGAGAGAGAGAGAGAGAGAGAGAGAGAGAGAGAGAAAGAGAGAAAGAAATAAAGAAAGAGAAAAAGACAACATAAAGACAACATAAAGAAACCGATACAGAAAGAGATATAGAGGAAGGGGGAGAGAGTGTGTGGGGGGTGTATGAGACAGACAGACAGACAGACAGACAGACAGGCAGACAGGCAGACAGACAGACAGACAGACAGACAGACAGACACAGAGTTGGTTAATATCAGGTTTTGTAGACGATATAAAAGAACGCACAAAACACAAATGGCGGCGAGCTGGTGAACGGTGATGGATTGTCTGTTGACGCACCGTTCTCATCCGAAGTGCAATACGCAGAAAACACCGCTTTGTCTTCAACTGCATGCAGCAAAGGGCAAAACACAACCTTGCACAGAACACCTTTGAAACAAAGATCACGGACGTGGACATACAGCAGGACGCCTGTGAGTGCGTCTGTTGTGTTCTTAGCTCACCTGCGCTGTTTTGGTCGCACACGTCAGTGTCTGAGTCAGACAAGATGGCCGTCTCCTTGAGACTGCAGAAGTCGTGCATAAATTTGAGGCCCGGGTATGACGGAGTGCGAGCCCGCTCCACGATGTTCGACCTACACAATGTGACACGCACAGTTAGAACTATCACTTTGTCGAAAAGAAACTAGAATGTCCTACCCTAGACTACACCAACACAGGCAGCAGCAAGGCGGCATGTAACGCCGTACGTTGTTCTGGTTTTAAACTCCTTACAGCGGACCATTTGATTTTGATTTCTGCTTTTGGCGTAAAGAACGTAATGGTGGATACGCAAGGTTATGAAGGTAATTTTTTTTAATAACAACAGAGTTTTGTAATGTTCTAAACTGATTTAACACTATGGTGGAGTATATCGCGAGTTGTTGAAGCGATAGAAAAAACCTAGTTCCAACTGAAATTGGATCGCCATTCAATATTTCCGCTGTTACTATATTTCTCCGACAGGAACGCATATTGAGTTATATCATGTCAGTATATAATTCTAATTAACTACCACTGTTTGGTGTTTTAATAATTTTCAGTTGATATACCAGAATGACGATGATGGTAAAAAGAAGCGAATTTATTATTTTGTTATTATAATTAGCACACACACACACACACACACGCACACACACGCACGCACGCACGCACACACACACACACACACACACACACACCACACACACACACACACACACCACCCACCCACCACACACACACCACACAACACACACACACGCACGCACACACCCACCCACCCACCCACCACCACACACACCACACCACCACACACACACACACACATATATATATAATTATATATATATATAATTATATATATATATATATATATATATATATATATATATATATATATATATATATATATATATATATATAACATTATCCCCACTTAAAACATCAAAGTAGTTAATTATAATTATATACGATTGATAACTCAATATGGTTCCTGTCGGAGAAATATAGTAACAGCGGAAATATTGAATGACGATTATATATATATATATATATATATATATATATATATATATATATATATATATATATATAAATTAAGATAAATATTATAGTTTCTAAGATATTAAGACAATTTGGTAAATAATATAAAAAAAATATTATATAATTAATATGAATACAATATTAGGAAGAGTGAAAAACACTACGTGTTTGTGCTCTGGGAACGTTTCAGTTGACGACACATCATGCCCTTACCGTGATGACGAGGCCAGTCCACCACTGTCGCAGGGTGTTGACACGACGATCACGTCGTGTTTAGCGCCCGCAGTGAGCGGTGTTCTGTGTGACAGTCCTGACAGATCGTTCACTAGTGAACTACAGGTCCTGCAAACCGTTCACGCTAAATTATAGACGCCCATTTAATCGTTTATATCGTGTTGTTTAAAATTTAACATGTTGTTTTCCTTTCAGTTATCATCGATAATTTACCAGATTTGTGGATGAAAATGAAATGGTAAATGGTACGAAATTCGGAATTCAATCTCATTCGCTACTGGTGTCATTGATAATTATTTGGAAAGGCGGTGCATTAGATATTACAATTGTAATTAAATATATCAAGGAAATTGTTAAGAATAAAAATATTTTACATCCAAACTGTGGATCCATTTCTTATCATCTGCTAAACTACTTTATATATTTTGAGGAGTTTCTAGAATTATTTACCGGCAGTTTTTTTAAAGACGGCTGATGAAAATACAAAACCATGAAAACTTCAACAACTGTTGTTAACAAGGTTGAATGTGACAGACTTTACATACTTTAATTTTCCCATTTCGAAGGCTTCTGCACCGCAGAATATTCGGTCTATGACGCCGTCAGATGTCGTCGTCTGCAAACCATCGCTTCTGCCGTTGAACGGCCAGACGACGTCATCGCTCGTTGATGACACTAACGGCGACTCGTCGTCCGAGTCTTGGACCCCTGCGGCATACGAAAATGGTAGATGTGCGTTACACTTGTGCGCTAATGCAGTGTACCTACCTAGACCCCGATCTCTGTGTTGTACTTTCGTATTTTACCCATGACTATGTTGTTACCATGTTAAGAAATGTCTGTTCCTTCGTTTTGTGTTTCCCATTGGCAACAAACACTATCAATATTAAAACCGTTTGCAAATACTGTACTTCTTAAGTGTTCATTCTGACGAATTTACGACTACCAAGGACAAGCAAGTGGTTGTCGAGTTTGGTGAACACACAAGTCCAAAACCCTGTTTACACAAGCGATTAATTTTGAGTTCATAATAGTGTTATTTCTGTTTTCGTTTCTCTAAATAGCCGACATTATAAATACCATGATCTAGTTAGAAAATCACGATGAAGGAAACCGTTATTTGTCTCTACGTTCGCCAATCAAAACAATGTTCTCTTGTTGATCAAATAGGGAGGGGTGTATGCTCTTAAAGGTGAGCAGGTGTCTCCTGTGCGTGAGACAGTCACGAAAAGCGAGCAAATAAAACACCAGGGTTACATTTCACAAACGACAAACACAACCCGCGGCTCACCGTAGCAAAACATGCTCATCAACCGTCTAATCTAGTCTGCTCTTTTATGGACAGTTAATCGCGTCTGTAGTGTGTTTAAGGTGTCGCTAATGGCCTGCTCAATTACAATCTGTCACGTTACAATGTACACACAAGCACACAATACCCACACCGTCACTGCGCCCATACCTTCCAGTAACAAAGAACCTCAATAATTCAGATGCCCCCCGTTAAACTACGATGATCGATAATCCGAAGGCATCGCAGGTGTCGGCTATTATTGCACGTATTACCTGTTTGCGTCGTAAGTGGCCCGTTGGTAGTTGGCAGTATCACGCCGCCAGCGGGAATACTTAATGAATTCGTGACGACGTCCCACGTGTATGATTCCTCGCCAAGTTCGACGAGTAGTTCCTGTACCTTCAGTTTCTTCTGTGACGCACGTACAGAAACAGAGTTCGACGGGGAATGAATTATTCACGTTGTCATTACAATGAATTTTTCCGCAATAAAACATGATTCATACAAAGACTTGCAATGGTATGGTATATGTAGCACGGTGGTCTGACGTTGTTTCCCTGCAATGATATTAGCATTGCACTGGATTTACGCTTAAATCAGTCGCGTGTTGTGAACATTACTTGATTTTTGTATAGATTTCGACTATAAATATAAATGCATGCAACTACTTTGTAATTCGAAAGGAAGGTTATCAAGTGAGAAAACGTATTTATGATCTAATATATAAAAGTCGGCAATGGGTGTATGTCCACAATGTGTTTGAACACCAGTCATTTGCCAGCCATTTTAGATAAGCCGCTGCAACTATTCACGACAACTGAAATTGAAAATGCACTGTCATAGACGCACCAGTGAACTTCAAACAGGAGGTTTTGAGCATTTGGAACATTCAACGTCTTCTCCAAACTAGACGGGAACATGATATCGTATGAAATACCACCGGTGTTGTGCAGGGCAATATGTGAGCAAATAATGTAATTATTTTCAGGTTGTACAGATTCGTAGCTCTGAAGTAATGTGCGTTACGAAGTTCTCTCGACAATTGATTCAAATAGAACATAATTATGTTGATTTGCATAAAGTATGCATTTATTAGCTTACCTGGATGATCGCAAGCGCAAAAGCAACTAAAGTCAAAGTTTACGGACTAACGGAGATATGTTAATACGGATGGATATTGTACGACGGGGATAAAGAGAGAATGGCGAAATATTGAGAGTAGTAAGTGGCTAAGGTAAGGTATATCGTGTCACCTCGTGTGTGAGATTACTAAATATGATGAATTGTATGAATTGAATTTACACTTTCATAATATATCCAGAAATTAGCTTAGACTTCAACTGAACGACGTCATCGTATACATGTGAACGCTCGTGGATCCTCTTGTCTTGATTTATTGCCTTTCTTTTTCGTTTCAATATTACTTTATTTGTGGATATTCCTTTTCCCCTATACGTTATCTTAACTCTCCCTATTCTACAACATAGTTGACTGGAGAGAATGAAGATACCGTAAACAAGAAATCGTTATCTTCACACTCACCATTGGATATCATGGTTGTCAGTGTGAATCACGTGTAAACGATAACATCATTCAATCTGGGTGCCATACGTACTCACGACATCCTATTGATAACACCCATAAATCAATACAACAGAAGACCCTGCAGTAATCAACTGGTTGTCATTGTACGTCGAGGCTCACCTCTTCGAGAAGCTGCTTGTAGCGCGCGTTCTCCTGCATCAGATGGCGGATGTCGTCTTGCATGACGCTGCTGTTCGAGTCGACGGGTGTACACTTCGCCTTGCGCAGGGTCGCCCGGATACGTCTGTCGTTGCCGACTGGGTCCTTCCGAAGTTCGATGATCTGAAGGCATTGGTACTCATTCAACTGACCGTGTATATTCTTCTTGAAATGACATGAAGTACGTAATGTTTGAGAGGAAGTATTGATCCTTATTTGTTTCTCAATCATTGAATGACATCGATTGGATGTATCAAAGGTATATTTGTATGGTAAGTATAATGTCATCAGTCTGAATGTTGATAGGATATCGCAATCAACTGAGGAAGAACATTGTTCTGTCTCTAATATTCTCCAAGAATGCTTCCCTTTCCTGTATTTATGTGTGCAACGTAAGATCAACACACAAATAATGGTCGACTTACGTATAGTCAGTTAATAGGCATACGTAATCAGTACAATTTACCCCTGTTTGTGTGCTATTGTTTATGTGACAACACCTCTATGTACGGAGAATTGCGTCAACGCACTTACTTTTTGTGCGGTGATGTTTGATGAACAGCGCCGTTAGGCTTCTATTAGTGGCGCGAGATTGTCAAAAGAGAAAATATATTCGCCCGTCTGTTGCCGTTCGGTTATTTATATAATGTTAAAATACGCAGGTGCATAAAGTGCGTTAGCTATTATTTCACAATCGCTCAGTTCGAATACGATTACACGTTATTTGCGTCTTGACGAAAGCGGCCTTTCACAATGACGCTTGCGGTAACGACACAATTGCTGTTTACGTTGTCACGTACAAAATGACAGGTGAACGTGTAAATAGTTTTGAAACCTGATGAAAGCCTACCGTTGATGTTCAGAACATGAGGTTTGTTTTGATTAGATTTGTTGTAAAACGCGTAGAATGTAAAGAAGGGAAACAGCACTATGTAAGATTTATCTTATCAATTAGCATATGTATGTATGCTTGCATGTTCCTACTCTGTAAAACAACCCACTAAATGCGTTGGACATACGATAAACTCTTAGGACGCACGACTAGGTGATTATGACACATACCCAGAACATTAGAGCGACACATAAATTGAAGACGAAACACTTCACACAAACCTAGGACCTGACAATATTGCAAATACATTGGTCGAGATAAGACGTAACATGGCAGTGATACACATCTTGGCTAGTGATACGCTTCTGTGATACGCTTCTAAGCGAGACACAATGTGACGGTAAGTAACTACATAATTATGTAAAAAATAACTCAATAATTTCTTCTAAGATGCAATCACCAATCCGTAGCTAAAGGCGATTTACACTTCACCACAGACTTTAAATACCGACGTCTCTCGTATACATTCAGCAACGTTGCAATTACTGCACAAAAACAATTCTGGGTGCTCATTTGTGCAGCTGGTGTAAGGTGAAGTGAAGGAAATTGCCGAACCTTCGATGCAGCAACAAGAGGGTTGAAATGATAATCCTGACGCTGTAACCACCACGCCACAGCGGCCTACAGTGACACTGACCTTCGGCACGAAGACGAGACACAGCGTGACTGTGGTGCAGAAGATGATGAAGGTGGAGAGGATGAGGAAGGCGGAGTTGGGGTCGTTCTCGATGATGGCGGCGACGGCCACTCCCGCGATACAGATGATGACGACGTTGTAGACACTCATGCCGATGTACTTGGAGTCGTTGAGGGCCGGGATGGTCACCTCGCGCGTCTCCCACGCCAGGAAACAGCCGAACACCTGCAGGCAGAAGCGTAAGTGAATAGTGGAAGCGTAAGTGTAGAGTCGAAGCGTACGTGTAGAGGGCGTATCTTAAATACACACAGGTCAAAGACAGAGCACAGAGAAGGTTAATATTTAGGTTAATTTAGAACCGAGAGACCGTCTTTCGAAAAATAAAAAGGCACGTTTTTATATAGCGCAGTATCCAGTCCTCATGACTGTTCAAAGCGCTTTACACTTTACTTTCCTGACAGACCTGTTCACTCAGACACCATCTCGGCTTCTCTTGGAAGCATCCAGCCATATGCTACAATTAATGCGCGAAGGCTGCTCGTACACATATCCACCACTGTCTATAGCCAGGTACTCATTTATACGGCTGAGTGAACTGGAGCAATGTAGAGTGAAAAAATTGCCAAAGGTTTTAACACCGCAGCCCAGGGTTCGAACACGGGTTCTCGTAGTCGAAGGTCCGAAGCTTTACCCCTGAGTCATTGCGAAGAAAAAATGATAAATTATGGAAAACCACCCGATAAAATCTGATTTCACTGCACCACCTCTACTATGGACTGTGTCACCTTAAGACGCATGCGCACAGTCTCAACATAATGTTAAAGATTGAGCTGACACAAGAGGCAGGAATGCCAAATAGAAGCCAGAAAAGGACCTGTAAGAATCTGTAAGAAATAGTGTCCTCGGTAATACGGCAATTGGTCATTAAGTTTTGAGAAACTCATTTAATTTTGCAACTGATTTTATTTAATAATTAATTTTCCTTACGAGTCTTTTATCTTAATGAAACGGTCCACAGAAAACTAAGGCAAGATCACATAGAAGTATACAAACTATACAAAGATAGTGAAAATGTTGCATGAAGTATGTTTCAATGAACAGAGGTATAAGTACTATTTGTGGACGATCAATGTACAAAGAAAATCTGAGGGAAAACTTCACAGATGAACATAAATCATTTACACAGATTATCTGCCAGATACTTGAGTGTGTTCAAAACAAATTAACAACTGTTTCACACGAATGGGCTACACATTATAGATAAAAGAAAGGTGGATCCCAATAAGGCTTTTTGTTTTTTTTAATGTATAACTATCTGAACTAGGCCGGCGTATTTCCTTTCACTGGGCAAGTCATCCGATTAATCAACCGACTTACTTTATTGTTTTATTAATTTATTACAAATACGTTTAGGCAATAAATTGTGATTACTGAACATTTCTCAGAATAGTTCTTTTCCAGATCAAAATGTGTTAATGTTCATATCCAAATTGAGATGTAAGTGGAACAGTGAACAACGGAGCAATCTAGAAGTCACTTATCATACAACCGATGTTCTCACCAGCAATAGGCCTTTGTAGGCGTAAATGATGCCAAGCCAGGTGGTCATATGTCTGCTGATGCAAAACTCGACGACTGGAATGATCTCTTTGTCGACCTCCCACTCTCCAACCTGAAGAAATGCAAGCCCCTGACAGCCATCATTCAGATGTATCATCCAACAGCAAACACGTCACGAACTGTTTATATTTGGCGGCCATATTGGATGTCAGCAAATTAGTTACTCATCCATTTCTTCCCCGATTTTAAGTCAGTATGTTTTACAAACCAGTAAAGATTTACGCAACCTAGTTATAATTTACGTTTTCCCAAAGCGAATTTGTAACCACCATTAACAATGTGTCCTACGAATATCGTAGAAAAGCACTGGTCCTTCAAGTGTTTTGATTAAACATGTGCGTTTCTTACACTACCAGATTATGCAAAAAAGTTAATGCTTCATACATACTCAGCTCCAACCAATGTAAAACAGGAGTATCATTGCTATTCCATTTCTAACAATCATACTCAGCACCAATCAATGTAAAACAGGAGTGTCATTGCTATTCCATTTCTGACAATCATAATCAGCTCCAATCAATGTAAAACAGGAGTGTCATTGCTATTCCATTTCTGGCAATCATACTCAGCTCCAATCAATGTAAAACAGGAGTGTCGTTGCTATTCCATTTCTGACAATCATACTCAGCTCCAATCAATGTAAAACAGGAGTGTCATTGCTATTCCATTTCTGACAATCATAATCAGCTCCAATCAATGTAAAACAGGAGTGTCATTGTTATTCCATTTCTGACAATCATAATCAGCTCCAATCAATGTAAAACAGGAGTGTCATTGCCATTCCATTTCTGACAATCATACTCAGCTCCAATCAATGTAAAACAGGAGTGTCATTGCCATTCCATTTCTGACAATCATACTCAGCTCCAATCAATGTAAAACAGGAGTATCATTGCCATTCCATTTCTGACAATCATACTCAGCTCCAATCAATGTAAAACAGGAGTATCATTGCTATTCCATTTCTGACAATCATACTCAGCTCCAAACAATGTAAAACAGGAGTATCATTGCTATTCCATTTCTGACAATCATACTCAGCTCCAAACAATGTAAAACAGGAGTATCATTGCTATTCCATTTCTGACAATCATATACTCAGCTCCAAACAATGTAAAACAGGAGTATCATTGCAATTCCATTTCTGACAATCATACTCAGCTCCAAACAATGTAAAACAGGAGTATCATTGCAATTCCATTTCTGACAATCATACTCAGTTCCAAACAATCTAAAACAGGAGTATCATTGCAATTCCATTTCTGACAATCATACTCAGCTCCAAACAATGTAAAACAGGAGTATCATTGCAATTCCATTTCTGACAATCATACTCAGCTCCAAACAATGTAAAACAGGAGTATCATTGCAATTCCATTTCTGACAATCATACTCAGTTCCAAACAATCTAAAACAGGAGTATCATTGCAATTCCATTTCTGACAATCATACTCAGCTCCAAACAATGTAAAACAGGAGTATCATTGCTATTCCATTTCTGACAATCATTTGCATCCTTTTGAAATGTCTGACTTCCTTCGCAAGGACACACATGGCAGTAACGATCTTCCGTGTATCAACAACCGCTTTGGATTTTAATATGTCAGAGCCACGAATTCGAATCCATTTAAGGATTCACTATGCGTCTTGTCGAATCGATTATGCGTAATGCATTTAAATGGTATGCAGTTGCCCATTGTGTTTTACCGTATTCCGACGTACCTCCGACTGTAGATAGATAACTTGTCTGGATGGTGGGTCGATGCTCTGCCAAGCTCCCAGAATCAGACAGTCAACCACGAGAAACACCGCAACCATGAAGAAAAGCCGATAATCTTTGATGACCTGAACAATGCAGGAAAAGTGAACACGATAAGGCGTACATCATACAGTCGCTAGAGAATGGAGACTAGGTTATCTTTGCCAGTGAGTTAGCATACGTTTCACGGTTGGCTTGTAAAAACAACTATTCAAATGCTGGCGCATGTTATCAATGCAAGTCATGTACACTCACCTTTTTGTTGAGTTTGATGTTTGTGAAAATTGCGTGGACGCGCCATGTTTTGCTAAACATGGCGCCGAATGACAATGTGAATCCGAACGACAAGACCCACGCTCTGATCTGAAAAATTAAAGTATTAGCATAGTTTATTTAACTCGTATATATATATATATATATATATATATATATATATATATATATATATATAATATATAATATAGATTTGTAGTTATATAAAATTATATATATATATATATATATATATATATATATATATATATATATATATATATATATATAATACAATGTTCTCTATAGCACTATGTCTGATCGATGTGCTGTGCAAGAAATATAATAAATGTAGGGAAGACCGCGGCTAGTTGTAACACGGGTAAGTTGTAACAGAGGGTTTGCCGACAAAACTGCTAATGCAAATTAATCAGCTAGGCGACAGTATATTCATCAATACGTTTGAGCATGTCACGTGTAATATCACGTGAATCCGTCGACACGCCATCGAGCGACGCCATTTTTAAGAAAAAAGATACTATTCTCAATTTCTTATATGCCTAAAACGTTTAACGTATGTGTATCCATAATTCGTGTTTTTCTGCTTTATCGTTGATATACGTGGTTATTAGTATAGTGTTGTAAATCTTACATAAACCATTAAACAAGATTTGAAATGCGTTTTTGTGGGGACTCGCGTGTTTTGTGAGCGAGACGATGTCGGGGCATGTTGTAACGTTCATCTCGGAGCAAATTATAAGAGTGTAACAACATGCCCCCTCGGCCTCTGTTTTCCAGAATGACCTTAAAAATGACCTTTAAATTCAAGAATGAAGTTGACATCGGCCATGATGCTTTTCGTCATTATACGAGTGGTTGATCCAGCATAGATGCCCACTAATGAAAACAATTGCAGTTATAAAATTCAATAGGACCTCTCAATGTTTAGTTGGTCTGCTATAGAATAAATAGTAACTTGATCACTTCTCGATAGCGAAGTCTCGTAGCCAGTGTTTACAGGGAGACTACAGGCTTTCTAATTTCGTAAGGTGTATTTTAACTGACAGCTCCATGTCATATCTCATGGTAGAGGATACATTATTCGTTCACGTAGTTTGTCAATTCTTCGCAGAAATGAAGAAGATGCAGAGTCATTGTAACTTGATGAACCTTGCAGCTTTCTACGAAAAGTCGAATATTCGTTTCACTCTTAACAATGCAGGTAACATCTCCGCACCGTAGTAGATGTGCTACCATTGTTATACTAATTAAAACGTTTTATGACGCGCAAGGTGTGACTGCGCACTTGTTTCACTTTGTATTCATGCTACGTAAATCTACAACACGACACGTTGGGATAGGAGATGTAGGTCATCAAATGGTTTAAATGTTGGTGTAGTAATGTAGTAACGGTGAACATATGTAACAGCTAAAAGGTAAGTTTTTATATAGCGTGGTATTTAGTCCTCAGGATTATTCAAGGCGCTTAACATTTTATTCCATGACAGATCTGTTCAAAAGAACACCATTTCGACTCCTCTCTCGGGATCTCATCCAATCACTCTGCAACAGTTGCGCTATGACCGTTCGCACACAAACATCCACCACCCCATAGAACTGGAGCAACTCAGAGTGAACGAACATGTCCAACATAACAGTGTACATGTACTGACACGTACACACACGTACATGCAGGTGCACGACAGCGGTGGGCAATTTTCGTTTGCCTGCACTAAGCAACACCAGGGATTCACCATAGAGACAGCCGCAATGCATTCGCACGATTCCCTCACTTACACGAATCAATCGATTTGTCTTCCTTACTGTTGCATCAATTGTTCCCGGCTGACGACCAACAATATCGCGGTTCAGTTACTGCAATAATGAACTAGTTATCAGCAACGTGCTCCATAAGAAAAAACCGATAGTGAAAGTGAAATGAAACGGAAAGTGTTGCATACCGAACACATAATGTGAAAACTATCGCTGTTGATCAAGCGGCTGTCCGTGCCAAGCAGAAATACACTGGTGTAGGTCAACACGCAGCCGATGGTAATGATATTGTTGAGGTTCGGACTGGACATCTTGATGTATCTACAAGAAACACAGTAGTGTCACCCATTTAAACGAACAACGGATCGTATTACAATGATAAAATCCTACTGAAATCCTACTAGGCTTCGTTGTGCCATATTTCACTTAGTAGCGGTACGGATGATTAAATGGTTACACGTACTTAAGCGGTAATGTGAATATTGGCGACGTACTGGTACGGTAAGATACATAGCTTAGTGGCTATAATTTCCTTTATTGATAACGTCAATGTAATAGCAATTTGAGAATCTCCTTTAGAATAACGTAGTTATTATTGTTTATTAATATTAATCGTGGTGATGCTTACGTGGCATAGGGCACATAGGTGGTTCCCATTTCAGGTTCGTTTTGAGCGGTACTTAACGAATCCATACATAACTGGACCCCACCTCATTGTTCATATGCGATGTCCGTAAGCAAAATTACTGCAATACGCAAACGATTTTAAATTAATTAACTTATTTGCATAATAGTTACCACCGTCTAGATCGATGAGTTTTTGTTATATATCGTATGCCAAAAATACATGCATCGCTTGAGTGGTTGGGGACCGGATCATGAATGAAAATGGCAAAATAACATAAAACGATAACGTGGCAGACGAGATTTGTTTGCCCTATTGTCCTGATGTAGCAATTGTTTTTTGAAAGATGACCAATCTCAAGTTTCTACTTAAAAACGTGGTGAATTTGTATTTGTTTAAAATTGAAACGTACTTGTGTTTGCGGAATCTGATGTTGATGGCGAGAAAGCTGAGTGCGACGACGATGCCGAGGCCGGCTATCGTGCACAGAATCACGTAGACGGTGAGGTTTACACGCACGAGCTGCTTCTCGATCACCGTGCCGTCCCGCGGAGGCCCGACGCCTGCGCAGAAACACCATTCTCTCACTCACAACACAGTCGCCAGGAGGAGGGGACAGATCAGTATAATTCTATATTACATTGGCGATAATGCAATGGTTACTTTGTGATGTTCGCAAAGTAATGTTTGCAGGTGTGATGTTGTTGGTACATGTTGTGTGGCTCGTCGTGTTATTTACATATTGCTAGTATTTCTTAGATTTTTCAATTTTGGGGTTTGCTACAAAATCGATATTGGAAATGTTCCCCTTAAGATGTTACCAAAACAAGAATATGTTATCTATGTTTGCAGATACCAACAACACGACCACGTGTTTAATACACAGACGTTTCTTTTTCTTTTTTGACTGGGCTGTTACTCTCTCTCCGTGTGTTCATTTATATTGTTGGGACTTTCAAAAGCGCTTTTTTGCATGCGTGATATCGGTAGCACAATATATATGTACCATGAACCGGGAAGAAAATTAACAATATGTCCATATGAATCAGGCAAGGTTATCTTCGCAACATATCTTGTTGCGTCACACTTCTGACAGCGTGACGCAATTCAAGGCCTAACTACGTCACTGAACAAAACAACGGCCCGACCCTATAGGCGGCAAGACGCGACATGAGCGATATAATCGAATATTATCGGACATGATGAGTTCCCGCCAGCGAAACCAGATGAAGATAACTGCTGATGTGTGTAAGTATGGACGCTCGTATATGGACTAACGGGCGTGCTTGTGTGCTTATGTACGTGTGCGTGCGTGCGTGCGTGCGTGCGTGTTGAATTGAAGAGGAGATGCGCGTGATTATCTATGTGCATACGTGTGTGTGTGTGTGTGTGTGTGTGTGTGTGTGTGCGTGCGTGCGTGCGTGCGTACGTACGTGCGTCCGTGCGTGCGTGTGTGTGTAATATATATGTATGTAATGTTTACATTGTGCGTACGTGAGTATGTGCGTATGCGTATGTATGTGTGTATATATTAATGGATATATGTATGTATAGTAGATAATATATATATATATATATATATATATATATATATATATATAAATGTGTGTGCAGACACGCATACACACACACACACACACACACACGCAGCACACCACACACACACACACACACACACACACACACACACACACACACACACACACACACACACACACATGCAATAATCATCTTTATCACGTGTTTGATGACGTACCTCGCCACGTGATAGCGCGGCCCTTGGTGAAGTCAAGGCAGGCGTGAAGATCGCTGAATTCACCGACGGTTCTCATTTGTCCGCCTGCCACCAATACATTAGTGTTATTACTAATTTTACAGTGCCCAGTGAAATGTCAAGAGAGCTTCCGTTGGTGGTATATAATTTCCTAACGTCAGACCACTAGGAAACCACCGAGAATTGTGTTGCAATTGCCCCTGGCGAGACAGAATAACGACCCAATTTTGTTTATGGTCTTATATTGCAGTATATACAATCCTTAGGTCTGATCGGAGCGTTTTACAATTCACTTCACTTCCTGATAGTTCTATTCTGATGAACAACATCTCGATTTCTTTAGGATTATTTTTTGCAACGCAGCAACTATATACAAAGACTATTCATTCTGGACACACACAAAAACTATTCATACAACGTACCCACTGTCTTTAGCAGGCAATCAAAAACATTCATTCGTACAACTGATTGAACAGTAAACATGTGCAGTGAAAAATGTGCCCAAAGGTCGATAATGTAGCAACAAGATTCCGACCCGAATGTTACCTCTACGGAGAGTTCGATGCTTTACCCACAACGCCACTGCGCCCCGTGTTGATATATGGCTACGACATGACAGGACTGCTACCAATATAGGTGCAGCCTTCGCTGTGCTGTCTCGTGATTCTCATCAAAGCTGGGGCTGGTTTCATAAAGTCACTACGAACGTTCTTAACGCTGAAAGATGGTCGTCTTAATAAATGACGCGGTTTTTTACAATTTGCAGACAGTTGTTTAGCGAACACGTGCCGCTGACTAATTAAATAACTTTAATTAAGTACGCTTCGGGAAACCCGCCCCTGGATTGGGATGGGCGTGAGTAAATAGGTCACACGCGCACTGTCTAGACATGTCGCTTGTTTGCTACGGAATCGCGCTCTCAACCAAAGCATTTGCACATGTACAACTTGTACTGGCTCAGTTGTGAGGTGTGACAGTTTGAACCGGCCCACCTTGTACCACTTCTGAGACATGATGCAAGTTTATTCTGCCAGAATAGCTTGCGATGGATTGCTGATGTGTTATAATTGGGAAGATTTAAGGAATTTCTGCAAACTTATTGCGATTTTTTTTCGTATTTATAGGTGGCGCACTCCGCATTGTTTTGTTCGATGCGTAAAGACACAAACGTTGCACCGCTACATGGTCACTCAGTACAAATTGAATGGGTAAAAGTTAAGCCAGTACAAGGGCCCGTGAAAAGAGAGTTAGTACAGGTTAAGACAATCTATGTCGTACGGGATAATTGGATAATAATCGATCGTAAGGTGAAATGAACAATCTGATCGGAAAGTCACGCACCTTGCAGCTGTTGGTAGACCAAGTTGCCAATACGGTCGCCGTTGCCAAACAGAACACGACCCTAACAAAAGGAAAGAATCGTGTTTGTAAAAATATCTAGTTAAAGTCGACACCATTGTGAACGGTGTCCCACTAAGCAGTAAACATGGTAATCCTCCGATGTTCTACATCGTTGGTCGTGTAATTATCTCAAATATTTATGTTACTGTTACAAACGTAATGTTTGTAATAAGTAGCACCTTAAAACCTTTAGTTGTTATTAGTATAATGATTAGTTACTTGAATAATTTAACGAGAAATATTTATTTAAAAAGCTCATTTTTAATCAAATGCTCATGTTTTCGGCAATTTATGCAATTGTTAAGACAACGTTGGTAAATGTGTTTGTATGTACCGTATATATCACGATGCAGTGTAAATTCATTACTAACGTGTGTCCCAGAACTGTTCAAACGTGACCCGAATGGCGAGGTGACCGCATTACCGAAACTACATTACAGTACATATCACTGTTGTAAAAGATGAACTTTATTTTCAATTACGATGTGACTGCAATACCGGGGTGATCGCACAGAAGAGGTCGATTGTACTATGTAAAGTGTATCGTGTCATATCGTATCGTATCGTATCGTATCGTATCGTATCGTATCGTATCGTATCGTATCGTATCGTATCGTATCGTATCGTATCGTATCGTATCGTATCGTATCGTATCGTATCGTATCGAGAAAGAAACATCGCAATACATTGGCGTGCCATCTACCCTAGTCGAGCCCTACCGTCACACCCTCGAAGTCGGTGTCGTTGAGGGCCCGCTGGATGCCTTCCCCACGGAAGTCGCGGAAGTTGTACTGGCCGCCGTTCTCACGGATGACACTGTCTATCGCCTTCGCTATCACCCAGATGCCGTCGTATGCGTAGCCATGGAACTTGCTGTAATTGCCGCCGCGTGTCGCCTCGTACAGATCGTTGTACTCTGTGGCGGTCTGTGGCGTTAAACAAGCAACGTCACTGTCTATAACGGTTGTGGAAATATCGCAGCGCAACGGTAACAACACAAAATGGTGCACTAGTAGTAATGTGTATATTTTACCTTCGCATATTGTCGTTCTGTGTTTTTTATGGATAAGCGTCTAAATAATATGTTTAATTCTTTGAGTGCATGTTTTTTTCCATATATAATATATTATATAAGTTTTGTGTGTGTGTGTGTGTGTGTGTGTGTGTGTGTGTGTGTGTGTGTGTGTGTGTGTGTTGTGTTTGTGTTTGTGTTTGTGTTGTGTGTGTGCGTGTGCGTGTGCGTGTGCGTGTGCGTGTGCGTGTGTGCGTGTGCGTGTGCGTGTGCGTGTGCGTGTGCGTGTGCGTGTGCGTGTGCGTGTGCGTGTGCGTGTGCGTGTGCGTGTGCGTGTGCGTGTGCGTGTGCGTGTGCGTGTGCGTGTGCGTGTGCGTGTGCGTGTGCGTGTGCGTGTGCGTGTGCGTGTGCGTGTGCGTGTGCGTGTGCGTGTGCGTGTGCGTGTGCGTGTGCGTGTGCGTGTGCGTCTATAACGGTTGTGGAAATATCGCAGCGCAACGGTAACAACACAAAATGGTGCACTAGTAGTAATGTGTATATTTTACCTTCGCATATTGTCGTTCTGTGTTTTTTGTATGGATAAGCGTCTAAATAATATTCTTTGAGTGCATGTTTTTTTCCATATATAATATATTATATAAGTTTGTGTGTGTGTGTGTTTGTGTTTGTGTTTGTGTTTGTGTTTGTGTTTGTGTTTGTGTTTGTGTTGTGTGTGTTTGTGTTTGTGTTTGTGTTTGTGTTTGTGTTTGTGTTTGTGTTTGTGTGTGTTTGTGTTTGTGTTTGTGTTTGTGTTTGTGTTTGTGTTTGTGTTTGTGTTTGTGTTTGTGTTTGTGTTTGTGCTTGTGCTTGTGCTTGTGCTTGTGCTTGTGTGTGTTTGTGCTTGTGCTTGTGCTTGTGCTTGTGCTTGCGCTTGCGTTTGCGTTTGCGTTTGCGTTTGCGTTTGCGTTTGCGTTTGCGTTTGCGTTTGCGTTTGCGTTTGCGTTTGCGTGTGCGTGTGCGTGTGCGTGTGCGTGTGCGTGTGCGTGTGCGTGTGCGTGTGCGTGTGCGTGTGCGTGTGCGTGTGCGTGTGCGTGTGCGTGTGCGTGTGCGTGTGCGTGTGCGTGTGCGTGTGCGTGTGCGTGTGCGTGTGCGTGTGCATGTGTTTGTTTGTTTCCGTGTATGTAGGTGTGTGCGCGTGCGTGCGTGCGTGGCTGCCTGCAGATATGTGCCTATATGCATGTTCATATACGTGTGTACGTGTGTGCATGCAACACGTGAATGTTTATGAGCGACTGACAGCGAACGAACGACTATGTTCGGGTGTTGGAACGCGTGCGTGCATACGCCGATGATAAGCTTTTAGAACCACTAAGCCGCCCGGTTTATCCGTAATAGCATCACACATCAACCGCGGCCTCAATGGGTGTCAGTCACTACTCACGAGCCGCGAGATGGTCCGACGTCCGCTCGTGCTCAGCCGCAAAACGTCCGTGCTGAAGTAGCCGTCGACGGCCTCGCCGAGTTGTGTCGGCGTGCAGCTGATGCTGGAGTCGTCCACTAGCCACCAGCCGTCCGGATAGTCGCCGAGTAACATCCACACGTACCGGGGACCGAACATCTTCTCCTTGATCGCCTGCAAGCAGATGTGTGCGTTCGTTCATTCGAGTCCAGAGAACCGTTTCACTAAGATAAAGCGCTCTTAAGGAAAGTTCGTCTTTAAATAAAAGTTAAAATGAAATGAGTTTCTATAACATTATAATATCCGTTGCCATATTAGCATGGACACTATTTCCATGAAACACCAGTGACAATGTACCACTGGCTCGTCAAGGTGTTGACAGTTTTAAGATATTCAAGATCACCGGTAAGGATCAAAATTTATATCTTATATTTATATTTATATATTTATATTATAAAATTATTTTTTTAACTGCAAAATCGGGTTTAAGAACTCTTACCAACGTTAGTGAAATAGTTCTCAGATTCGATGTAATTTATCTATCCAGGTTACTTAGCAAATTATGTCAAGCGGTTAACAAAAGTATTACCCGAACGTGTGCTTTTATAAGGATACTCCAGTCAGTGAGAGGTTCACAATATTAACTTACATATGTATAATAACATCGATCGTAAATAAGATCGTAAATAAACAATTAGTTATAGTTTAATGGTATCTAAAACATGCTATCTTAGATTCAGGGCGCTGCCATCTTTAGGCACAGAACCAGTGATATAAGCCAAATCGTTTTCGTCACTGGCGCATTGTTGAAAAAGGCAAGGATTGGCGGAATCTCCGCTAAAATTTTTGATAATGACGTAAGCAATCAGCGACGTACTGGATACATCAATACCATTGGACAAACATAGGATGTTCGAACGTGCATGCGCCAGTGACGTAAGCGGTTTACGTCACTGGTGCATAAGTTTCACCCTGAATCCAACATGGAGTGTTTCTGGTACAATTATACTTTAATTAACTGTTTATTAACGATCGTTGTGCACGAATACTATGCACAACCAATATATTATACATATGTAAGTAAATGCTGTGAATCGCTCACTGACTGGAGTATCCCTTTAACTGCGTTACGTCATATATTATGTTGAAATTCTGATTTCAGAAGATTGTGTTTATGACAAAAACTTACGGGAAAGTTATTAAAGTGTCAGATGTATGCAGCAGTAGGAGATGTCACGTAGCAGTAGTAATGTAATTCACTTATTTAAACATGGTCGATATTGTTGGTAAAGCACAGCTTGACGGAGGCATCGCGCATAATTGTGACGTAAGCAAACCGCAACGTACTGGACACATCAATTGATATATCCAGTAGGGTTTTTGTTATAAAGATAATCTACTTTCAGCATCAGCGGTTTCCGTTTATTGTTGGTGTTGTGTATTTGGTGGATTGTAGATAGAGATACAATACATATTGGACGAATTTACATTTATCATCGGCTCCTCTAAAGACGCACAGTTGCTAAGTAGAGTGGGGACGTTTAAACAGTTGCAAGGGTTAATGAGCACCTGCGATGTTTGGGATGTGTGTTTGGTGGATCGAGTTGAACTCCGAAGTATAAGAACGGGTCCGGGAAACTGGTATTTGGCGGGTTGACGGCAGCTAGCACCACCGCCACCGCTACACCCGTGGACCCTATCACTATCGCCACCACCACCGCCACCGCCAACTGTTGAGCCATCGCATGTGTGAAAGCATAACACGGGTTTATCAGTATAGAAATGTTGTCATTGAGGTCAAGTTTGGGGGGTTGTGTTTATTAATATAATAACGTTGTCACTGTGGTAGGCTTAGGATGTTAGCTAAACACGTCTTTCGAATCTCTTCTTTATGCTCGCAATCACCAAGTCACTTACCGCACAAAACACCTTCCGCGCCATTTCTGCATCGAAGTTACCGAAGATGACCCGAATGTCGTTCTCCTGCGAAGAAATGTAACAGCGCAGTCAATGGTAAAACTCCATATTGTGGTTGCGATTCATCACAAAACCGATCGTACTTCAGCATTTAAACTGGGGCGGAAGATATATGACAGTTACTGAAGTTGGCTTTTCGAAACTTAGAATATTTGTTTATATATGTTGTAAATGTATTATGGCTTACTATTGCTCTCTTCCCATAAGATGGCGTTCAAATGGACAGTTTTGCTTTTGGGTGAAGCGCAAAACGCTAGTGAAGTCGAAGGGACTTGGCATTGCACTATATAAAAGCATACTTTCACCTTTGTTATTGGTATCAAACGTGGTTTGACTGGTATCATGTAAATGCAAAATGTTCTTCAGTTGGGATTTGATTAATAGCAAATCAAACAAAACCAGTACTCGTCGTCTGATGACCACATCAATGTCCTCTAAGGATTCGCCATTTTGGGAATCAACTCATCTAAGTCTATGGCGACACCCGTAACTTATGTGTTGGACATGCGTTGCTGTAGCGTTCGCAATATGCTGGCGTTGATTGTGACAACATTGCAACAATACTGCATTACGCGACAGCCAAACTATCCGCAACAGTCAGTCCTCCTGGATCTTTGTTGTTGTTGTTGTTGTTGTTGTTGTTGTTGTTGTTGTTGTTGGTGTTGGTGTTGGTGTTGGTGTTGGTGTTGGTGTTGGTGTTGTTGTTGTTGTTGTTGTTGTTGTTGTTGTTGTTGACGCGTCACGATTGCAGCTGATTTGCTGGCCAGTAGGTTTGACAGTGGCTAGTTCCTCGAGTTGTGTCACGTGTTCCACCGGCTTACCTTCAGGTTCGTCAGCGCCGGTTCAGGATCCGTCGAGAAACTCTGTGTAACCCGTGTGATGTTGGCCTTGTCGAGGAGCGCGATAAAATTGTCGTGAGCCTAGTGAAAAACAGAAACATTGTTATATCGAAGTTAGGGTGGCTCCAAGACAGTTGTAGTGACGCTCCGTGCAAAGACAGTAGCAAACAGACGTGTCCACTTTACACATGCGTTTAGTCGTATGTAGGCCTATCTACAACAATAATGTACATGTTTTAATATGTCAGTATAAAAGCATCTCACGTTGATTTGTGTTATTACGGATGATTTTTAATGTTGTTGCGTAATTTGTATTAAGTACAACATGTTCTGTGAGTGTTGTAGCGTAATGCTATCTCATCCTATAAGAGTATGATACTTTTGTGGCCATGTGGGTTTTAATGTGATGCATGTACAATACAACTTAAAAGGTGTAAACAATAAATTGATTATTTTCTTATCCTGATTGATTTGACCTAAAACGAAGCCGACCGCTGCTGTTGACTACGTCACGATACCGACAACACGTACAAAATGGCGTCGGAAACTATTGTTGACGTCATTGTTGTTGTAGTGCCTACGTTAGTTAGAATTGGTTACACATGTTTTAGAGTATGTCTGTAGACATTTCCACTCACATAAATTGATCATTTTATTTGGGATCCTGATGTAATAATTTTGTTTGGATTAGAAATGCAAATTCGTCGTGACACCAGCCTGGTTTTCGATTTGAATGTATATATGTGGAGCTCGGCTAACTATATCGTCAATGGTTGCCTGACTGATCGTTCTTATCAATATACGATTCTACAAATAGACCTGCGGTGTTGTGGAACGGCCATAACCGACCGGACATGACAGGAATGTTATGAATTATCAGTACACAATAGGGTATATTTGTGATGCGTCTTATCATGATTTCAGTTGTTGCAGAGGTAATGCTCAATTCGTAGAGTATATGTTACTTTGGCAGGCAACAATGGTTATCCGTTTTACCCAAAGGGTTGCATTTCGGTGCACATGATTCGACGATGTGTTTGCATGTCAAATGAGTGTGTGTCCGCGTCTAATAACAACTCTCTCTGATAAATAATTATCGTTCCTTGACTACTAACATCGTTTTCGCTTGACCTAGTGTTTCCTTCTTTAGCGTTTGCAAATACATCAGAATAGGCATTTGGCGTTATCGCAACACTGAACCCCAGACGAATACCCCGAAATGTGGACACTCAATTAAGTATTCCCTTACTCTACACCTTCTCCACTGCTAAGGGGGTTCATTCAGAAGACGCGGCCTAGCGATAAGATTACTTAGGCGACAACGTGAACTACGGGTATGGCTTCATGAACAGAGAATACGTGCGCACAATAGACTGGACAGGCAATTTCCCAGATCGACGCAACGGTACTGTTTAGTACGCGGCCCAGTTAGCCTGGGCGGCCTGAGTTCGTCAGGCGGAAACAGATACGTGGACAATGGCGTCGGCTTACGTATGCGTATCTCGCCGAGCCCCTGGACGCGTCCTGGAACAACGTGCCGACTCGTGTCCAGTTGAAGTGGCGGATGAAACTGATCCGCGCCGGATTGTAGTCTCCGTCACTCGGGACCGTCCGGAAGAAGTTCGGGTAGCGCTTCCGGTTTGACAGTAGCGGGTTTGTGTCGGCGTATGACAGCTGCGGGTGAATGGTGATTTATGTCACGCGTCTGTATCGGTTTAATGCAAACAAATATATGTTATCGACAATTCTGATGGACTAGTCTAACCTGCATACAAATACCACCTGTGTTTACTATGCAGTTGTAACTGCAAGTTTCTCTAACTGTCCTACCTTCAATACGTTCCTCTACCCGTCCTACCTTCCATAAGTTCCTCTACCCGCCCTACCTTCCATAAGTTCCTCTACCCGTCCTACCTTCCATAAGTTCCTCTACCGTCCTACCTTCCATAAGTTCCTCTACCCGTCCTACCTTCCATAAGTTCCTCTACCCGTCCTACCTTCCATAAGTTCCTCTACCCGCCCTACCTTCCATAAGTTCCTCTACCCGCCCTACCTTCCATAGGTTCCTCTAACCGTCCTACCTTCCATAAGTTCCTCTACCCGTCCTACCTTCCATAAGTTCCTCTACCCGTCCTACCTTCCATAAGTTCCTCTACCCGCCCTACCTTCCATAAGTTCCTCTACCCGTCCTACCTTCCATAAGTTCCTCTACCCGCCCTACCTTCCATAAGTTCCTCTACCCGTCCTACCTTCCATAAGTTCCTCTACCCGCCCTACCTTCCATAAGTTCCTCTACCCGTCCTACCTTCCATAAGTTCCTCTACCCGCCCTACCTTCCATAAGTTCCTCTACCCGCCCTACCTTCCATAAGTTCCTCTACCCGCCCTACCTTCCATAAGTTCCTCTACCCGCCCTACCTTCCATAATTCCTCTACCCGCCTACCTTCCATAAGTTCCTCTACCCGTCCTACCTTCCATAAATTCCTCTACCCGTCCGACCTTCCATAAATTCCTCTACCCGCCCTACATTCCATAAATTCCTCTACCCGTTATACCTTCCATAAGTTCCTCTACCCGCCATACCTTCCATAAGTTCCTCTACCCGTTATACCTTCCATGAGTTCCTCTACCCGCTCTACCTTCCATAAGTTCCTCTACCCGCTATACCTTCCATAAGTTCCTCTACCCGCCATACCTTCCATAAGTTCCTCTACCCGCTCTACCTTCCATAAGTTCCTCTACCCGCCCTACCTTCCATAAGTTCCTCTACCCACCCTACCTTCCATAAATTCCTCTACCCGCCCTACCTTCCATAAATTCCTCTACCAGCCCTATCTTCCATAAGTTCCTCTACCCGCCCTACCTTCCATAAGTTCCTCTACCCGCCCAACCTTCCATAAGTTCCTCTACCCGCCCAACCTTCCATAAGTTCCTCTACCCGCCCAACCTTCCATAAGTTCCTCTACCCGCCCTACCTTCCATAAGTTCCTCTACCCGCCCTACCTTCCATAAGTTCCTCTACCCGCCCTACCTTCCATAAGTTCCTCTACCCGCCCTACCTTCCATAAGTTCCTCTACCCGCCCTACCTTCCATAAGTTCCTCTACCCGCCCTACCTTCCATAAGTTCCCTTTCCCCTACTTTAACCTCTACCATACCTTCCATAAGTTCCTCTAACCGCTCTACCTTCCATAAGTTCCTCTAACCGCTCTACCTTCCATAAGTTCCTCTACCGCCCTACCTTCCATAAGTTCCTCTACCCGCCCTACCTTCCATAAGTTCCTCTAACCCGCCCTACCTTCCATAAGTTCCTCTACCCGCCCTACCTTCCATAAGTTCCTCTAACCGCCCTACCTTCCATAAGTTCCTCTACCCGCCCTACCTTCCATAAGTTCCTCTAACCGCCCTACCTTCCATAAGTTCCTCTACCCGCCCTACCTTCCATAAGTTCCTCTACCCGCCTACCTTCCATAAGTTCCTCTACCCGTCCACTTCCATAAGTTCCTCTACCCGCCCACCTTCCATAAGTTCCTCTACCCGCCCACCTTCCATAAGTTCCTCTATCCGCCCTACCTTCCATAAGTTCCTCTACCCGCCCTACCTTCCATAAGTTCCTCTACCCGCCCTACCTTCCATAAGTTCCTCTACCCGTCCTACCTTCCATAAGTTCCTCTACCCGCCCTACCTTCCATAAGTTCCTCTACCCGCCCTACCTTCCATAAGTTCCTCTACCCGCCCTACCTTCCATAAGTTCCTCTACCCGCCCTACCTTCCATAAGTTCCTCTAACCGCCCTACCTTCCATAAATTCCTCTACCCGCCCTACCTTCCATAAGTTCCTCTACCCGCCCTACCTTCCATAAGTTCCTCTACCCGCCCTACCTTCCATAAGTTCCTCTACCGCCCTACCTTCCATAAGTTCCTCTACCGCCCTACCTTCCATAAGTTCCTCTACCCGCCCTACCTTCCATAAGTTCCTCTACCGCCCTACCTTCCATAAGTTCCTCTACCCGCCCTACCTTCCATAAGTTCCTCTACCCGCCCTACCTTCCATAAGTTCCTCTACCCGTCCTACCTTCCATAAGTTCCTCTACCCGCCCTACCTTCCATAAGTTCCTCTACCCGCCCTACCTTCCATAAGTTCCTCTACCCGCCCTACCTTCCATAAGTTCCTCTACCCGCCCTACCTTCCATAAGTTCCTCTACCCGTCCTACCTTCCATAAGTTCCTCTACCCGTCCTACCTTCCATAAGTTCCTCTACCCGCCCTACCTTCCATAAGTTCCTCTACCCGCCCTACCTTCCATAAGTTCCTCTACCCGTCCTACCTTCCATAAGTTCCTCTACCCGCCCTACCTTCCATAAGTTCCTCTACCCGCCCTACCTTCCATAAGTTCCTCTACCCGCCCTACCTTCCATAAGTTCCTCTACCCGTCCTACCTTCCATAAGTTCCTCTACCCGCCCTACCTTCCATAAGTTCCTCTACCCGCCCTACCTTCCATAAGTTCCTCTACCCGCCCTACCTTCCATAAGTTCCTCTACCCGTCCTACCTTCCATAAGTTCCTCTACCCGCCCTACCTTCCATAAGTTCCTCTACCCGCCCTACCTTCCATAAGTTCCTCTACCCGCCCTACCTTCCATAAGTTCCTCTACCCGCCCTACCTTCCATAAGTTCCTCTAACCGCCCTACCTTCCATAAGTTCCTCTACCCGCCCTACCTTCCATAAGTTCCTCTACCCGCCCTACCTTCCATAAGTTCCTCTACCCGCCCTACCTTCAACAAGTTCCTCTAACCGCCCTACCTTCCATAAGTTCCTCTACCCGCCCTACCTTCCATAAGTTCCTCTACCAGCCCTACCTTCCATAAGTTCCTCTACCCGTCCTACCTTCCATAAGTTCCTCTACCCGCCCTACCTTCCATAAGTTCCTCTACCCGCCCTACCTTCCACAAGTTCCTCTGACCGCCCTACCTTCCACAAGTTCCTCTACCCGCCCTACCTTCCATAAGTTCCTCTGACCGCCCTACCTTCCATAAGTTCCTCTACCGCCCTACCTTCCACAAGTTCCTCTGACCGTCCTACCTTCCATAAGTTCCTCTACCCGCCCTACCTTCCATAAGTTCCTCTACCCGCCCTACCTTCCACAAGTTCCTCTGACCGCCCTACCTTCCACAAGTTCCTCTACCCGCCCTACCTTCCACAAGTTCCTCTGACCGCCCTACCTTCCATAAGTTCCTCTACCCGCCCTACCTTCCACAAGTTCCTCTGATCCGCCCTACCTTCCATAAGTTCCTCTACCCGCCCTACCTTCCACAAGTTCCTCTACCGCCCTACCTTCCATAAGTTCCTCTACCGCCCTACCTTCCACAAGTTCCTCTGACCGCCCTACCTTCCACAAGTTCCTCTACCCCTACCTTCAAAGTTCCTCTACCCGCCCTACCCTCCATAAGTTCCTCTACCCGCCCTACCTTCCATAAGTTGCTCTGACCGCCCTACCTTCCATAAGTTCCTCTACCCGCCCTACCTTCCATAAGTTCCTCTACCGCCCTACCTTCCATAAGTTCCTCTACCCGCCCTACCTTCCATAAGTTCCTCTACCCGCCCTACCTTCCATAAGTTCCTCTACCCGCCCTACCTTCCATAAGTTCCTCTACCCGCCCAACCTTCCATAAGTTCCTCTACCCGCCCTACCTTCCATAAATTCCTCTACCCGCCCTACCTTCCATAAATTCCTCTACCCGCCCTACCTTCCATAAGTTCCTCTACCCGCCCTACCTTCCATAAGTTCCTCTACCCGTCCTACCTTCCATAAATTCCTCTACCCGCCCTACCTTCCATAAGTTCCTCTACCCGACCTACCTTCCATAAGTTCCTCTACCCGCCCTACCTTCCACAAGTTCCTCTGACCGTCCTACCTTCCGTAAGTTCCTCTGACCGTCCTACCTTCCATAAGTTCCTCTACCCGCCCTACCTTCCATAAGTTCCTCTGACCCGCCCTACCTTCCATAAGTTCCTCTACCCGCCCTACCTTCCATAAGTTCCTCTACCCGCCCTACCTTCCACAAGTTGCTCTGACCGTCCTACCTGCCATATGTTCCACCAGAC
>JAODUO010000013.1:797500-805000 GCA_025642075.2 Ridgeia piscesae | reverse complement strand
TCCGTCCGTCCGTCCGTCCGTCCGTCCGTCCGTCCGTCCGTCCGTCCGTCCGTCCGTCCGTCCGTCCGTCCGTCCGTCCGTCCGTCCGTCCGTCCGTCCGCGTCCGTCCGTCCGTCCGTCCGTCCGTCCGTCCGTCCGTCCGTCCGTCCGTCCGTCCGTCCGTCCGTCCGTCCGTCCGTCCGTCCGTCCGTCCGTCCGTCCGTCCGTCCGTCCGTCCGTCCGTCCGTCCGTTTACAACTTTGACATTTCCCCCCGATAGATGTTTCACCGTAGACTGACCGTTGCATGGACTGTCCACGCCTGAATCTCGTCACAATTATTCCGCATCTGTGACCAGCCTAGTTCGTGTAGGTTCCAGCCGCCGGTGTCGCCGCTTTGTGTGCGAACCCAATCGATACGGCCAGATGTGCCCACGTTCGATATCCAATTTGGATTAGCCTGATTACGGGAACATTGCGCAGTAACGCGACAGGAAAATGCAATTTTAAGTAGCTACCGAATTCTACGATTCGAGCACGAAGCTGAATTTTCTAACTGGAGTAAAGTTGCTAAGATAAAATTGGATACAAATGCACGTATTTAAACCCAAACTGGTTCACCAATGTTATGTTGTCAGGTTTATGATGTGTGTTCTATAACTAATTATATTATGCATAAAGAGCTTGGTGTCTCGTAGTTTTTGTACACACCGGTGATTGGCCAGCCGCTCGATAGCGGAAGCAATATGTGCACGTGTTGCACGTTGCGGGCTGGGTGCTTGTGTGATCTGTTGTGGAAATTGTTTCGCCAGTTATTGTTCAAGCTGTATTTTTATTAAGCTACATCCCCGCTGTACGGCATCAGAAGCTTAGTGTACGGTGCTACAATGATGCAAGGTACATCCCCGCTGTACGGCATCAGAAGCTTAGTGTACGGTGCTACAATGATGCAAGGTTCATCCCCGCTGTACGGCATCAGAAGCTTAGTGTACGGTGCTACAATGATGCAAGGTACATCCCCGCTGTACGGCATCAGAAGCTTAGTGTACGGTGCTACAATGATGCAAGGTACATCCCCGCTGTACGGCATCAGAAGCTTAGTGTACGGTGCTACAATGATGCAAGGTTCATCCCCGCTGTACGGCATCAGAAGCTTAGTGTACGGTGCTACAATGATGCAAGGTACAATGATGCAAGGTACATCCCCGCTGTACGACATCAGAAGCTTAGTGTACGGTGCTACAATGATGCAAGGTACAATGATGCAAGGTACATCCCCGCTGTACGGCATCAGAAGCTTAGTGTACGGTGCTACAATGATGCAAGGTACAATGATGCAAGGTACATCCCCGCTGTACGACATCAGAAGCTTAGTGTACGGTGCTACAATGATGCAAGGTACATCCCCGATGTACGACATCTGAAGCTTAGTGTACGGTGCTACAATGATGCTAGGTTCATCCCCGCTGTACGGCATCAGAACCTTGGTGTACGGTGCTACTATGATGCAAGGTACATCCCCGATGTACGGCATCAGAACCTTGATGTACGGTGCTACAATGATGCAAGGTTCATCCCCGCTGTACGGCATCAGAACCTTGATGTACGGTGCTACAATGATGCAAGGTACATCCCCGCTGTACGGCATCAGAACCTTGGTGTACGGTGCTACTATGATGCAAGGTACATCCCCGATGTACGGCATCAGAACCTTGATGTACGGTGCTACAATGATGCAAGGTTCATCCCCGCTGTACGGCATCAGAACCTTGATGTACGGTGCTACAATGATGCAAGGTACATCCCCGCTGTACGGCATCAGAACCTTGGTGTACGGTGCTACTATGATGCAAGGTTCATCCCCGCTGTACGGCATCAGAACCTTGATGTACGGTGCTACAATGATGCAAGGTTCATCCCCGCTGTACGGCATCAGAACCTTGATGTACGGTGCTACAATGATGCAAGGTACATCCCCGCTGTACGGCATCAGAACCTTGGTGTACGGTGCTACTATGATGCAAGGTACATCCCCGATGTACGGCATCAGAACCTTGATGTACGGTGCTACAATGATGCAAGGTACATCCCCGATGTACGGCATCAGAACCTTGATGTACGGTGCTACAATGATGCAAGGTACATCCCCGCTGTACGGCATCAGAACCTTGATGTACGGTGCCACAATGGTGCAAGGTACATCCCCGCTGTACGTCATCAGAAGCTTAGTGTACGGTGCTACAATGATGCAAGGTACATCCCCGCTGTACGGCATCAGAACCTTGGTGTACGGTGCCACAATGGTGCAAGGTACATCCCCGATGTACGGCATCAGAACCTTGGTGTACGGTGCTACAATGATGCAAGGTACATCCCCGCTGTACGGCATCAGAAGCTTAGTGTACGGTGCTACAATGATGCAAGGTACATCCCCGCTGTACGGCATCAGAAGCTTAGTGTACGGTGCTACAATGATGCAAGGTACATCCCGCTGTACGGCATCAGAAGCTTAGTGTACGGTGCTACAATGATGCAAGGTACATCCCCGATGTACGACATCTGAAGCTTAGTGTACGGTGCTACAATGATGCAAGGTACATCCCCGCTGTACGGCATCAGAAGCTTGGTGTACGGTGCTACAATGATGCAAGGTACATCCCCGCTGTACGGCATCAGAACCTTATGTACGGTGCTACAATGATGCTAGGTTCATCCCCGCTGTATGGCATCAGAAGCTTAGTGTACGGTGCTACAATGATGCAAGGTACATCCCCGCTGTACGGCATCAGAACCTTGGTGTACGGTGCTACTATGATGCAAGGTACATCCCCGATGTACGGCATCAGAACCTTGATGTACGGTGCTACAATGATGCAAGGTACATCCCCGCTGTACGGCATCAGAACCTTGGTGTACGGTGCTACAATGATGCAAGGTACATCCCCGCTGTACGGCATCAGAACCTTGGTGTACGGTGCTACTATGATGCAAGGTACATCCCCGATGTACGGCATCAGAACCTTGATGTACGGTGCTACAATGATGCAAGGTACATCCCCGCTGTACGGCATCAGAACCTTGGTGTACGGTGCTACAATGATGCAAGGTACATCCCCGATGTACGGCATCAGAACCTTGATGTACGGTGCTACAATGATGCAAGGTACATCCCCGCTGTACGGCATCAGAACCTTGATGTACGGTGCTACAATGATGCAAGGTACATCCCCGCTGTACGGCATCAGAACCTTGATGTACGGTGCTACAATGGTGCAAGGTACATCCCCGCTGTGCGGCATCAGAACCTTGATGTACGGTGCTACTATGATGCAAGGTACATCCCCGATGTACGGCATCAGAACCTTGGTGTACGGTGCTACTATGATGCAAGGTACATCCCCGATGTACGGCATCAGAACCTTGGTGTACGGTGCTACAATGATGCAAGGTCGGCCTATCATGAAAGGGAAATGACACGTCAACAGCAACCACTGATCTGTAGATCCCCCAGAATGCATTCGTGACATGCGCAGAATCCAGATTGACGTATGAGCCGCCAAGAGGAACACACAAACGCGATGTTGTATATACAATCACAAGTACACTTGAATAATCTGGTTTCTGTGAATACTAGTGCCGTACTAGTCAAAAGTTCCGATCATGAAACTGATAACCGGAAGTAGATTGTGCAGTTTAGTTACTGGATAATTAATAATGCGAATTGTCATATGTGAACATGAAATAACATATGATGAAAACAAAAGTCGTGTCCAGCGCGTCAATTACAACCACCAGTTCCGGTTTCAACACTCCCAAATGTATCATTATCCTTACCTAGCTAATCCTTATCCGAACTCGCAACAATGTACACTAACAGTTTCTTCACGTGTTAATGATATACTGTGTCAATACTTTGTCAATTTTTTTTGTTTTGTTATTTTTACCTTTGCGGTCTGGTATAATTTCCCAGCATTCTCAGGCCGGAACTTCCAACGAGTATTCTAAATGGCGGAACCAGAAACAGCTCCAAAGGTATGTATATGTATATGTATATGTATATGTATATGTATATGTATATGTATATGTATATATGTATATGTATATATATTATATGTATATGTATATGTATATGTATATGTATATGTATATGTATATGTTTTAATATATATATATATATATATATATATATATATATATATATATATATATATATATATATACATAGTACTACAACATATCGCCCGCCAGAACCGTTCGTCAAAAGGTCAACGGCGCCACCAGCAATGACGTAAACACAGACCACCCGCGAAAGAGGGGCGAGAGCGGCGCGAGATCAAAGGAAAGTGTTGGCGTACCTCGCGGTGTTTTAAATGTCACCTTGCGTCTTCTCGGTAATAAGTAATGTGCTTGATCGGAGAAGCTGTTGATTGGATAGCTAAAAGCACCGAGCACTTTAATCAGGAGATCAACGCGCGACATACAGCCACGGGAGAGCTGTTGCCGATGCCTTGAGGCGAGCGCCCCGCTGTCAAATTACGGCTAAGATTGTTCAAACAAATCAGTGGATTAAAGAACAAAAAAGCAAATAGCCTTAGAGTGACATCAACTAGAAAGGTGACGGGAGGTCCCGGTGAACACTGGACAGGTGGCCTGTACCTGTTGACAAGTTTTTGTTTCCTATATGGGTGACCAGGCAAGGGCGAACTAGTTATTTTTCAGACGGGTGTTAGTGACGTTTCGGTATGTATAATTTTTTAAATGTATGTGTGTGTGTGTGTGTGTGTGTGTGTGTGTGTGCGTGCGTGCGTGTGTGCGTGTGTGGTGTGTGTGTGTGTGTGTGTGTGTGTGTGTGTGTATATATATATATATATATATAATATATATATATATATATATATATATATATATATATATCTGTATATATATATATATATATATATATATATATATAGTGTGTGTGTGTATATACATATATATATATATATATATATATATATATATATATATATATATATATATATATATATATTCAGATATATATATATATGCGTGTGCGTGTGCGTGTGCGTGTGCGTGTGCGTGTGCGTGTGCGTGTGCGTGTGCGTGTGCGTGTGCGTGTGCGTGTGCGTGTGCGTGTGCGTGTGCGTGTGCGTGTGCGTGTGCGTGTGCGTGTGCGTGTGCGTGTGCGTGTGCGTGTGCGCGTGCGCGTGCGCGTGCGCGTGCGCGTGCGCGTGCGCGTGCGCGTGCGCGTGCGCGTGCGCATGTGAGTGTGTGAGTGTGTGAGTGTGTGCGTCTGTTAGTGAGTGTATATACACTGGGACAATATCCGATCCAAATACTGCTGACGTCACCTTATCAGAGTACGTGCACACGTTCCATTAATGTACTTCAGGCTTTACCATGGTATTCTTAGTGGCAACGATTATAATATAAATATACGCATAGAAATTAAATATAACGATTGTCGATGTTTTCTATTTTATTGTCGGTAGTCAAGCTGACGATCTTCTTACTCTGTGGTTATCACAGAACAGTTACTCCTACGGGAATTCTTAAACGAGAAGGGTGTTTATGGATGAGGTTATGGCGTCGTTCCGTATATGGAGTCACGCGTCTGTGGTTTATTGCGTCATTCCCCATGAAAATAAACCGTCCAGAGCACAGCAGTGTCGAAGGCCTGAAATCAAACATCCTCATCACGACTGTAGATGAGTTATGGTGATTAGCTTTGATATTGTTTGTACACGCGACATCGGCGTTGAAGACGCCGCCTCACGCGTTGTTGTCTGCGAGGTGTGGAGCTCGTAGCAACACTTGCTGCATCTGGTGTTGTATTTATTACTGCTTTCGGCGTTGAACTTAATGTTATTTGTTACGTGCTATGAATCTATTGCTACATATGGTGCTGTGTCGTAGAATGTATTGCAGTACGCGATGTTAAATCTAAGTACCGCCGCTGCGTCCAGTTTGAACCAGCGAAGTCTGGCCACTCGTAGATGGTTAAAAATGGAACCGTGGCGGACTCGTGTTTGCTTAGGATGGAAATCTAATGCCATGGACAAAGTTGCCATCTACAGTCGTGTACCAAAATTTAAGGCAATATTTTTGTCAGCTCAATAATAAGAAGGGATAAACTGCCACGCTCAACGCTTCTGAGAAAACCAGAAACCAGTAATAAATATACTTAAAAAACACACGCGTATTAAACCGACCACGTTTTTTCATAAATTTGTATTATGATCTTCTAAGCACGAGAACAAAGTTGATTGGAATTATGATCCCGATTTGACAAATTGCATGGCGCGCCGACGAAAAGTTTTAACTGTAAATAAAAAATTGAAACCATAAATACCCGCAGTTGGGCCTGGTTGCACAGTCAGATTTCCGTGGCAACAAGTGTTTTGATGTTGAGTGGTACCAATATGCCAAGACATGAAATGCTACCGATTCTACTGATTCAGCGCATTACAACGTTGTCGTGTCGTGTCGTGTCGTGTCGTGTCGTGTCGTGTCGTGTCGTGTCGTGTCGTGTCGTGTCGTGTCGTGTCGTGTCGTGTCGTGTCGTGTCGTGTCGTGTCGTGTCGTGTCGTGTCGTGTCGTGTCGTGTCGTGTCGTGTCGTGTCGTGTCGTGTCGTGCCGTGCCGTGCCGTGCCGTGCCGTGCCGTGCCGTGCCGTGCCGTGCCGTGCCGTGCCGTGCCGTGCCGTGCCGTGCCGTGCCGTGTCGTGTCGTGTCGTGTCGTGCCGTGCCGTGCCGTGCCGTGCCGTGCCGTGCCGTGCCGTGCCGTGCCGTGCCGTGCCGTGCCGTGCCGTGCCGTGCCGTGCCGTGCCGTGCCGTGCCGTGATATTCCAACCGCTTGAAACGGACTCCTCCGTGCTGTAGCATAGACAGACTTGAATCGCGATCGTTTTTTCGCTGCCTCCTTCACTGACATTGACACTGACATTCACCGTCGGCGTGTCTGGTCCCCGGCTCGCCAGCGACGTGCCAAATACAACACCAACGTTGTTCAGACGTCGTCCGAACGTGTTGATGTCACTAATGAAATTTGCGGCAGCTTCCGTTAATTAACGTAAACCGAAGCCAACCAACGCAACCAGACGACGATGTCGCCGACGCCATTCACCAGGCCTCCTACGCACGCCCAGCAGGTCGGCGATATGCCATTTTAGCAGTCTCGGTACATCCGGTTATCTGACGTCACTAGTTCTTTTAAAGGATTCACTTTTTGCGTGTTTTGAGATTGACCGTGGTCAACGGAACTATAATATGAAATGTTATATGACGGTGTCTTTGTCGTTATGAACGTCCCAGCAGTGTTAACAGTGTGTTTACTAGCAACAGAGAAAGAGTTATTACAAATGTAGTTAATTTCATGCAGAGTATGTGTATCAAGCACGTTAAGTTTATGATGGAATACTATCTTTAATCAGAATTGAATGTGTTTGTTCGTCTCGTGTTGTTAGTTATGTCGAGAACAGACAATAAGAAATGTACGTAGAGCTTTATATTTATATTGTTCAA
>JAODUO010000013.1:765000-792500 GCA_025642075.2 Ridgeia piscesae | reverse complement strand
TGCATGAAATGACAGACTTCGTATCTGACCAACTGGAAATGACCAGCGAGGTTAATGGAAGACAAATGACCGGCGCCTGACCATCGCATCATTAGCAATGTGGTTGATAGATGTATGCAAAACTATACACGTCTCTATTTGACCTCTGGTTTTGCTGTCGTTTCTTCAAAGAGAAAAATCTCTACTATCAGGAGAGAATTTTTTGGCAATCGGACACTTGGTTGGCTTGTGACATTTTGAAAGTGACCGACATGACAAGTTGAATCGACGCAGCACATGTGAGCCAAGTAACAAGATGAATAAGAGTTATAAATTTCTCATTAGCCACAAATTGAAGGTGACACTCCTTCAACCACGGCGGTTGTGCGGCAGAAACACAAAAGGCAGATGTTCCAAACATATTTACGAAGCAACCGTAATTAGTAGACGCGCTGTCCCGTAAATTATGTAACAGGCAAGTCGTTTGTTGGCCCAGCAATGTTCGTGTCTTATCCTTTTCGTTCGCAAGTTTCGGAAGGAAAAACGACGAAAGCGAGTATATATTTTTCGTTTTCAAATTTGAATTAAGAAAAAGGAAGACAGAATGTCATACAAACAAAACTACCACACAACAGACTATTTGATATATTCACTGCTGCAGGACAAAACCGAATAACAATTGTGATTTTCATTTCCGTATTTCGTTTTTGCATTTAGAACACTATTGTTATTATCCGTTTTGGTTGACGCAAACATTTACATGCCTTCGAAATACGACACACGTGGCGGAAATAACACATTATAAGTATGATAGAAAAAAGCGAATGCATAACTCCAATAGTCTTAACCTGACAACATAGTTTTTTTTATTGAAATCGCAAAATAGTTTTCGCTGGACACCCACTAGACAGTGAACAAAAACACTTATTGATGAAACTATTTCATGTTTAAATAACAGTGCCATGTTTGACTGTTCTATTCTAACGTAAACAAATTTTCGCATTATGCGAGTGAAAGGGCAACCCCGGCTGTGTCAAACCTTCACTGGAAACAACTACAATTCGGCCGATCAACAAATGACTTTGATATCGTATGACTAACACGTGCGACCGACGTTACTTGTAAATGTGCACGTATTATCAAAGACATAGAACCCTTAGTCGAAACATTTCTATGCATCGCAGCATCCAACCATTTGGCCCAAAATTATTTGACATAAACTGATGTTATTCGACAACTGAGAGTGGGTTATCCGAACATACGTTCGACACGATATGAGTTTCTCCATTGGAAGGTGCTGGTTTATTCATCACGAATGTGTATTGAATTTGAGCGTATTTGGGCTGTAGGACACGAAATAATTGATAAGATATTCGAACTACTATTCGTCACAAATCGGAATAGGACTAGGACTACACTTCCTGTTGAGAGTATGGAGACTTGTGTGAGACTAGACTCAGTATTATGGCGTACCTGAAGCTTAAAAGTGAAGTAACCATAGGAAAAAAGCAAGGTCAGACAATAGAATGTGTGTGTGTGTGTGTGCGTGCGTGCGTGCGTGCGTGGTGCGTGCGTGCGTGCGTGCGTGCGTGCGTGTGCGTGCGTGCGTGGTGGTGCGTGCGTGCGTGCGTGCGTGCGTGCGTGCGTGCGTGGTGTGTGTGTGCGTGCGTGCGTGCGTGTGTGTGTGTGTGAGTGAATAGTGTGTTGTGTGTGTGCGTGCGTGCGTGCGTGTGTGCTTGCGTGCGCGTGTGCGTGCGTATGTGTGTAAACAAGCTCCCTGTAGTAATGTGTTGTGAGGCAGTTTTTTAATGTGATGATACTACGAAAACAAAACACTAAAATATAAAATGATCTAATCCAAAATGCTCGGCGTGTCTGAAACACAATGGACGTAACTACAGTTACTTGCTTCAGAACTTGGTCTCGAATCAATTTGTGTTGTACTCACGTAAAGTCACACTTCTAAGTGAATAGTAGTGCACTACGTGAAATAATTTAATCTTCCTTCGGTGTAGCTTAAAAAGGCCGCAGATATGCATCATGAAACAGCACAAAAACAGTGACTTCAGCGTGTAGACAAGGAATTCCGTCATACCACATCTGTCAAAGGTGTTCGTCTGAATATCTCGATGATGTAATGTTTTCGCGACTGATACAGCCTGAGGTGAGGCACTCCTTAAAAATGTGTCAGTGCTTTCTACATAAAAAGCACCGGCTAAAGTGGCTCTATATTATGCAATGGTATGGTGTGATGTATGACATTTTGTGATGCTGACACATTTTCCGGGAAGAAGAAACTTGTCGTCTGCAGCCGTCATGCTAGTAGTAGTAGCAGTAGCAGTAGCAGTAGCAGTAGCAGTAGCAGTAGCAGTAGCAGTAGCAGTAGCAGTAGCAGTAGCAGTAGCAGTAGCAGTAGCAGTAGCAGTAGCAGTAGCAGTAGCAATGGTAGTAGTAATATAATAATAATAATAATTATTATTATTATTATTGTTATTATATCGCTCATTTCTGCCGAACATCCGCACGGCGATTTATATTAAACACAAGGGTCGCTGTGGAACCAATTAAATGAGGATGATAGATGGTTAGTGTGTAAATGCTATTATCAATTACGACAAAGATAATTACTGTTAAGACATTGGTTAAGGTTGGAGTAAGACATAGTTATGGCGAATCGTTATTAGAGTTATTTAAAGTTTATGTTGGAGCCACGTTTTCAAGTTATTATGCACTGGACTCGTATAGAGTTAGAACCCGACAGCTTTTCCATTTTATGATGAACTATTGTTTCTTCTTTTCTTCTTCTTAATTGAGGCATTTTCTACACCAACCGAAAACATTAATCTTGCGGAATGCTATTTTGATGTATCGGACTTCGGTAGACGTGTCACCCTAGACATTACTTGACATTACTACGATGCTCTATTGGCTACTCTACGCGGCAATATCAGTCATCGTATTGGCATTATGTAATGAAATACTGCGATAATCCTCCCATCTGATATCACCTTAACTGCGCTTATATTCGATTACGAATGCAGACGAGTGGTCTTGCTGTGACGATAGCACCCAATTGAACGGCATTACCACGGCTGAAAGCGGCGATGATCTGTTCGACAGAGATTGCCCTCGTCAAAAGCCTATCTGCGTGGCAAAACGACGGATAAACGGCGCGGATAAAACACTAACGAGGCGCGGCAAGTATCGACCGATCATCGGCCCCGGTCAGACCTCGTCTTAACCGCGACTACATGCGTCGCATTGCGCGGTGCGCCAGCCGCAGATGAATAACCCAAATGAACGCCCGGTCAAATCAAAGAGAGACACGGGAACTTATTTTGCTCCCATCTTTTGACCTGACACACGGGAACTATTTCACTAAGATGAAGAGCTGAAAACCCATCTTTAAACAAATATGTTGTTAAATTAAATGATTTTTTTTCTCCAAAACTCAAACATACAAACATACATGCCATATTACCGAGGACACTATTTCCATGGCGACAATGTCCCGCGGGCGCTTTATGGCGCTGACAGTTTTCCTGTATTCAAGATCGTTGTTAAGGATCAAAATTTATTTTTAAAGTGCAAATTTAAGAGCTCTTGACAACGATTAGTGAAATGGTCCCCTCTCCCGGTTATTACAGGACATGTGAGATTTAAGACGTAATAAATCGACCAACAACAGATGTTTGTCTGTGTCTGTGGTGAGGCAATTTCTAAAAGGTCAAACGTTGCGCCTGCCGATCCCGTAAAACCAGGGTGCCGCATGATTAGAAGTCCTTCAATGACGCAGTCTGCACGGAAATGTCACGTGGGTCGCTATAGGGCCTGTAAGTGGGTCACGATACATGGCGAGATTCCGCGCGACTGGAGCTGATTGTGGACTGGACACAAGAATAATAATATTCTAACGATGGATGACAGTTGTAGCTTCCGACGGATGAATACTAGGACAATCAGGCCTTGAATATCTTGTGTTATTACTTTCTTATCTTAAATGTCCGATTTTATATTGAGTTTACCACACTATCATAGACATAGCGATTTACGTAGTGCAGATAATAAACACGATTTTATGCCGTATGTGTCTGGGGGAGGGGGAGTGGAAGGGAGAGGGAGAGGGAGAGGGAGAGGGAGAGGGAGAGGGAGAGGGAGAGGGAGAGGAGGGAGAGGGAGAGGGAGAGGGAGAGGGAGAGGGAGAGGGAGAGGGAGAGGGAGAGGGAGAGGGAGAGGAGATAGGAGAGGGGAGAGAGAAATAAAGATCGGAAGGAATGAGTGGACGAGACAGGGAGGTGTGATTAGATGGAGAAACAGAGCGGACGGAGAAGTAACAACGCAAGGTTGAGATGTTTGTGCGGTGGACCCTGCATTCAGTAGCAACAAGACCAGTCGCTCCCTGCCGCTAAACCCTGTTAACTTTTTGACGCGTCTTAATTAACCTAATGGTCGTCTCAGCGTGGTCATTTCAGCAGCGACGAACCACTTTTAACAACTCCCTCTGGTAATCCTATTCTCTACATTTGGAATACAGACCGACAGTCTAGACACCTCGGGCTAAAACAGGTGTCGTCGTCTCTGCCGAGCCGCTTTCATCGCATGTTCCCGACAGCGCCATCTTTCGAAAGCCGTGCAGGTTAAGTTGGCCGCTGGCTTTGAAGTGCACTTGCGGTTATTACACCGGAAGTAAGGTAATTTGCAGTCATACTTCGCCGGTGAAAGGGACAATAGTGTCGCTGACGGATATGCGCAGTCTCCGTCGCATTAGTTTGCTTTTAATATAAATCCGAATTATATTCTCGGTAGCCGCTTGTGACAGGTGCAATTCCGCGTAGCCTTTCTGTTCGTAAATGCGTTTATTCTCCACGGGAGAGTGGATAGTGTTTAATTATGAACAATGTGTTTTATTCGGTTGGCTGTTGTTTGTTGCTTCGGTGCACAACACTCGTAGATAGTATCTACTGTGGTCGATCGTTGTAGATAAAATATATTTCAATTTATGATGTCAATAGAGATACTCGCCGATTCATTATCCACGGGTCGAATACAAATGATGGTGTTTTTGTTTCTGAAAAGGCAAGGAGCTTATGGAACTCGGAAAAAAGCTCAGAAAATGCAGCAAAGTACGTGTCAGCAGACTCGACCAAAACACCGACATTAACACTGCGATGAGAAACCAAACCCGCCAGGTAGAATCATTCAAACATCTCGGTTCTTGACAGGTACATCGATAAAAACAAGTCAGAACTTGTATACGATGAAAGACATAAACATCACTTGGAAAAACAGATATATAGATCAAAATGCCACGGTTTTTTGTTCCGCTACTCGGAATCAGCAAGAAAGGTTTGGTTGTGTTGCGCGCGGGAAGAAGAGCAACGCGTCAAACATCAAGTGACAGGTGAACCAGGGACCTCAGCCCCGGAATGTATCTGGATGGAAACTAGAGGTTTTAGGCGAGCTTCCACGAAACGCAGTTAAAATAGTTTGCGAGCTACCATCGTGATGAGGCAGTATATATATATATATATATATATATATATATATATATATATATATATATATATATATATATATATATATATATATTATGTATATAAGTTATGGCAATCTGTCTCCATCGATAGAAAGCATTGCTGCGAACGACGGAACGATGTGACTTTTTCTGGTTTGGTTTGGCCAAATTCTCTCGCACAATTATACCTAAAACATCTTCCTAGGCACCACCGAGGCAGGGAGAAGAAGGACGAGGTAGAAGAAAAACTGTTTGGACAGAATAAAGGAATTGCGCGGTCTAAGCCCACTGGCCCTGTTGCTCACAAGCCGGTCCAGCGGGCCGACGTGTAGAGCAGGGCGTTCGTGGAAACGGCACCTCGACGACCTTCGCCGTTTAGAAATGGGTGAAGTGAAGCGAAAGTGTTTATGTTATCTTCGACAGCGTATCTGATAAGCGAGCCGTGTTGTATTATGAAAAACGAAGCGTGGAACTTGATTATCTATAGCGTACTATCGGTGAAAAGAAAATAGTTTTGATAATGCCGACTTGCAGTTGCGGCGTGTTATTGCCGGAAGGCGCCTAATCGCCCGTGTTTATGTCAGGTCATTAAATTGTTCAATCAATTCGGCTTATAGCCGCTTATTGAGGTTTCGCGGTCGGGCCGGTGTTAATACAGACAGCCTCCGTGCAAGTATCGCACGAACATGCACGTGTGGGGTGCGTTCGATCGGTCGAATTGACTAACTCGATTGACCGGAGAGCACTAGGCCGTTCCTTGTTAGCAACGGAGACTCAACTCGAGAAACCGACCCCACTCGACCCGCGTCTCGCGCATTCTCGCACTTTCTCGCGGATCAGACGAGTTCAAGATGGCGGCAGACGAGAATGTTTTCGTATTTGTGACGGTGGATGCGTGTTCTCGGAATATAAAAATACCGTAATCAATTATGCCCGCGGTTGCTGGTGATACAAGAGGGGGTTGTGATTGATTTACAGTATCTACATCACGTGTGACATATGCCGCGTTGTTTTGCAGAACGGCGACCTGGTCGGTTGTCGTGGTGTTAGACGATCACTGACTCTAGACGAAAAAGTCAACCATCCTTTCGGTGTGTGTGGCCTCTCCTTCGTCTTCGTCTCGATGTTCTTTTCTTCTTCTTCTTCTTCTTCTTCTTCATTGTTTCCTTTTTCTTCTTTTCTTCTTCGTCTTATTCTTCTTCTTCATTTTCTTCTTCTTTTTCTTCTTCTAAATTTTCTTCGTCTTCTTCGTCTTCATTTTTCTTCTTCTTCGTCTTCATTTTCTTCTTCTTCTTTTTCGTTTTCTTCTTCTTCTTCTTCTTCTTCGTCTTCTTCGTCTTCTTCGTCTTCTTCGTCTTCTTCGTCTTCTTCGTCTTTGTGTTCTTCTCCTCAGTTTCGTGTTCAACAATGAAATAAATATGTGTGGTATCCCTGAGTTGAAGGATGAATCCTTTATTTCATCCAACAAGAAAACGGTAACAGATTTGCAAGCGTCCATCCCGACGACATTGCGTGTACTGGTTCTTCTTAGCAATCATTTATAAAATCAAATATAGGTTATAATAATTTCACGATGAACTACTGCCGTGTTGAACATCGTGTAAGGATCACAAGACTTTGTGATATTACTATTAAAAAACCTAGCCATAATGTATTGGGAGCAACATTATCACACGTCGTGCGTAATTGTAGTCTCGATGTAATTCATTTATGTCCAGTGGCCAATATACATGAAATATTTATGCAAAGTATTTTTGTCAGTCGGGCAATGAGATGTTCTTTTAATATTTGATTTGGTCTGTGTGTTCATTTGTTTCCCTGACACCATTACTTGATGTCAGTTTGTTCAGTCGTGTCCAGATGTACATAAAGGTTATATTATGTTGACTCAAATGTCTGAGTTTCGTAGGCTTTTGACGTATTGCGTTCAACCAGACCAAATTGTATGCGAAAACGAAGCACGCGCGCCCATAAATAAATAGCAGAACACAGGATTAATAATGTAACAACCATGCTAAAAAGCTACACTTGTTTTTATAGAAGCTTCTTTTCTTGTGGTACAACAATAAAATGACGACAGGATCCTGAACAAATCCAACAATCCTGTCCATGTTTAAAAATGCATAATTTCCTACGACACAAACAATATCGTCACCGTCTCTCAGGTGTCGATGCCGCTATCATTACATTGATACTCTGGATAAGTATTAAGTGTAAAATGCGCGTGCACACAACTAACGGAAGAAACGAAACAGCCGGATCTAGTTGGGTCTAGAATGCGCCCAAATAATATTGGTTAGCGGCGGTAACGAGGAGTGATAATCCCACAAGGCGAGATTATTGACTCAGTGCATGCCGCATCTCCCCGTCGCACAAAAATAGTCTCTCCAGGGGTCGGCCAGCCACGCGTAGTGTTGAACGGTCGGGTCGGCCCACGGTGTGGACCTTCTACGTGACCAAACGGAAGTTTCGTCTGGTTCATTGTTTTGGTTGTAAACCTGTTCCTGCTTTTCGATTTTACACAACCTTTAATGGTCGTAAAGCGCTATTATGCAGTAAATACGGCGTTTTACGCACGCTGAGCTCTGGTATTATAATTTATCAACCTGTCTTGTTCGCGCACCGTTAATGATTACTCAGTGTTACCGCGGTCTTCTCACGATTATAAAGTGAGCCTAATTTTACTTAAGGCATCCGCGCTGGCGCCTCCAAATAGGGGAACTAGATTAATCAAAAACATGACCGAGTGAACTCAGCACGGTAACCTACATTTAGACGCCAAATGCCGCCTGTCTTAGCCGGATCTTAAACCCAGAAATTGTCGCTTGTAAACCACAGCTGCTAGCGGCAACACCGCAACGATTCTCTTGTACGTACTCAGTGTGGAACGCGCACAAAGACATCGAATCTCATTGAAGGCGTACGTAGACATAGACTTGTGTAGCGCACCCTAGTCGTGCCCCTAGTTACGCTGCCGGTCACACAGTCGGGCACACACAGACTCAAGTGTTTACACGAGGGCTGAGGAATACACACTGGAAGTAATATTGATTCATATTAGGCCTACTACTAACACCAAGCTTTTATAAACTGATCTTATCTCTGCTGAATTGTTAATAAAATGTTGTTTTATGTTATGGTATTATGCTGTTTATTGATTGTGCACATTTGTTGTTGTTTAATATTGTTTATTTGATGTCAACGTATGATTGCTTTTACCAGGTATTCTCTCTCTCTCTCTCTCTCTCTCTCTCTCTCTCTCTCTCTCTCTCTCTCTCTCTCTCTCTCTCTCTCTCTCTCTCTCTCTCTCTCTCTCTCTCTCTCTCTCTCTCTCTCTCTCTCTCTCTCTCTCTCTTCCTCTCTCTCTCTCTCTCTCTCTCTCTCTCTCTCTCTCTCTCTCTCTCTCTCTCTCTCTCTCTCTCTCTCTCTCTCTCTTCTCTCTCTCTCTCTCTCTCTCTCTCTCTCTCTCTCTCTCTCTCTCTCTCTCTCTCTCTCTCTCTCTCTCTCTCTCTCTCTCTCTCTCTCTCTCTCTCTCTCTCTCTCTCTCTCTCTCTCTCTCTCTCTCTCTCTCTCTCTCTCTCTCTCTCTCCTCTCTCTCCTCTCTCTCTCTCTCTCTCTCTCCTCTCCTCTCTCCTCTCTTTCTCTTCTTTTTCTCCTCTCTTTCTCCTCTCTCTGCTCTCTCTCTTCTCTGCTCTATATCTCACTCTCTATCTCTTTCTATCTCTCTCTCTCTCTCTCTCTCTCTCTCTCACACACACACACACACACACACACACACACACACACACACACACACACACACACACGCACACACACATACACACACAGAAACACACACACACACACACACACACACGCACGCACGCACGCACGCACGCACACACACACACCCACACGCACGCACGCACGCACGCACGCACGCACGCACGCACGCACGCACACACACACACAAACACACACACACACACACACAAACACACACACACACACACACGCACACACACACTTAGTAATATTGTGTTTTTGTAATAATAACTACAATGATAGTACCCGTTCACTAGCCGCCTACCTGCGTGTCGTATTGCGCCATTCTGAGCGTGTGAGACCCGAGTATGTTCGGGTTTTCATTGACGTGCGCCAGGGCCAACATCGCCGCCGGCACGACGCCCCAGCCATGCACGGCCGCCGGCCCGCTGAACGGGAACAGTCCGCCGACGTCGAGGACGCGTCTCTGGGACGAGGTCCTCCCCTCACTATCCTCGTCACGCGCCGCCGCACACGCTCCTCCAGCGCTCAGCAGACACGCCACCAGGACACCGCTGGCGACACGGGACAGCATCACTCGCGCGTGAAGACGCGGACAGGAGGCGGAGGAACAGCGTTCCACCTCCCTGCCTGCGGCACAAGTGAGTCCGGCAATCGCCGCAAGTTTATTCAGTTGGCTGACCGGATGTTGTTAGGCTCGTTCTCCGGCCGGACAAAGCGCGTCTCGTTAAGGTCACCATCCCGGGAGCGCTGTTGCCACGGACGCGCGCCCAACCTCCAGTGGGCGTCCCGGTCTGGCCGACTAGGCAGCATACAAGGATATCGACCGCCGTAAATGTCATTGATAGACCGCCAAACAGGTCGGACCGCGTATAGTTAGGTCGTGTTTGCACCCGATAGACAAGTTCATCTCTGGTCGTCGCGACGAACTACCTGCGTCGGGCGAGCCCGCGGCGCGGTGACAAGACCGCGTCCACAGCCGATGATCATTAAGAAGCGAAAAAAAAACACCGCTTCCGCCTGTAGCCGCTTCCGCTTGTAGTCGTTTCCTGTCGGTCGATTCCCGCGGCGAAATGCGTCGGCTTACATCGCAAATCCGCGCAAAGCCTCGCGACAGGTGATTAGTAAAAAGCCCGACGTCTTCGGCGAGCGACTAACGAGGCAGCAAGTCCCGTCGCTCTGGGCCGACGGTAGGTGGAGGGACGAACGGGTGTGCGGGCCCAGTCTGCGGGCTCCGGCGGTCGCTGGCAGACCTAGTCTGGCGAGTCGCCGTCGTGTCGAAATGGCACGTTTTTGACGGGCACACGTGAAGACATTAGACAACATTGACTGATTAATTATTGACAGGTGTCGAACGACCATTAGCCTGCGACTGAGCAGTTCGCTGCGTTGTGAGTGAAGCATGTCGGATACTTTACACGGACAAAGCGTAATCGATAATTACGTTTCCGCAATCTGATTGCTCCCGTAGGAACGGTAAAGGCGCCGGCGCTAAGTGACCACAAGCGGCGCTTGGGATTCTTTTGGCAAACAACCGTGGTCGTATAGTGAACGTTGACCGGGTAATACACTCGACGTGAAAGGGTGAATTGAATGGTAAAGTACGCGGCGGTTTCCTTTCGTCACAATCAAAATGTCATTACTCACCAAGATTTCGGATTGCCAACATTGTAAATAATGGTAATATGTTTGCGTTACACTACTAGACCGGCATGGCATAACTTAGATACAACTTTCCATCATACAGACGTTGCTGTATAAAACTTTGCTTTACATGTTTGTTGTAAAGAAAAGTATTCGAGGCAAGAATTTTAACACTAAATTGTTTTAATTAACCGATGAAATATCCGAACGCTCCATGTATCTGATAGCGATGTTTTATGGCTAGACTGGGTAACAAGACACGTAATGTGTAGGCTAATTCCTTGTGGTACCGATCCCTTAAGACACCAGCCGGACAGAGCAAACATTGGCCCTATCCCAAGGCTAGAATAACATCACCTCTAGGAACGTTATTGTCACGTCGTCTGGTAACACGTGCTTGTGAATAAAAGACCTAAACAATTACTGTAGACACTGATAATAAGATATTTGAACAACGACGTATTTCTACCACGCAGTCGTTCAGTGCAAACACAAGTTTGAATTGAAATTGACTAATCTAGGAACTTACGTCACATTTGTGACACAAAATAATCTAATCAAACGATAGATGCGTTAATAGCATCGTGTGGATTGTTTCTTACTAGACCTGTCTGCCTTTGACTATGGAGGATTATGGTAAAGCGACAGTTTTTTTGCTTTCATATTTGCTTATACGTTTTTTTTATCAATTTGTTAGATAATCTTGTTGACGATGTTGTTGTCGTCGTCGTCGTCGTCGCCGCCGCCGCCGCCGTCGCCGCCGCCGCCGCCGTCGCCGTCGCCGTCGCCGTCGCCGTCGCCGTCGCCGTCGCCGTCGCCGTCGCCGTCGCCGTCGCCGTCGCCGTCGCCGTCGCCGTCGCCGTCGCCGTCGCCGTCGCCGTCGCCGTCGCCGTCGCCGTCGCCGTCGCCGTGCGTCGTTGTTGATATCGTTATTGTTCATGCTGTTGTCATTGGAGTTATAATCGTTATCGTTAATATTTTTGTTGTTATTATTACTGTAATATTATTATTGTATTGTTGTTACAAGTATTACCTCTATTGTCATCACTGTGATTATGATTGTTATTGTTGTTTTTGTTAGTATTTGTAGTATTGTTTTAGTATTATGATTTGTAATGTTGTTGATATTTGTTGCTGTTGTTGCTGCTGTTGTTGTTGTTGATGTAGTTGTTGCTGTTATTGCTGCTGCTATTATGGCGGTTGTTGCTGTTGTTGCGTTTGTTGTTGCTGTTCTAGCTGCCTTTGCTGTTGTTGTTGTTGCTGCTGCTGTTGTTGCCGCCGCTGCTGCTGCTGCTGCTGCTGCTGCTGCTGCTGCTGCTATTGCAATTGTTAGTGCTGCAGCTATTCCTGCCGCCGCCGCTGCTGTTCGCACACAGACACTGTCCCTGTACAGCAGACGTGAAGTGCCTCGTCTAGAGTTCTGCGTTCTGCGTCGCTACAGCCCAGTGAGGCGGGACGAGGCGAGGCGAGGGAGATTAGAGGATCGACGAGCCGCAAGACTCTGCGTGACGTGAACCGTGACAGGTAATTGGCAACGTGCCGTGTGATGCCCGCCACTGCTCTCGCTAATGTCCGCCTCTGATTAAGACGTACTGGCCATAAAGACGATACCACGGCCACGCCAAGGCGACGAAGGATGGGTGGACGGTGGACGGAGAGACTTCACGTCTGCGGTCGATCGGGCCCTCTTATCTATCTGTCCGAGAAATGTTTATGGCGCAGGTACATAGCCGTGTCTGGACAGAGCTCAGTTGACGTGAATTGACATTTGGAAGGCAGAATCACAGGTCGCGTGTGTTGTGTGAATATGTTAGCGTGTTTGTTTGAATGAACGATGTTATTGATGATGATGTTGACGATGATATTGGTGATGAATATTAAAATGATGACGTCGGCGATGTCGGATATGATGACTATGTCGATGTTGACTATGACGTCGAACATGACAGCGCCGATCCCGTCGACGGTCACGATGACTGTTGTGCGACGGCATCCTCTAGTTGCGACTCGTTATACCGGTTCATCTCGCGTCTCTCTTTCCAGGTATACATATTTAATCATCGTAGTACGCTATCGTCTGCAATCTGTACATGATAGAGTAGCGGGTGACAGTTCGTTACGCACACCGAGTCATCAGTCACGGATGGATGATCACGGATGCAGAGTTGCCCGTTATACGGTATCTCTCACCGACATCCGATCCGGCGGAAACCGCAATAAACGCAGTCATGCGTGTAACGTAATGATCAACGGCGGGCTGCGCGAATGATATCTGATCGTGGCAGACGAGCGACGTGCTTCACAGAAATGTGTAATTCGTCCAAAGTACGATTACATTATACGGACTGCGAGACTAGTTGCATCGCTCTCGAAACTGGCAGTTGAAGATGAACGCGACGGTGTCTTCGGGCGGAAGTGGGCCAACTTGTCGCGACGCGATTTGACAGAGTCGCACATGAGCCCGACACCAATGGCGGGTAGCAGATTTAACCAGATTTAACAAGATTGCCACCTAGAGATTCAACTCTAGATGGCAGGTGGACTAGGAAGCCATTTGGCTTATCGAGAGTCCAACCTATCTATCTATGTATACCCCGCCCGTCTTAGGTATATGTCGATTTTATTTTTAAATATATTAACACTACTAGCACCTACAAAATCAGCTGATAATCTGTTCCATTCGTTTACTGTTCTTTGTGAAAATGAAAATTTTCTAATATCTAGTCTACACTGCTTCTTCTCCATGTCCTCTAGTCCTTCTCTCTTCCTTGACTGTGAACAAAATATTTCTGTCAATATAACCCATTCCATATTTTAAACACCTCAATCTGATCTCCTCTCAATCTTCTGGTTTCTAGTGTTGTTAAACCACATTATTTTAGACGCATTTCATAACTAATATTCCTGATTTTTTGTATCATTTTGGTTGCTCTCCTTTGTACTCTTTCTAGCATATCAATATCCTTCTTGCTATATGGCCTCCATGCAGATGGCACAATAACTGATCGTGTGATTGTTGTAAGTTCATGTTTTGGGGTTAGCGATTTGCTAATTTGTTGGCATAAGTTAACTAGCGTAACTTAATACTGCGCATGGGATCTGCTATGTTAAATAAGGTAGAAGTAATTGCATGTCGTTATCACCGTTCAGTGTCTCCACTGCCAAAAACAATCCAAATTACGATTGCTGTTGTAGATACTCAGCAGTTTGGTGTTGTTATAAACGACTGGGTTATCCGAAGTTAATTGGGCACCCAAGCGTACTAACAACTGCTTAACATCCTCTGACGAAAACTGCACCTACAAAGCCAAGTAGGGATACTTATAGGAACCAAATGGGCATTATTTATATTTTTCCTTCTGAAACTGTCAGTGTAGGATATATGGGAATTTCAAAATGATTAATTTCAAGAGACCGGGTTTCCATGTGGCGAGAAACCATACGGGGAATTCATTCAACAAGAGACCATTGACATCGTTATTCCATACAACAAGAGACCATTGACATCGTTATTCCATACAACAAGAGACCATTGACATCGTTATTCCATACAACAAGAGACCACTAACATCGGGACTCCACATTGTCTACAAATACCATGATTCCATATAGCGAAAAATCACTAACATCGTGATTCCATACGATGCGACACCATTGACGTCATCATTCCATACAACGAGAGTACATTAACATCGTGATTTCATACGACGAGAGACAACTGACATCGTGATCCCACACTTCCAGTTTGCACATTATCCACGTACAGACGTTTGAAGAGCGCCCGGACAAAATCCGATGGTCATCGTCAACAGCCATCCACGTGCGTCGTTCCCGCGGTCAGGTGTTTGTCAGTTGACCGGCGCGGCATTTACAAGGCCAATCGACCCGTGTTGATGCTGTCGTGATTCGATTTGGCGCGCGCATTCGTGACATTAAATTGGATTTGTGGAATTTGGACGGAACGAAATGTCGACGGGTGGCAATCATGCCACGACCGGACTCCGGATCTCTAGTGTCATGTCCAATCTACTCGACTGAAAATGACTCGCTGGAGTAGTGGCTCGCTCAGTGAGTGACTCGCCCAGTGAGTGACTCGCTCAGTAAGTGTCTTTCTCAGTGAGTGACTCGCTCAGCGAATGACCCTTTGAGTGATTGACTCGCTGAATAAGTGACTCGCTGAATGAGTGACCAGGTAGGTAGTGACTTGCTTGGTTAGTGAGTGGATGAGTGACTCGTGTGATTGACTCGATCGCTGAATGACTCTTTGGGTGAGAGACTCGATGGTGAGTGACTCTCTTGATGGTTGACTCGATGACTGAGTGACTCACCTGATGAGTGACTCGTTGTGTAAGTAATTCCATGGATGATTAACCCGTTGGATGAATTGAGTGACTCGCTGACTGAGTGACTCGTTGAAAGACGGATTCGTTGAATTAATCGCTGCGTAATTGATTCGCTGGGTAGTGAATCGCAGAGTGGGGACCTGGCTTATTGGGTGACTCACTGAATGGGTGACCCACTGAATGGGTGACCCACTGAATGGGTGACTCACTGAATGGGCGACTCACTGAATGGGTGACCCACTGAATGTGTGACTCACTGAATGGGTGACTCACTGAATGGGTGACTCACTGAATGGGTGACTCACTGAATGGGTGACTCACTGAATGGGCGACTCACTGAATGGGTGACCCACTGAATGGGTGACTCACTGAATGGGCGACTGACTGAATGGGTGACTCACTGAATGGGTGACTCACTGAATGGGGGATTCGTTGAATGGGTGACTCGCTGAATGGGTGATTCGCTGAATGGGTGACTCGCTGAATGGGTGACTCGCTGAATGGGTGACTCGCTGAATGGGTGACTCGCTGTGTGTGAGACTCGGTGGATTATGTACTGGACTAGCGTAACAGAAACGACTCGACAAACACGCGGTTCGACAAATGGCCGGTACAATACGGTCACTTCTAAAGCGCCTCGTTGACTCAAAAAGCGAACGACCTTGCAAATTCCTTTAAGAGATTTGTTATATATCCTGGCGACCGTCCAACACATTGGATTATTGACATTTCATATATTCGAAAAGCGTTCACCCTAGGCGCTTGTCCATCTTCGTCACCTGCCCACGCTGTCCTCTGTTAATCTTTGATGACAGCACGCTGGAGGACATCAAAAAGCTACCCACCCTACCGAAGCCAGGCTGTTTGTCGCGCATTGTACCGTGGTGTATGCGCTAGCGACAGAATTCGATTGTGCCTTGATCGATTGGTTTCCTGGGGAAATCTGCGTAGCGAACGGTCTTATGGTGGCGGTTGGCAAATAACGCAAGTTGAAAGACCCTGTAATCGAGGTGCGCTGTGTCTAATAGAAGCTATTCAATAAACACTTTAACTATCGGACGTATGCACTAAGCATCATATTTGTGTCCGTCACAACAACATCCGCTATATGCACTTAGTATCGTTTTCATCTTGGTCGGGTGATGTGAGAACACGTGCGCGTTATTTTACGTTGTGTCTTAAAATGCATTTCAATAAAAACATTAAGATAATGTTTTGTTAATCCTGGTTTAATGACACCCTTATACCAGAATGAACATAAAAAAATTGTTTTACTAGGAACAATTGTTTTTATTGAGTATGTCAGAAGTTTGAAAATGTCACTTAAAATCTTGTGACAGTGCAGTCGTTTGCGTGCGTACAATCCTCGCTGTGAAATGGCATGATAAAATCACTAATCTTGAGATTCATCCTCGCACGCCAGGGGTCGCTGCGGCAGACTACGTCAGTGTGACCAGCTCTTCTTTAACGCACACCCCTTTCAAAAACTCATCTTTTAACGTCAGCCAATGATATCAGCTTCGGGGAGTATGGTCGGTCTCTGTCTAATATTTCGGGTGGTTTCAGGCACGTGCTGCTCCTGTTACATACAATGTTTAGAACGTGAATGGGTCATTGCATTGGGATTCTCATTAGTCGTCTATCCGTCTTCAAATTGGGGAGGGTGTTTGCGGTGTTCCCAGGGGTAGTAGAGGTGGTAAGTTGGAGCGGTGGTCGCGCGGTAGAGCGCCGGACTGTCAATCGAGGGGACGGTGGTTCAATCCCATCTGCCGCCGTTTCGAAACTTAGGCAATTTCGTTCACCCCACATTTGCCTGTGTCTTTCGGAAGAGACACTAAAAGCTGGTGGTCCCTTCTATCTGGTGTCTAAGCCAGGGGAAGTAAAAGATCCCACACAGGGGGTAAATGTGTAACCTGTAGTGGACTCACTAATTCTAGAGAAGGACAACTCTAAAAACCAATGACAATAATGGTCAGCAAGTTGACCGAGGTCATTTAATGGAAGAAGAGGTCAACATCGCAGAGTGAGGTGGACAACTGTTGCTGAAGACGGATCCACCAAAGCTGAACCGTTGGAGCAGATTACTGTTGAAGACACAGTTGTATTTGTCGCTGTGTTCGACCCACAATGAGCCAGATGATTTGAACACAGCGAACAAGAGAAACGTGTCCGTGATTGCTCGCCATTAATCACTGAAAAACGACACGATAAACGGTGAATTGCATCATTATTGGTTTGTATACTGGACTGAACTGTCACTTACGCTTGGTTACGTCAAACTGGTTGACGTGTAATCGTTCCAGTTCTACATAACACGCAAACGGTCGTTATTTGACGTCGTTAGTATAATTATTTAGGGACTACGTCAACGTGACGAAAGACTCCGTTTTGCTACGTTCGGTCGCATACTCAATGTGGCGGTATATTCTTTTTGCCAGCCGTCTATTCCAGTTGGAATATGAAGGCATGCTTTATTTATAATTATTCTCTTTTAACAGTTTAATTAGCGGACAGGTTTACTCTAATAGAATATACACCTTTCAGTGATGCATCTAGATACTGTCATATTTGCATGCGATTCTGACAATGCAGTGTGTGTTGCTGGACGTATTAACTGATACTGCGATGAAGCTGAGGCAATATGGATCGGGCGAAATTGCACAGACGTCGCCTGGCGGCATGGCGATGAACCTGCATCGAGTTCGATGCACGAAGTCGCTATCGCAAACTCTTGAGACATATTTACAACACCAGCGAGCGTTTATGTCGCGTGTAATCGTCCAAATAACCTAGTTCGGCGCTGCGACTGCCCGACTGGGTGGTTATAATATAAACAGCAATTTTAGATTGCACGCATGGCTGTGCTCCTTTCATTAAGATGGGTAGAGATTAAAGAGCGCCATCCTTGATTAGAGGTGATCTTAATTGGTAGCGCTAGCGATGAAAACAATTATGTGCATCCAGGGGAAATCTCAAATCACCGATGGGCTGCTTGCGTACGGTTATATGTGTGCGGTTGCTCCCCGACATGTCACGTACACACGTGGAACCATATCAGGGTGTCACGTACTCAAAGACACACACGTACACATATAATGCACGCCCACGTACTGCGCGGCATTATCATTTTGTATGATGGTATAAATTGGGTAGGATTGTTTAAGATTAACTCGTATTTGAAGGTGGGATTTATAGATGGCATAACGATTCATCCGTAGGAAGTGAACATACTTTAACAACAGCGGAGTTTCAACTTGCATGTTCCATATATATATATATATATATATATATATATATATATATATATATATATATATATATAGATAGATAGATAGATATATATATAGATAGATAGATAGATAGATAGATAGATAGATAGATAGATAGATAGATAGATAGATATAGATAGATAGATAGATAGATAGATAGATAGATAGATAGATAGATAGATAGATAGATAGATAGATAGATAGATAGATAGATAGATATGGGAGACCTCGATTGAAATAGGAACGATTTTCCAATGCTAAATATTGTCGGATTTACATAGACTTTCAATGTCGAGATATATATTTCAACCCAAACAGGCATCATCGTAGCAAAACGTTTCATGACGATTAATTTGATTTGTCTGCTTACCGTGTGCCTTCATTGATGTAGGGGAGTATCAGTACGAGCTGTTTAGATCATGTCGTTGATTTGTACCCTTCAAAGAGTGCGGCAGTTGTATTAAACAGATAACTCACAAGTCTGGGCAATATACACACAGTTCGCACGCAATCCACTCTCTTGAGAAGAAATATATAGGTATTTGCAAGTTATCCACTATGTAGAAGGTACCAAAAAAGATGCAAATAAGTGGACTTTGATGTGTATTTGGTATAATAATAGTATCCATATGAATGGTCGACAATAGTCGTCTTTATTCTCTTCTTCTTCTTTGCCAATGTCTTTGTTGTCGTTGTTCCACTTCCGGTGCTCTCTTCGTCATTCGACGTCACAACTCGTTGTTCCACTTCCGGTGCTCTCTTCGTCATTCGACGTCACAACTCGTTGTTCCACTTCCGGTGCTCTCTTCGTCATTCGACGTCACAACTCGTTGTTCCACTTCCGGTGCTCTCTTCGTCATTCGACGTCACAGCTCGTTGTTCCACTTCCGGTGCTCTCTTCGTCATTCGACGTCACAACTTGTTGTTCCACTTCCGGTGCTCTCTTCGTCTTTCGACGTCACGACTCCTGCGTCATCGTCGTCGTTTTGTCGATTGTGTCATATACTTTGACGTTATCAGTGTCGTGGTTGTCAAAGTAACAGTAGTTGGTATCTTTGTCATCGTCGTCGGCGTTGTTCTTGTCGCAGTCGTCACATCACGTGATAGTGTCACCTGTTGTATTGACTCGGAATTCACATGTCACTTATTATTTGCAATATCACTTGCGGAAATATCTCGTTATGACATATCACTTTCTGCCGTATGACAATCACCACGCAACTTTCGGAAGCGTCATTGCGTGCAACGGAGATTGTGTATAAATAAAAGTGTGTACAATGTTATCTATTTCAATGTATTTTTCGTTTTAATAATCGGAAACAAGGGTAAATGGTTCAATCACTTAGACGATGCTACGAGCTGTCTGTGTCAGATAATGACACTCGTTAACGCAGTCGAACCCTCAAACGGGACTAACAGAAAGTGGCCTGATTAGTGAAGTCGGTCAGCTGTCGACACGTGCTACTCAGACCAGACTGTGTGCATACATGAATACACCAGACGCAGCTGTCCAGCTTACCGACGTGTTACCTACACACATGTCACGGAAATGTAGTCACTAGCAATCCACTTACTGACATAACATGTCACTTATTAACATACATTTACATCACTTATTGACATGTAACTTACATTCCATTTACTTACACGTCACTCTTTGCATCATAAACAGTATTTCTGTAATAAAAAATATGTTAAGCACTTGACGGGCATTTAATTGTCGCGAATGTCTGCAATAATATATGTATTTTATATAAAGCGTTGATGGAGTTTTTTACAACTAGCCAAGTCACGGAGCATAGGACGGCCGCTTTATTAGTACATTTTGGGGTCATAAATAAAGTTCTTGTCTTACAGAAAGTTCTTGTTCTTGTTCTTTACGTAATTACTTTAACATGTATTCGTACGGGATATAAATTGGCCGCTTCTTAGAGGTGGCCGCGTTGATAGGTTCTCCTGAGTGAAACATTATGGCCTACCTTCGTGTCGTCCCAGTACATCTGCAGCTCGAATCCTTTCAGAAGGAACAGGTGCGTGTTGACGTGTTGGACAGCGAGTCTTACGGCCGGCAACACGCCTCGGCCCACGGAGGTCGAGAACAGACCCGCTATGTAGAAAACACCCTGGTCAGTGGGCACCGCTGCGTCACACTGGGTCACGCAGAGGTACCTACATGTCATCACTGTCATACCGAGCGTCAACGCAACAATCGATGGTGTCATTGCGGGGGCAGAAAATCGGAAAGATGAGTTTACGGCTAGTTCGATGTCGTTTGACTTGCGCTTAATTTAAAGACGCATCATCGTGTCAGAAGAACAAGAGATATTTAAGTCAACCCCTGAGGGAGTTTCTCAAGATGACTGGTCTGTAGGAGAAGAACCAGTCGTGCTGAAGTACCGCGCTAACACTGATCGTGTCCGGCAGCGCCAATGTCAACGCTACACACTTGACTGCGCCTTCTGCTTGTGTCTTTGTTGACGTCTGATGATTTCTGTCAACATTCGAGTCTTTACCACCACGCTGTCTTACGGTCGTATCCTTCTATAGCACGTCGGCTTAGATTAACAACAAGGAGCTTGATGGTGATTCCAGATTTCCTTATGGTTCCTTCGGTTGCGCTCTACCGGTCCTTGTCAACATTCGGGCCTCAGCACAGTGCTGAGGTTGTACCCTCCTACTGCCTCTTGCTTCCTGTCAAACACTCGAACGCTGCCCGTGAAGTCTTCTGATTGTGTTCTCTGGCAATGTCCCGGTACCTGTCAACACACTAATCTACTGATTGTGTCGTCTTATGGCACTTCACTTCCTGTCGCCACTCGCCGCGCGCTGTTCCATCTCCTGACCAATCTCGCATTCCGCCTCGGATCACTCGACTCGGGAGCCGGTGGTAGCGCGCCTGCACGACCGTGGTACATTAGACTGGCGCAGTCCGTGTCAATACATTCTCCACGGCTGTAGCGCGATCGACTGGCCGTGGCATCCCCGCCGGTCCGTGGCTTGTCATACATCGCCAGCTGCTGCGAGGATCGCTCGTCTGCTCCATCACACGACCCGACCCGGCCGTCTCGTCTCGTCTCGGTCGTGACGCCGTCACCAACGACATCCCGTCGGCGCGGTCATATCGATGCGAGCCTGTCAATGCTCGACACACGCGGTCAGGCAGATACACGATCAGGGGTTCATTTCACTAACGTAGATAAGAGCTCTTAAACCCGAATGTTCTCTTTAAAATAAAGTTTGATCCTTAACACTGAACTTGAAGGGCTGAAAACTGTCAACACCACGAAGCACCAGCGGGACATAGTCGCCGGTGTGTTATGGAAATAGTGTCCCCGGTAATATTGCAATGCGTATTTGCGTTTTGGAAAAAAACAATCTTAATTTAAAGATTAAAAAACAATCTGAATTTAACAACACATTTTAAAGAGTTTTCTTTATGAGTTCTTTATCTTAATGACGCGGTCTCCAGCACTGACACGACAAATCCACTTCAGACGGCATGGTGACACCGATTCTGTGTTTCCATCACAGAATCGACGTACGTACGGCAGCACATCGCATTTCCAGTAAAACTGCGGTGTACTAATTATATGTCGTCAACGTATGTCGGAGAGATATCCGAAGAATGTTGGTTACTAATGTGTTGTCTTATATATAGCGCTGGTATCCGCCAAGACAAAGCACTCACGGCACTTGCTCCGTTATCAGAACCAGTGTTTTGGCAGCAACTAACACGGGGCACTTGTCTGGTTTTGTAGACCAAGACATTGGCTCAGTTGGTCCACGACGTGGTTTTTCTGCTTTCCGTCAGTGGGGTCCTTCACGTTCCCTAGCACAGACGCCTCGCAGAAGGGAGTAAGCCTAAACGAAATGTTTGTCTGGCAAGAGAAACAGGCAGTTTGACATGAATATATTTTACAAATTTGCAATAAATTAACAATAAAATTTTAAAGGATGAATGCAAAAATAATATAGATTACTGGATGACTTTTGTTGTCGACCCAATTTACGTTTCATTTATGTTTCATAAATGTTTCAGACATCGGTGTGTTGGTGTGTACGTGTATATGGTACGTGTGTATGTGTTTTTGTTTGTGTGTGTGTGTGTGGTAAGATATGTTATGGCTTACTAAAGAGGTAGTGATTGTGAGTGTTGGTACTAGTCAATCAACACGACCATTACAACGGTGTCGAGGCAGTCACTAAAACCACAGTGTGTGCGCGTGAATACATAGGAGTAACCCTGAAAATGCCTGTGTATGTCAACGAATTACTTTGAATGTTTTTCATTCCTTTATAACTTCTCGAAAAAACCTAGTGTATGGGTGACGTTGTTCTCCTCTTGGAATCTTTGTCGTCACGAGAGAAGTGGGCCGTGGGTTCAGTTATTTCACTTTTTCTTTTCCTCTTCTCTTTCCTCACTTTGCTCTCACTGCGTTCTCTATCGACAGTCTACAATTCTGTCAATCTTTTGTTCTTGTGCACCATTCCTCACCCACTCTTTCCACGTCTCTCTTCACAACACAATTCAATCATTCTTAGCCTTGTTAATAGGATTGTTATAAGATACACTCTATAGATGCATGCGGTGATCAATTATATTTGCATAATACGCCTGTCATCAATAGTAGTATGTATGCGTGTATGTATGTATGTATAAATAATTATATATATATATATATATATATATATATATATATATATATATATATATATATATATATATATATATATATATATATATATATATATATAATATATATATATATATATATATATATATATATATATATATATATTATATATATATAGTATATATATATATATATATATATATATATATATATATATATAATATAAACACATATATTATATATATAAATTATATATATATATATATATATATATATATATATATATATATATATATTAGATTTATACACACATACATAATACGCATACATACGTATATATATATATATATATATATATATATATTTTTCATATATATATATATATATATATATATATATATATATATATAAATATATAAATATATGTGGATAACTTATACCAGGTATATCATTTGTTAGCAGATTCGCTAACGCCACATAAAACACCACAAAGACACCATTACAGAGGAGGCTGTGACTTAGGGATGTAATTTGTCTACCGTCGTAGCGGAGAGCTCCCGCTGGTCTCAACAGTCAGTGAGAGGATGGCGCCGCTCGCCGGAAATGAATTAATGCATCTTGTTATCCGCGCTTAATTAATGCTGTAGTTTCCACCGTCTATTCCTGGAAGTTTAATTATACATACGTACGTCGTCTGTATTATATAAACCGTGTTTACGACAACGCCTTTATAGTCAGGCAATACACAGAAACAAATGAAGTTTGTTGAACAGAACTTGGTAAAATTACAAAAATATCGGTAATTGCAAGTTGTTAACTATTTAATTAACGGAACACAAATAAGAGGGAAAACTATGGGCGCATAAATCGCGAGTACAAATTAGGTATGATACCCAGTCAGAACAGTGCCTGTATTCGCCGATGTTGTAGTAATACATGACAGCGCTGGCATTTACTCCGAATCATGCCCTAAGCTGACATATGGTTCTTGTTTGTTCAGGTTTACCATCTATTAATGTCGGTGGTGATCTGATTATAGAGAATGTTTTCATTCAATTTACATTAATTATATCTTTGTTTCCATAGAAACAAATCATTGTGCACGCGTGTGCGATCTTTTTATGAGTGTTTGGGAGTGTGAGATTCTGCAGAGCAGTGGCAATTTGATTTTTGTCTGCCGTATAATTTCACGATTGCATAGTGTGCGTGCGTGCGTGCGCATATATATATATGTGTGTGTGTGTGTGTGTGTGTGTGTGTGTGTGTGTGTGTGTGTGTGTGTGTGTGTGGTGTGTGTGTGGTGTGTGTGTGGTGGTGTGGTGTGTGTGTGTGTGGTGTGTGTGTGGTGTGTGTGTGTGTGTGTGTGTGGTGTGGTGTGTGTGTGTGTGTGGTGTGTGTGATGTATTGCTTTTATTGGTATTGCTGATGTTGTGTATATTGTATATAAGAAGTAGTGTGTGCACACTTGTACTGCTTAATCTGGTGTTGTGTTATGTTTGGTGTGTCATGGTGTGTGAGTGCTGTTGTGTTGTGCTGTGTTGTGTGTTTGTTGATGTGTGTATGTAGTGTCGTGTGTGTTAAGTGGCATACCAAGTAAGCCCCTGTGCAATGGGGGTTATTCCACTGAGCTGTGTGCGTGTGTACGTGGTGGTGTGCCTTGTGTGTCGTTGCTGCTTGCAGATGGCTGTGTTCCTGGAGTGACTGTGCGTTGCGTGGCGTGTGCGTGTGCGTGTGCGTGTGCGTGTGCGTGTGCGTGTGCGTGTGCGTGTGGTGTGTGTGCGTGTGCGTGTGCGTGTGCGTGTGCGTGTGCGTGTGCGTGTGCGTGTGCGTGTGCGTGTGCGTGTGCGTGTGCGTGTGCGTGTGCGTGTGCGTGTGCTGTGCGTGTGCGTGTGCGTGTGCGTGTGCGTGTGCGTGTGCGTGTGCGTGTGCGTGTGCGTGTGTGTGCGTGTGCGTGTGCGTGTGCGTGTGCGTGTGCTGTGTGCGTGTGCGTGTGCTGTGTGTGCGTGTGCGTGTGCGTGTGCGTGTGCGTGTGCGTGTGCGTGTGCGTGTGCGTGTGCGTGTGCGTGTGCGTGTGCGTGTGCGTGTGCGCGTGCGCGTGCGCGTGCGCGTGCGCGTGCGCGTGCGCGTGCGCGTGCGCGTGCGCGTGCGCGTGCGCGTGCGCGTGCGCGTGCGCGTGCGCGTGCACATATGCCCTTTTATCTGCGTATATGCTGATTTTCGTATATATGTATAATAAAGAAAGTAGTGTTGCACCACTTTACTGCTTAGTCTGGTGTTGTTTATTATTCGGTTATACCATAGGTTTGAAAGTGCACATGTTTTATTGCTCGTGTCTCGATTTCATCATGATTGCAATCTTTATTAAATGTACAGTTTTTAATGAGCAACAAACCAAACATAACCCACCTTGCAATGGGGGTTATTCCACTGAGACTGGTGCGTTTACGTGGTGGTGTGCCTTGTGTGTCTCAATGACATACAAAGCTATGCAAGCATGAGACATGGTTCCTAGGAGGACTAATCATGCCGGAAACGTCAACGTATAGAGTTCAGACACAAGTCAGTCTCCCAGCCCTCCAGGCTGTAGGGTGAGCATGAGGCCATTTACTTCATATTGTAAAACAAAACACTGTCACGGAAACGGAAACAAGAAACTCCATTTCTCTATGTTCTGCGGCGGTGGACCAGATTACGGCAAGCATGACCAGTGAGGGTGATAGCCGCCCGGAAGCCATCACTGCGAGACCAGCAGCTGTTGACGTAAAGCTAAAGCAAAGATAGGATTCTGGAATTTCCGGAATACGAATAAGACCGTGCAAGTTGAGAAGAAATGAGAAGAAATGGAATCCACATATTAGGAATCACTGTGAATGCTTAGATGAACATGCAAAGGTGACTACAAAACATAGACGGGAGAGACAATTGTATATACTGGTAGAAATGGTGGGCATCATCGTGGACGTGTAGCCTTGATTTTGAAGAAGGGGCTACGGAATTCCCACTCCTTGGAATGGAAATGTTTCAGTGAAAAAGTCTTATATATTATATTTAAAGGGAAGCTATCAATGTTAACATCTTACAGTGCAATATACGCTCCGACGAACAACGCGAAAGACGATGGAAAGGAAAACTTCTATTCAAGTCTTCAATAAATTATCACGGGATCTGAAAGCAAAAGTGGGATCACCAAATGCCGGACATGAAAGATGTATGGGTGGGTCAACGTGGACATGACAACGGAGACCTTTGTGGTATAAACAAATGGTCATAGAAAGGACCGTATTTCCATACAATGAAATACACAAACTTTTATTTACATGTCACGATCACTACCGATGACTGGTGCAAAGGAACACTCGTAGAAATCCCCAAGAAAGGTAATCCGACCAATTATAACAACTGGCGAGGCATTACCTTGTTGTCAGTTCCTAGCAAGATATTCAGGAACATTATTAGCAAACGACCAATTGTACAAACTGTAAACCATCGCAATTTGCACATATTATTTTTAACGCTGATTTATTGAAGTTGGTTCCACATTTCTTGTCAAATTGGAATTAAATACAATGATTCACTGGACGTCCTGCTGATATTGCTAATTGAAAAACGGAATTGCTAGCCTTTGGCGAGACAACGCTGTTTACTGCTCATCGAAGGTTGCGCGACTACCCTCGTTCTGATAATTAATTAGGTCACTCGTGGATAGGCTATTACAGATATAACCAATGAACTCCAATTCAGCAGGCGTGGCTAATCTTATGATGACCTCAGTCCTTGATCTATTCTCCAAGCACCTGAGGTGGTAGATGGACTCGTTTATTCCACAGAATACCGTTCCCTGTCTTCAGGCACCTTGGAAATCTTGACGTCGCCAACGATCGGTCGACAGGCCCCATGTTCTAATTATTTAGGTGACAAATTTATTCGTGTTGATCGCTAATTTTTTCAACTCACTATATCATTTTTTGCCATTACACGAACCTGGTCTTTGCATTAGCAACACTGGTGATTTCTTACGAGCCGAGCTGTGATAAAGTGATGACATTTCAGTAGGCCTACATTAAAAACTACGGGAATCCATTTGTTTGGGCGATATGCCGAACATGAATTTGCACTTGACCTGGTTCCGTGTGTCGCATACAATTGCGTAAGATTAGATGATAGAGTGTTACTTGATAATACGACCTTTGTCCCGCGCTGAGTTGCATCACATGGAAACGGTTTTTCTCATTACATCCAGGGCATTGTTCTGACAGATCGCGCATTTAGACCGAAGTACAGATAACCGTCCGTTTATGGAATGTAGGACCTAGAATGTTGTAAATTCTCAATGCTGAACAAAATGAATGTG
>JAODUO010000013.1:540000-760000 GCA_025642075.2 Ridgeia piscesae | reverse complement strand
ATATGCCCCCATCACTTTCAGGGGCAGCTGCCACCCTTTGTCCCCCTGTTCGGCGTCTGTGTCATCCCCTCTGAAGGCACTGGACGCCATGGCCGTAAACACTTTGCTATAGACAGAGTCACCTGAAGCGCTCACATCCTTTTTACTCCATTGCTGACTGGAAAAGCAATGGAGGCATCGCAGTCGTCCAAAACCTGATCTTGCATACATATGCCCTCGTGATATTGTCTGGTTATGCCGATGAACTTGTCAGAACAACCCAGATGTGTCATTATTTGGCATAGGCTATCGTGGCTCGTGTGTCAAAGTGATTTGTCAGATCGACATGGTTGCAATACAGATCGAGGGTCGGGAGTTAACGAGCTGCAGATATCACGTCAACTGTGTGTTCTGTTTGCTCCGGAGCCACCCTGCCTGTTAGGAAGAAGGTGTCCTTGCTCCAAATGGAGGATCAGGCGGTTTAGAAGAACACGAGTACGGTCTTTCCAGCGACAGACAACCAGAAGATCCAATGTTGATTGAGTGCGCTTGACGATTGTACTTTGTCTTGTACATACAATGGACTGGACGGATCACTTCTGCTAACCATGTGGCGTGGAATATTGCAGAGATCCACATATGGTAATAAACCTGTACTATCATAGCAATTATATACATTTGTGTATGTTCCAGGGCATTTGCCAGTGGATATATAGTAGACCTTATAGTATACTTATTGCTTTCCGTACCCGAGCTACAGTAATGGGTTCTACCAACTTACAATGTATATGTCCAACCCTGGCGTAGCTACATTTCTGTTTTTACACAGCCATTCTTCTTCTCCGGCTTCTCCCACTAGGTGGGGTCAGAGGCCCGAAATCTTGATTTCCAGAATGTTCTGTCCTGGGCATCCTCCGGGGTGATCCACAGTTCCTGCATGTCCCTTCGGACGCAATCCATCTCCCTCTTGGTCTCCCTCTTGGTTTTTTCCCTGGCACTATTATATCAATAATTGCTCTCACTTCATTGTTTTCTTCCATTCTCTGCATGTGTCCATACCAGCGTAGTCTCATTTCTATGACTTTCTCTGTGATGCTATTCACTCCTAGCTCCTTCCTGATGTCCACACTCTTTACTTTGTCTCTCAGTGTTACACCTTTCATTATTCTCAACATCCTCATCTTTGGTTTCTCGAGAATCTTTTCTTCCTTCTTTCTAGCTGTCCAACATTCTGCTCCATACAGAAGTACTGGTCTAATGACAGTTATTTAGAACTTGACCTTTAATTTCCTTGGCATTTTCTTGTCACTGATGACTCCGGATAGGTCTCTCACTTGCCCCGTGCTGCACTAACTCTTGCTCTTACTGCTTCCTCTGATCATCCTTCTTCATTGATGGTGACACCTAAATATTTGAATTTATTCACCTGTCTGAGGCTCGTGCCTTGGCTGTCTTTGATGTTTGCTTTTGTTCCTCTCCTGCTAGTGACCATCACTTCCGTTTTCCCGTTGTTGCTTTTAGTCCCTTGCTCTCCATCCCAATCTTCCAACCAAGCCATCTCCTCTGCATCTCCTCCTCTGTATCTGTTACTACTGCCAGATCGTTAGCAACCAGCAGTTCACATGGCAACCCGCATCTGAACTCTTCGCTGATGACATCTAGTACTACGATAAACAGGAACAGGCTTAGCCCTGATCCCTGGTGTAGGCCAACTTTGATGGGAAACTCATCAGTTCTGTCATGCGTGGTTCTCACTACTGTTGATGCTCCATGGTATGTTGCTTCTACCAGCCTCACTAGCTTCTCTGGGACCCCTCTCCTTTTCAGACCCCAATATACCAGATCTCTTTTTCCAAATCTACGAAGGTAAAGAACAAATCCTTGTTCACTTCTAGGTTTTCTTGCAGTTGTTGTATGATAAATACTGCATCTGTTGTACCTTTCCATGAACTAAATCCAAATTGTGATTAATTTTCTGAGTCTGCGCTCTATGACATTCGCTAACATCTTCATTCTATGTTCCAGCAACTTAATGCCTCTAAAGTTCCCACATTCTAGTGGGTCTCCTTTTGTTTTTATATGGGGACGATTTCACTTTTCTCCCACTCTTCTGGCATCTGTTCTTCTTCCCAAACCCTATTCAATATTTCATGCATCACGTCCACTCCACTCTCCCCTAGGTGTTTGCACATCTATCATAAGGCCTGAGCATCCTGCGGCTTTTCCCTTCTTCGTACTCTCTGTGGCTTTCTTCACCTCTTCCCTTGATATTTCCTGGACTGGTCCTTTTACTGCTGGTACTTCTTCTAGCTGTGCCCTGACGTTTTCTACATTTAGTAGGTTGCTGAAATACTCTCCCACTTCTCTTTGATATTTACCTCATCTGTTAGCATCTCCCCTATTTGGTCTTTAATCACATTCACTTCCCCAATGTCTCTTCTTAATCTTGCCCTTTGTTTTGCCACTTGTAGATCATCCGGTCACCTTCCTCTGTTCCTATCTTGTCATACCACTCTTTGTATGCCTCGTATTTAGCTTTGGCTACTGCATCGTTTGTGTCTCTCTTCATGTTCTTATAGGCCTCCTTCAGTTCGTTTCCACCCTGCATCTGCCATTTCTTGAATGCATTCTTTTTCCTTCTCAGGCTCTCCTGCACCTCTTCATTCCACCACCAGGTCTCCCTCTCCATGTGTTTCCCTCCTTTGGTGGTTCCACATATTTCTTCTGCTCTTAATCCTCTTTTCCTTTTCTCTGGTCCTTCTCCTATGTTTTTCTTCCTGACTGCACATAGCAGCAGATGCTGAGATACAACCTCCTCTCCTGGTATTACCTTGCAGTCTCGCATTTCCTTCAGATCAGCTCTTCGTGTCATGATGAAATCAATTTGTGATATGTTCTCCCCATTGTTATGGCCATTATGTATTACAATAATGTAAAAACATATTACATAAATAAAACATGTAATTTTAAGCGAACATAATTACTGTTTGACTGACGAATATAGGGTCTAAAATGCCAAGCCCAAATTCAAAGAGGGCAAGTCCCTCTTTTCGGACGCACATGGTGGTCCACAAACATTAGATTTAACAAGATTTAACAAGATTGCCACCTAGAGATTCAACTCTAGATGGCAGGTGGACTAGGAAGCCATTTGGCTTATCGAGAGTCCAACCTATCTATCTAAGTATACCCCGCCCGTCTTAGGTATATGTCAATTGTATTTTTAAATATATTAACACTACTAGCACCTACACGATCAGCTGATAATCTGTTCCATTCGTTTACTGTTCTTTGTGAAAATGAAAATTTTCTAATATCCAGTCTACACTGCTTCTTTGCTAATGTAACTCCATGTCCTCTAGTCCTTCTCTCTTCCTTGACTGTGAAAAAAATATTTCTGTCAATATTTTCATACCCATTCAATATTTTAAACACCTCAATCTGATCTCCTCTCAATCTTCTGGTTTCTAGTGTTGTTAAACCACATTCTTTTAGACGCATTTCATAACTAATATTCCTGAGTTTTTGTATCATTTTGGTTGCTCTCCTTTGTACTCTTTCTAGCATATCAATATCCTTCTTGCGATATGGCCTCCATGTTTGTATACAATATTCTAAGTGAGGCCTAACTATTGTTTTATACAGCGGTATTATTAGTTCTTTTTCTTTGTACACTATATTTCGGCTAATTAATCCAAGAATTTGGTTTCCCTTCGCTGCTGCAATTCCACACTGTTCTGATACCTTCATGTCAGCACTAATAGTTAACCCTAAGTCCTTTTCCTTTAAGGTAGTATTTAATACATTACCACCCATTGTATATTGTGCATCTTCATTCCCATATCCTGTGTGGAGGCACTTACACTCTCCAAAATTAAACAGCATTTGCCACTTCTCAGACCATTCTATCAACTTATTAAGATCATCTTGTAAATGCTGTCTATCTGCATCACTTTTAATTTTCCTAAACACTTTTGTGTCGTCCGCAAACTTCAACATCTTGCTTGTGATGTCATCATCCAAATCATTGATATATATTAAGAATAAAATAGGTCCCAGTACTGATCCCTGCGGTACTCCACTCAAAACCGATTTCCAGTTTGAAACCTCCCCATCAACTACTACTCTTTGTCTTCTATCAATAAGCCATTTTTCTATCCAGTTGATCATACCATTTCCTATGCCATGGGCCTTTAGTTTAAGTAGTAGTCTTTGGTGTGGCACTTTGTCAAAGGCATTTTTTAAATCCAAATAGATTATATATACTGGTGATCCCTCATCTACCCACTTTGTGACATCTTCTAAAAAACATAACATATTTGTTAAGCATGACCTCGCTTTTAAAAACCCATGTTGAGATGGGTTTATCAATTTATTTTTAACAAGAAAATCAACCAGGTGATCTTTAATTAGTCTTTCTAATAGATTGCAAATCACCGATGTTAAACCCACTGATCTATAGTTCTCTGACTTGTTTCTCGAACCTTTTTTAAATAATGGTATAATGTTTGCTTCTTTCCATTCTAACGGAACTATTCCCTCCTCTAATGACAAATTGAACACTGTTGCAAGCGGTATGCTGATTTGTTCTACCATTTCCAATAGTAATTTGGGAGGAATCCCATCCACTCCAGGTGATTTATTATCCTTCATATCTCTTATTTTCATAGCTACCATTGTTGGGGTTACAATTAGTTGTCCTAAATAGTCAAACTCTCTCCCTTCGAACTTAGTCTCAAGTACTGGTAATATACTAATATCTTCCCTGGTAAACACCGAACTAAAGTATTCATTTAGGTTTTCTGCCATTAAGAATCAACAACTCCCCTGGTTCCGACTTCCGTCAATTTTGTTTTTTTCACACTCCGAGGGTAAGCTGTAAACAGCAAATGTCCCCAGCCTCTGATTGTGCAACAGAAGGTGGCGCCTCATTCCAAACCTGTGTAACCGAGTGTGCTGCCCCCTAGCGATTATCCGGGTATTCGTATTTTTTTAGAGGACACGTTACACTAGGTGTCGCAACTATTGCGCCAGGAAGTGGACACCGCAGTAAGACTGTTGTGTATTCCTCTTCATTTTCTGGGACGCGGGTCAACCTATGATTCGCAGAAGATTGTTGCTAATTTTGCAACGTTGCTGAGCAATTTGTGTGGGTCATTTTTGCCTCATTTAATGATTTTGTGGTTGCATTGTTACGGTCCAACGGTACTTCTGCTCCTACTTCTACCAAATACTGGCTATATTCAAGAGGCTGAACATTACTGCCGGTACGCCATACATTGAATGATTGATACAATCACCGACCAAATCTAAGCCGAGGCCCCAATGTTTCCATACGGTGTCTTCCGAATAATATTCGCCAATAATATTATCGGCTGGGTCTGGTTGACACTTGGCGCACGTTTAACTTAATTTCATGGTTCTTTGAGCGAATGGTCAATACAAAATTAGGTTGGTCATACCAAGCGCGCTGTACGTGTTAGTGTATAGACCTACCGTGTCACGTCTATATTTTAGGCCGTGGCTTTTGACCAGATACGGTCGAGTAGACTGGCGAACTATTCATCCGGATACGGACAAATAGCTCATGTTTGCATATGCTAATTGACAGGATAAATACAGACAAATAGCTCGAGATCAAGTATATATATGCTATTTGGCTGGTTATACGCACCATTTATTATACTTGTCCATTTCTTTTCGTACAAATATGGTATAATACGAAAACCAACACAACACGTAATTTTCAACAAAAAACTATGTACCTGTACTTTCACAAATTCACCAGGTGTTGCTACCACTAGTTTTCAGTCAGGACTAAGATAACCAAGTCAAATTAATTAGAAATAATGTTTTCAAATAACGTATATAAACTGTGGTCATAAATAATAAATATTATATATATATATTATATAAACTGTTGTCATAAATATATATGAAATAAATAATGTAATTTTTGCTATAGGACATGTTCCTTCACTGTCCTATTATCTGTTTTATGAAACTGTACAACTGCCAGTTCATCCATCTCAATTGTGCTGCTTGTGCGAATTTGAATTGTACTCCCGCAAGAAATATATCCAGGCAAATAGCCTGAGTACTGACCTACAGCATTTGTCCATATCCCGACGTATCATCTCCCAGGCTATTCGTCCGTATCTGGACGTACAGCCACTCCAATTTTTTAATAATGAGGAATTAATTTTATTACAGGAGGGATGTGGAGAAATGTTATCTCTTCTGTGAAAACCTATGATTATTGGATTCCTGTGTGTTCAAAGGTACAAAGGTACAATTTTTGCAACACAATTTACTCCTGACTCCGGTAATCTACTACTATTTATAATTATCACATTAGTTATTACTAGTACTCTCCTTGCCAGTATTGTACAGCTACCCGCCAGGCCTCCCAAGCAATGTATTAATTGTAGTACTATTAAACTTGGTATTTTATCGTTAAACTTGTAAGCAGTTTAAAGTCTGTTATGTTAGGAAACTAAGCCATTGAAATGGCTGTATATGCTGATATAGTCCCCATTTAATCAACAACCTGGGAATGAGTCAACTTCAAAGCAGTACATGACAATAAGAGCCAAACAGCAGCTATTTACAAATTTCTTTGGTTGCCATTTAAAGGGTTTCGTTTTCAATATCTCAAAACAGATAACACACACACACAACACAACACACACACACACACACACACACACACACACACACACACACACACACACACACACACACACACACACACACCACACACACACACACTCACACACATACACACACTATGACTAACAAACACACTCACTCACTCACACATACACACACTATGACTAACAAACAAACTGACAGACATACTTCAGGACGAAACATACCCACTGAAGACAGACTGACAAAAAGTCATTCAGCGCAGACGACGTTTTAGAGTGCCAAGGATTAGAACAACACAATATGCTGGTTCGTTTGTGACTTCAGCTATCAGTGGGTTTAACATGTGGATAGGTAGAACTAGAAATAACAATGAATGGATGAGGGTGTATGGTAAGTGAATGGGGTGATTCTAATTGTTCATATATATACTTTTGTGTGATTTCAATAATGTTTTATAATGTTTATACATGCTTTAGTGTGATTTTATTTTGTGCTATTTTTAGTGAGGTATTTACCTATCCATGTTTATATTTGTGTGCAGCACACAAGCACAACTATAATTTCCCACGGGGATTAAATAAAATATACTTGTTCTTATTGGAAACTACTATAATTTGTCAGGATGTCGGGGGACGCAGAGAAAACCCCAGTGTCGCCGCTGGTGAACCAGTCTGCCTTCGTCCTTGGCTACACAGGGGAGGTTGGGAAGGAGGTGGTGAAGGAACTTGCTGCCCGGAATCCATTCTCACGAGTAGTTCTCATTGGTCGCAGACAAGTCGAGTACGAAGATAAGACACTGGCAGGGCTGGTAAATACATGTTAAAATTATAGACCTATTAGTCGTAAAACAATAATCTTGCATTTATTCATATTTATAATTGTCTTGTTCTTCCATTAAATGACCTCGGTCAACTTGCTGACCATTATTGTCATTGGTTTTTTAGAATTGTCCTTCTCTAGAATTTGTGAGTCAGGTTACACATTTACCCCCTGTGTGGGATCTTTTACTTCCCCTGGCATAGACATGTGATAGAAAGACACAGGCAAATGTGGGGTGAACGAAATTGTCTACCGGGGGTAAGTTTCGAAAAGGCTGCATGTGGGATTGAACCATCGTCCCTAATGTTTCGGTGGTTCCATGTACCAGTGATGAGTTTAGCCTGTCGCCATTTATAATTACACCAAATCATTTTGCTTGTTGCACCTCTGAACTGGAATTTTCAAGGCTATAGGTGCTATAGAAGTGCTACAATTATTATGATATGTATTGTTGTGAACACGTCTGAGGTTATGTTATATGATGCTACATATAGACGATGTGTTGTTTGTACATGTTCTCTTACAGACACAGTCAGTTGTGGACTTTGAGAAGCTAGATGACCATGCGGATGTGTTCAAGAACTTGGACGTTGGGTTCTGCTGTCTTGGAACCACTCGGGGCAAGGCAGGCGCCGTAAGTAACTCCACATCTTCAACTTTAACCATTTCGGTGCTACAGCCCTCAGATCACTGAATCCTGCATTCCCAGTGACTTGACATGAAAATCCACTGCATCACTTCAACTCAAGATTTTGGCTGTAGTGATGCATTTTATCAGTACGACCCTCATATATATAATTTATTTTGAAAGTGTAATACACAACAAGTAATGTAGATAGGATATATGTTTATTTTATAATCATTAACCGGACAAATACGTCATTCACAATTAGCATAATGATCAAATATAATGCCTCTGTTACTTGTAGGATTACGTCCGTTGGCAGTGTTTACAAAGACTATGTTTTACCGGCATTATTTACTTACAATGATCATCACTGGCTATATCCGACAAATTACATTACCAATAGTAATCATTATAAAAACAATCTGTCTAAGTAAGTTGTTACTTAGACGTGTCGTATAAATAACCAGAGACAATGCCAATTAGGTAATTACAGTGAAGAAACTATAGGCAGTGACTATGATTCACCAAAACACATTTCATTCATTATTACAAACTCACTACATAGTCCACTATATAGTCCAAAGAAGTTCAGGGCCTCTTGGCCAATTTCTCAATACATCCCCAATTGTTAGATCAATCTGATTTAAATCAAGTAAAATCATGTTATTGTTGAACCTTTGTTTAAAAAAAATTCTGCATGTGTTGTTATAATTGTTTAATGTTCTGTTGCCCAACAGGATGGTTTTGTTCGAGTCGACCACGATTACGTGATGCAGTCTGCGAAGCTGGCAAAGGCTCAGGGATGCAAGCAGTTTCATGTTGTCTCAAGTCAGGGTGCCAGCAAGGACAGCTCCTTTCTCTATCCTAAAGTTAAGGTGTGTCTCAATCTGTCGGTATATCACTATAATCAAGCTAGAATATTTTAGGTATTATACTGTTATTACTATATTTATTGTTACAGTAAACAATCAACAAACATGTACATGATAAAATGATGAGTGTGACTGCGTGTGTGCATTCCTCCTAGCTGCTTTGCATTTCAGATATCAAATAAAATGACACCTGGAACAGAAACAACACCCTTCTGCAATAATTTTTCAAAATTCCTTGTGGGTTAAAGGTTCTTACCTGTACTGGATGGCAGACACTTGTTTGCAATGTTACACATATCGTAACACTTCTAGTTTTACCACAACAAGGCATATGAGGTTACATGTATATTGAGCAATTTGTCTATCGGCTGTAAGTTTTAAACCCATCCTCTGGTCCTCTTGTGTGCTTTAATACTAAAATAAATATATTGACAGTATATAGCTAATATTGTCAACAAAGCATTCAGACTATAACCAACTCTTACAATGGGCTGGCCTACCCACATTCCCTTTCACATTTGGTGCATTATAAATACTTACTACCTTCAACAGATAACAAACCTTTATGTGTTCCCTTCTACAATGTGCTATAATTCTGTGTTTGTTATTTAGGGCGAAGTGGAGGAGGAACTAAAAAGTGTTGGTTTCGAGAGCTTGGTGATTTACAGGCCGGGGTAAGTTGTGTACTTTATTGTGGTTGAAAGTCAGCAGCAGAAAACTGAAGATATCAGGAGTCTCCAGCAGAGGATTCTGGGAGCATTTTTTATTATTACAACATGAAATGCTGTAATGGCGTGAATGTCAACTATGGAAAATATTCAAAAGAACAAATTGCAAAACATTTCGTGTTTCTTACAAGAAACATTGATTTAATTTTCATATACAGAATGTAACCATTGTTCAAAAGTAATAATAATAGCAGATTTAATATAAACGTTCAATTTGAATTTAAAAAAAGGTAAACCTATATAGGGCATATTAAACTATCTTATAAACATTCAGCGTGGTTAAATTTGTGGAAATGTATAGCAATATAAACTTCGTACACTCCTGTATTTTGTAATGTATCACCACAAATGATCACCATGTGGCAGCACTGTCCCATGGTATGCCACGCAAGACAACAGTCCTCACAAGTATAAATGGAATAAAAGTAATTAAATTAAATTAAATAACCACAAATGTGTTCAGTGTGTGAATAAGCCATCAGTCATATATCACACAAATGTATCCTTAAGCTGAATCTCCATTTGGAGGCCTTTAAAATAAACCTTACAAGAATGTGCATCCTATCTTCCTAAGGATGTCAAATTTATAACAACACAGATAAACACAGTAATACGTGAGATTACATAAAGAAGTATGGTGTAAAATTTAATAATACACTTAAAAACAATAAAGTTCAGCTTGATGAATTGATGGTGAATAAAACCCTGAAGATCAGTAATTTGTTGGACTTGGCTATCAGTAGTATCACTATTGCTAATTTCATCAAATGCATGATTTAGATAAAACGTTTTGAAAGCCTATATAACTACACCATCTTAGTCTTACATTGTGTCAAACATATATATACTTCAGTGCTATTAAGTTTTTAATATCTGTATTACGTCCATGTATTACAAATAAATGCTTGATCACTGACGTAGTCTTATACACACACAGGTTACTGCTGTGTGACCGGACAGAACGACGACCATTTGAATCGGTCGGACGCTTTCTGATGCGCCCCGTGGCGGCACTCTTCCCCACGGTAGGCTCCGTACCAACCAGCATTGTGGCTCGGGCCATGGTACAGATGGCAAGAGATGCCACTGGCCACCCTGGAGTGACAACACTCGAGAACAAAGACATTCACAGAGTGGCAGGGGAAGCAAAGCAAACACAATCGACACAGTGAGCGTGATAGAATGGAATATCCTACGTCAGGCCTTTTAAATGCGGGATAACAAATTATCTGTCCAAAATGTCCCGGTAGGTGTGCGTGTCTTTATGCCAGTTTAAATATACAGAGTGAATTACAAAGGTTTTTTGCTTATACAATTCCCCCCGTCTGTTTAACCATCCACTCAGATTTTTATTCATCCACCAAAACAGGCTACAGGAGACCATTTCACCAAGATAAAGAGCTTAACAAAAATTCATCATTAAACAAAATCTGTTGCTAAGTAAAATGAGTTTTTGCAAAACACAAATATCCATTGTCATAGTACCAAGGACACTATTTCCATGATACACCAATGACAGTGTCCCACTGGCACATCAAGGTGTTGACACTTGACAGTTTTCAGGTATTCAGGGTCCAAATTAATTTTAATGTGCAAAATCAGGCTCTTACAATGTTAATGAAATGGTCCTCTCGTCTCTAGATAAAGTTATATCCTGAGTTCAACTTCAGTGACAGTTAGGATTGAGGACGTGTTTGAGTTGTTGGAAAGTATCACTTACAAATTGTATGTCATGTAAGCCTTCATTACGATGAGTATTGTAGGGTGGGAACGGAATTTTAAATAAATATTTGTTAAGAAAAAATGTGGCTATAGTTTGAGATGATTTTATAAAGTAATACAGTTCACGGGCAGCTGCAGAGACTAGTTGCTTGCCAATAGTCAGGTGTTGGACCTGCTTTGGAGTTCAAAAAGTTCAAGGCATTTGTAAGAGATTGTCTTAAGAGCCACGGTAGCTAACCACAGGAATAATTATATGTACACGAATGGTTGTCAGTTGTTTTGGACTGGTGTTGTTTTGACCTGCACACCAGAGATAAAACTGTAAAATACTACTCAAGACCCTTAAAAGTGATGATTGCTCTGTTCCATTAAGATGGATGCACTTGATATTGTTGGACGTTAGCATCGTATGAATCAGTTTATATATTTTTATAATGTGTTGCATTGAATTCATGTCTGAAAAAGTAAAGATGTTTTTAACACCCAACATATTTGTTGAAAGATATTTTCCATTGTTACATACTATGTAAATGGAAGTATAACTATCGTGTATTGTGTATAACCTGGTAAATTATCATGTTAAAAGTAAAATATCAAAGGTAATTTCTTTTTTAAACGTAAATAAAGAAAGCTCGAGCTGTCGCTACTGAGTCTGATCACCCGCTCTCTACGTTATTCCATGTACTTCCGTCTCAAAGGAGATACCGTTGTATAAAATGTAAAACATGTCGCTATAGCAGGAGTTTTGTGCCTGTGGCCATTAGAATGTTGAATGCTAAATGAGTCATATTGATGTCACCCGGTTGAATTGTTCTTGTAGTGTATACATCTGGAAATTCATTTGCATTTTGTTGAGACCATCCCATATATTTTAGATGTGATCATGAGTTGTAAAATGCATATCCTTTTTAAGGACAATAAAGTTAAGTGTAAGTGTAAGTGTAAGTGTAAGTGTAAGTGTAAGTGTAAGTGTAAGTGTAAGTGTAAGTGTAATAGCCAGTCCTTGGAACTGCCCAGAATGCCTGGCAGACTTGTCCAATCGATCAACATCTCGGTTTCTCTTGGAAGAATTCAGCCACTGCAATTAGTGCACACAGTATATCATCCAAGATGACTTACTACTTGCAAAGCAACTTAGTGGATAAGCAAAGTGGAGTGAGTAGCATAAGGACTCACACACTGCTCCAAGACCCCACTAATCAAAGCTAAACAAACTTTCCAGACACAACAAGGAAGTACTACAGATAACAAATAACAACGCGTACGCACGTGTTTAGTTATCACTTTGTAGTGAGATAAAAACTTTATTTACAAATTCAACAAAAGTGGAGTTATACAGTGAAAATGATACCACATATCAGAAGAATCGGGGGGTAGCCCACCAAATTCATGTCAAATATTTACGTACAACATACTATGAAAGCAGGCTTCGCTTCAGCAGCGAACGATTTTCATCTTATCTCAATATCGGGCGAACACAACCGGTCGGTCAAACTCTTAGCACGGTTTAAAATAGAACTTCTACACAGCCTATTCGGTAACATTCAGCAAACATGTCAAAACCAACAATGTTCAAATCGATACGTCGAACAAATCGCAAAAGAAGACAAGCAATGTGACGTTTTGAGTTAGTCGTTTCGAATTTCCTGGATGCAAACAAAATTATGTGTGCGCAATACACAGTGCAAGAGTGGAACCACCAGCAGACAAACGCCAAAATGAAATATTCACAAACATCGTAAAATAGAAGTGAAACAGGAATCGACTCCCATCCGATTTCTCGATGACACACACAACATTATTAAGAAACGTTAAATATTTTTTAAATGTTCAATGAGTACTCATCAGATTACATTTTGGTTGTTCTAGCTATACCACACTCAGGACCAGCGGACACAGTTGTGTTTCGCAGTGTTTATATAACACAGATACATCGTACACTTCCGTTCCGTGGCGGATCGGTAACCATACAAAAAAATTCCTGGTGGAATCCATCTTTTGTAACAACGATGTCCACCAATTTGTGAATAACCCGATATAAAACACATACAAACTTATTCCAATTTCATGTTATTTAAAAACATAACATGAGAACAGTTTGCCCCAAGGTACGCACATTGTCTTCCGAAGTTGTGAACATGTTATCCCAGTTCTCCATGATGTTATTAACTTGGCCAAGAGTCAAGCACTGGAACTAAATGAGTGCCGACAAATGAAACATTTCTATTGTTTTGTAAAACAGTTGAAGCTGGATTGAGGCATAATGTATAACACAACCGCAAGAGAAGGCCAAGAAAAGGGAACCTTTAAATAATCAACAAATCTGTGTATGATGACAAGTTTTAGTCATAAAAAATACACTGTCAAAAGTAACTTGTTAAAACCAACTTGTTACAACTGGCTTGAGTGAGTGTTCGGTTATTTTACCTTGCACTATACGCTGCTGGTAGTGAATGAAGTAGAATTTTGGTCATCAACTTATCAATGTACTAATTCAACTAATTAGTACACAATTGGAGGAACAACCAGATGCTATTATTTTTAATAACCCATATAAAGTGGTAAAATCCAAATTTAAAAGGCCTTACAATGTGTATGCCATTTTCAAACAAACAAAACTGTTGAAAAACAAAAAAGGTTTTAAATCCACTGCTTTCAACTGGACAGGAAATAAAACTAATAATTATGTTTTATCACACAATCACGGACTTGCAATATCTTGAGAGCAATCCCGAGAGACGCTTACAGATGAGACGAAGGCGAAAGAACAACCAGATTAGTAGTGGACACGGGAGACTGATCTACACAAAATGAATAAAGATTACAGTGAAATTGATAAATTCAATCGGCAACAATTGCATTGAACGACAAAATCCTTCCCCTGTGAACAGACGCGCCCGCATGCCCCGCCTTACCCTACCTACAACTGGCTGCAGACCCACCCACTGCCAAACTCAGCACCCTGATACACCCTACTGTCACGCCCCACCCCGCCCCGCGGCAGTCTCCCACGTCTCAAATACCAAACTCAACCATGAATTATGTTGCCAGAAAAGAGGAATCAAGTACGACTGACTGAAACAGGTTTCAGTGCATGCATTGGGATTACAAGAGAACGTCGGTCTAAGTACTGGCATTTCTTGTTTTTACACACACGTAATTTATGTATATAACAACTTGTATTACGAAAACAAACTGAAGCTGGCACACACTAGGTGGCAGTCGTGTACGCACATGAAAAACTCGATGTTTGCAATAAAAACATAATATCGCTTCACGATGAGAAAAAAACGATAACAACAACAGATATATATAATTATATACACGCTGGCATACTTGTGTCCGTATGTATGTATACATACAGAAGTACATAATATGTACATGCGAGTGCATATATACATACATAGAGCGTGACACAGGATCTCCAACCATAGAGAGCAGCGCATGCCACAGATTAAAAAAATAAATATGCATATAGCATCACCATGGCATACGTTACGTCATATATATAATATACAAATAAGCCCGAACTGTGCCGGAAACGCCCACAGCGGAACCAGCTTGGTAACGAAATTAGAATCTACTGCCAAGAAGACAATAAAAGAAATTAAAAGGCCAGCCACAAGAGCCTGAGGAGATCATTCCCGAATCGTTCAACTCCGTTGAAAATGTACAAATAAAACAGACGTCCAATCAATCGGCCTGCAAGGAGGAAGCAGACACAAGAATGAATAACACATCGGGCGAACACTTGTGGAGACTGATATATTGTCGTCATAAAAAAGCAAACGAGCAGAATTACCAAAGAAACACGTTTCATGTGTGACACCGAATTGAAATGCGCACTCTTGACGAGAATCCCACCAGTTTGTGCACCGCGTTCACCCACATCCCACCCACCTCATCTCAAGTCTGAAATATACACTTTATTAGTAGTAGTGAACATTTTAAAAATAGTAAAAAAGATAACATGACCACTAAATAAGTTGAGACTGAATGCGGACGCCGCCTGACATGTTACACAGAGCGGCGTTCCCGTTACAACAAACAGGTCATCGTTAAGGCTACGTTACATGGTGTTACCATGTGCTCACTGTAACATCCATATCTCATAAGCTTGACCCTTGAAACATTCGACGTCCTTACATCCAGCCCATAATGTGGCTCCGTCTACACCACATTTAGTAGACCTGCCAATCCTCTTGAAATCACATAAAAACCACAGCGTATAACCATACTTATTTGCAGAATGTTTTTGACACCAATCGTATGTCGCATTTTTTTCACAGAACAAAAGCGCTAACACCACTGTAAATCCAGTTCGTTTGAAGACAACTCCAGTTTGGTAGTTAAAATTTACGTTACTTAAGAGACACATTGTAGAAGACATGTTTTATACCATCAGATGTGGGACGTGAACGTTCCGTGACTTTCACTGAGCGACATGACACAAGCTAAAACAGCCAAATTTTACACACATAACAGACTTATGGCACAATACAAATCAGTACCATTATAGCACGGCTTTTTTGTACCCGGGCGCTCCACTTCGTCGACCAATCACGCATGACCCAAAGACGTCACGGTTCACCGAGCATACCTCAGTGGTCGTTCTCGCGTCGTCGTCATCGTCTAGTTACACCAACATTAGCAAATCAAAATTCCCTAGATTCATAAATTGAGCAACTCCAACATGTCCCTTGATTACATGCAAAATGTAAAAAACAGTAGAAGCTGTAGTAGTAGTAGAATAGTAGTAGTTCACGATGACATGATAATAGTAGTAATTTACAGCAATCAACACATCACAAGTTTGAACCATTGCACCATAAATTCAGCATGAATACATCAGGAAAATCAGATTCTCCCACTTCAGTCTGCGTCTCGGAGAGCGTGCACGTATGAAAGAACACACGCACGCATGCGTGCACACATGTGCATTTACTGGCACCAGCGTGCATGGATTGGCGTCACGCATCACCGCACACACGTGACTGCTGAGCATATTCCTTGTCCAAACCACACGACAGTGCGTCCCTGCATTTGCTTACATTCGTCTACTCCGCGGTAGAACCTTGCAATGACAACTTTCGCTTCGCCCCCATTGACCACAGTGTGTCGCCACTGGCAATGGAATAATATCGTCGCATTTTCCACTCATCTCTTATTTACAGTGAGGTAAGAGACTAAAGGTATTTAGTCACTACAAAATGCTACTGATAATTAATTTCATCCCGGTTCCACCATCATATTAACCAATTGAGCCAACTGTTCAGGAAAGCGAACCGACGATTTATTTTGTCGTGCTAAAAACAGGTCTACGGCAAAAGAAATCGCAAATTTAAAGCGGGTGACAATCGGTATAGCAGGAACTGAACCTCAAACTAAAAGGCACTGATTTAAATGGCTTCAGTATGCTCCGAATTCATCAGTTCCTGTCTCATGCAATCAATACGCATCGTGTCTCAAAGTGGTACCCAACTCAGACAAAGTGCATCACTCTCTCAATACCTCAGCCATTTATTATCATCCATGCCACCTTATAGTGCCAGTCAACTCTGCCCCGTCAGTCACTAGCTTCACTCTCCACTTAGCCGTTCTGTCCCTCATCTCAACACCCAGTTCTGATAAATCAGCTTCAGGAGCCAAACAGCATCAGTCAGCATCAGTCAGCACCAGTCAGCATCAGTCACCTTAGCCACTCTACCACTCTAACCACCCATTCGTTGTCATCATGCTTTCGTCACTCCCATCCTAGACCAAAACAAATCAAGTGTCAATCCAAATCCTGCCTGTCACCCTCAAACTTAACACTCGACCCCTCAGTGCCTTGCCATTCCATTCCCGTTAACCCGACCTAACCCTTCGCCCTCACTACCTCAGCCACCCTCCGTCAGCGCCCACGGTGTTGGTGCACTTAAACATATCTCCCAGACTCCACGCAAGAACCTGCGTTTCGACACGGCATTTGGCAGCTACCTAGTTAGGGACATCGCTCACAGAGGGCACCACGAACTACTGCGACGGCACAATGCTGTCGGCAGGTAAGTATCATCCACATGTGTCGACGCTGCCACGCTTAGATGGCAATACTTCCTTGTTTGATTGACGAATACTTTTGATTGCGACTCGGCGACGACTGGTTGTGACGCCGATCTCGATCTGCGCCACCCGGTGGCCGGCGGTCAGTCACGCCCCCTCCACCACGGGGGGCTCGCTCCCGGCTCTGCGACCGGTGTGGCACAGAATCGCGATCGTCGAAGTCCATCGCGCGACGAGTATCATGGCGGTCGTAGTCCCGAGATCGGTCGTAGTCGTGCCGCCGCGACCGATGGTCGAGTTCGTCGTGTGACCGCATCTCCCGGTCGCGCTCGTAATCACCGCGTGTCCGTGTCTCGGCCGGAAGCCGATGTCGCGGATCGTAGTTATCCGGCACGCGATTGCTGTAGTCGGGCGAGTCGAGCGGCGCCCGCATCCTCTCGTCTTCATACACGATGCGCGCCGGCGCGTACTGATCTCCTCCGCCCGTGTGCTTGTGACTCGTGTGCATGCGATCGATGTCACGCGCTGGCGTGTGTCGCTGCTGCTGCTGCTGCATACTGCCACTAGGTGGCGTGAGCGAGTCTTCCGACCGTCGATGCATGTCGAGACTGTGAGTCCGGGTGGGCGTTGTGTGCGTTGGAGCGCGGTGGGCGGCCGTGGCTGCCTTCACCTGCTCTGCGAATGAGATCGAGGGGTTGTGGGGCAGTGGTGAGTGTGGTTGTATCGGCGGGTGCGTCGCCTTCCAGTATGCCTCGAGGAACTCTGCCAGGTGCTCACACGCATCCTCCAACTGGTTCTCATCCAGGATCACGTCAAACATCTCCTAGAGCAAGATCAGCGTTACTCACATGCAGCCGTAGCCCTGGCTCCACAACAACACACACAATCATAGCCTTGGCTCCACAACAACACACACACTCATAGCCTTGGCTCCACCCAACAACACACTCATAGCCTTGGTTCCACCAACAACACACACACTCATAGCCTTGGCTCCACCAACAATACACACACTCATAGCCTTGGCTCCACCAACAACACACACTCATAGCCTTGGCTCCACCAACAAACACACACTCATAGCCTTGGCTCCACCAACAACACACACACTCATAGCCTTGGCTCCACCAACAACACACACACTCATAGCCTTGGCTCCACCAACAACACACACACTCATAGCCTTGGCTCCACCAACAACACACACACTCATAGCCTTGGTTCCACCAACAACACACACACTCATAGCCTTGGCTCCACCAACAACACACACACTCATAGCCTTGGCTCCACCAACAACACACACACTCATAGCCTTGGCTCCACCAACAACACACACACTCATAGCCTTGGCTCCACCAACAACACACACACTCATAGCCTTGGCTCCACCAACAACACACACACTCATAGCCTTGGCTCCACCAACAACACACACTCATAGCCTTGGCTCCACCAACAACACACACACTCATAGCCTTGGCTCCACCAACAACACACACACTCATAGCCTTGGCTCCACCAACAACAACACTCATAGCCTTGGCTCCACCAACAACACACCTCATAGCCTTGGCTCCACCAACAACACACACACTCATAGCCTTGACTCCACCAACAACACACACACTCATAGCCTTGGCTCCACCAACAACACACACACTCATAGCCTTGGTTCCTCCAACAACACACACACTCATAGCCTTGGCTCCACCAACAACACACACACTCATAGCCTTGGCTCCACCAACAAAAACACATCATAGCCTTGGCTCCACCAACAACACACACACTCATAGCCTTGGCTCCACCAACAACACACACATCATAGCCTTGGCTCCACCAACAACACACACACTCATAGCCTTGGCTCCACCAACAACACACACTCATAGCCTTGGCTCCACCAACAACACACACACTCATAGCCTTGGCTCCACCAACAACATACACACTCATAGCCTTGGCTCCACCAACAACACACACTCATAGCCTTGGCTCCACCAACAACACACACACTCATAGCCTTGGCTCCACCAACAACACACACACTCATAGCCTTGGCTCCACCAACAACACACACACTCATAGCCTTGGCTCCACCAACAACACACACACTCATAGCCTTGGCTCCACCACAACACACACACTCATAGCCTTGGTTCCACCAACAACACACACACTCATAGCCTTGGCTCCACCAACAACACACACACTCATAGCCTTGGTTCCACCAACAACACACACACTCATAGCCTTGGTTCCACCAACAACATACACACTCATAGCCTTGGCTCCACCAACACACACACACTCATAGCCTTGGTTCCACCAACACACACACACTCATAGCCTTGGCTCCACCAACACACACACACTCATAGCCTTGGCTCCACCAACACACACACACTCATAGCCTTGGCTCCACCAACACACACACACTCATAGCCTTGGTTCCACCAACAACATACACACTCATAGCCTTGGCTCCACCAACAACACACACACTCATAGCCTTGGTTCCAGCAACAACACACACACTCATAGCCTTGGTTCCACCAACAACACACACACTCATAGCCTTGGCTCCACCAACAACACACACACTCATAGCCTTGGCTCCACCAACAACACACACACTCATAGCCTTGGTTCCACCAACAACACACACACTCATAGCCTTGGCTCCACCAACAACACACACACTCATAGCCTTGGCTCCACCAACAACACACACACTCATAGCCTTGGCTCCACCAACAACACACACACTCATAGCCTTGGCTCCACCAACAACACACACACTCATAGCCTTGGCTCCACCAACAACAACACACTCATAGCCTTGGCTCCACCAACAACACACACACTCATAGCCTTGGCTCCACCAACAACACACACACTCATAGCCTTGGCTCCACCAACAACAACACACTCATAGCCTTGGCTCCACCAACAACACACACACTCATAGCCTTGGCTCCACCAACAACACACACACTCATAGCCTTGGCTCCACCAACAACACACACACTCATAGCCTTGGCTCCACCAACAACACACACACTCATAGCCTTGGCTCCACCAACAACACACACACTCATAGCCTTGGTTCCACCAACAACACACACACTCATAGCCTTGGCTCCACCAACAACACACACACTCATAGCCTTGGTTCCACCAACAACATACACACTCATAGCCTTGGCTCCACCAACAACAACACACTCATAGCCTTGGTTCCACCAACAACACACACACTCATAGCCTTGGCTCCACCAACAACACACTCATAGCCTTGGCTCCACCAACAACACACACTCATAGCCTTGGCTCCACCAACAACACACACACTCATAGCCTTGGCTCCACCAACAACACACACACTCATAGCCTTGGCTCCACCAACAACACACACACTCATAGCCTTGGTTCCACCAACAACAACACACTCATGCTGGCTCCACCAACAATCCCCTCATAGCCTTGGTTCACAACAACAACACTCATAGCCTTGGTCACCAACACACACTCATAGCCTTGGCTCCACCAACAACACACACACTCATAGCCTTGGCTCCACCAACAACACACACACTCATAGCCTTGGCTCCACCAACAACACACACTCATAGCCTTGGCTCCACCAACAACACACACACTCATAGCCTTGGTTCCACCAACAACACACACACTCATAGCCTTGGCTCCACCAACAACACACACACTCATAGCCTTGGCTCCACCAACAACACACACACTCATAGCCTTGGTTCCACCAACAACACACACACTCATAGCCTTGGCTCCACCAACAACACACACACTCATAGCCTTGGCTCCACAACAACACACACACTCATAGCCTTGGCTCCACCAACAACACACACACTCATAGCCTTGGCTCCACCAACAACACACACACTCATAGCCTTGGCTCCACCAACAACACACACACTCATAGCCTTGGCTCCACCAACAACACACACACTCATAGCCTTGGTTCCACCAACAACATACACACTCATAGCCTTGGCTCCACCAACAACACACACACTCATAGCCTTGGTTCCAGCAACAACATACACACTCATAGCCTTGGCTCCACCAACACACACACTCATAGCCTTGGCTCCACCAACAACACATACACTCATAGCCTTGGCTACACCAACAACACACACACTCATAGCCTTGGCTCCACCAACAACACACACTCATAGCCTTGGCTCCACCAACAACACACACACTCATAGCCTTGGCTCCACCAACAACACACACTCATAGCCTTGGATCCACCAACAACACACACACTCATAGCCTTGGCTCCACCAACAACACACACACTCATAGCCTTGGCTCCACCAACAACATACACACTCATAGCCTTGGCTCCACCAACAACACACACACTCATAGCCTTGGCTCCACCAAGTGTGTGTATGTGTATGTATGTGTATGTATGTGCGTGTGTGTCTGTCCTCTGTGTTTGTACACTTACAGGGTTGCACTGGTTGAGTTTCTCGGCCGCCACAAGTTGAACGTTCATGTTGCGACTCTGGGACTTGCCACGAGATTTGATCAGTCTTTGTAGAACCTGCACACAACAGAACATACATGTTAACTACATACTCCTGTCACTTGTATGAGACACCCTAATCACAACTCTCTATGGTGCTTTAGCTTACACATATCTGCTCTTATAAAAGCACCTCACTGAACATAACATCTTACCACATGGACAACACATTTAATGCATAATTCATAGTCAGATATTCACCTTGTTTCTGTCATTTGTTATCATATTAAAGTAACATCCATATCCCTATCATCTAGTGTAAGTTCAAGTATTTTCTACAATAAAATGCCACTGAATTTGTCTAGAACAAATCCTATATCCAACTTTATCGATAACTGTAATAGTTATAAAAAAAAAGTTAAGCAAAGGTAACTGCTAAAGTTGTAAATCTGTTTAAGTCTTAAGACAATGGTAACTGCAACAACAGACATGATAAAACATGCTTGCATGTTCTTGTGAAGCACAAACACGCACGCACACACACACACGCACGCAAACACCAACCGGCATACACACGCACGCACCACACACGCACACACCAGCATACACACACATGCATGTACACACACACACCAGCACACACACACCAGCATACACAGACACACACACGCATGCACGCACACACACACACACACGCACACACACACCTTTGGGGAGGAGATCTTGAGATAGACAATGATGGGGGCCAGGGAGGTCTTGGCGAGCTGCGAGGGGTGGTTGATGGTATCACAGTCGAGTACGACAAGTTGTAGCGTGCGAGCCAACTGGAAGATGCGCTCAATCTCCTGCTGTACCTCCGCTGAAAACACACAACACAGCGTCAGACACTGGCTCCAACTCTCCTACCTACACACAACACATCGTCAGACACTGGCTCCAACACTCCTACCTACACACAACACAGCGTCAGACACTGGCTCCAACACTCCTACCTACACACAACACAGCGTCAGACACTGGCTTCAACACTCCTACCTACACACAACACAGCGTCAGACACTGGCTCCAACACTCCTACCTACACACAACACAGCGTCAGACACTGGCTTCAATACTCCTACCTACACACAACACAGCGTCAGACACTGGCTCCAACACTCCTACCTACACACAACACAGCGTCAGACACTGGCTCCAACATTCCTACCTACACACAACACAGCGTCAGACACTGGCTCCAACACTCCTACCTACACACAACACAGCGTCAGACACTGGCTCCAACACTCCTATCTACACACAACACAGCGTCAGACACTGGCTCCAACACTCCTACCTACACACAACACAGCGTCAGACACTGGCTCCAACACTCCTACCTACACACAACACAGCGTCAGACACTGGCTCCAACACTCCTATACACACAACACAGCGTCAGACACTGGCTTCAATCTCCTACCTACACACAACACAGCGTCAGACACTGGCTCCAATACTCCTACCTACACACAACACAGCGTCAGACACTGGCTCCAACACTCCTACCTACACACAACACAGCATCAGACACTGGCTCCAACACTCCTACCTACACACAACACAGCGTCAGACACTGGCTCCAACACTCCTATCTATGCACAACACAGCGTCAGACACTGGCTTCAACACTCCTACCTACACACAACACATCATCAGACACTGGCTCCAACACTCCTATCTACACACAACAAAGCGTCAGACACTGGCTCCAACACTCCTATCTACACACAACACAGCGTCAGACACTGGCTTCAATACTCCTACCTACACACAACACAGCGTCAGACACTGGCTCCAACACTCCTACCTACACACAACACAGCGTCAGACACTGGCTCCAACACTCCTACCTACACACAACACAGCGTCAGACACTGGCTCCCTACCTACACACAACACAGCGTCAGACACTGGCTCAAACTCCTACCTACACACAACACAGCGTCAGACACTGGCTCAACACTCCTACCTACACACAACACAGCGTCAGACACTGGCTTCAATACTCCTACCTACACACAACACAGCGTCAGACACTGGCTTCAATACTCCTACCTACACACAGTGACATTCTGTGTACATGCTCTTAAGTATTATCAACACATGGATGGCCATTATCAGAGTTTACTTTACTGAGAGTTTGAATTTGGTTGAATCTTAGGGTAAACAATGTAAACGTGCAATTTCTAGACATTTGGAAAATGTGCTTTTCTCTGATAAAATCACGGATGTGATAAAAACACGCAAAAACATATCAAACCAATTTAAGAGATTTGCATTAGTTCTGTTTTATCAGCCACCTGGCTTAACAAGCTCGCAAATGTATTATGGTGATTTTAGTTCAAGTTATGGCAGTAAGCAGAAATGCGAAACCTTGAAAACCACACTAAACCACTGAATATTTGATGGTTTAATACAGAATGGCCCACCGATGATCAGAATCATGTTACAGCTGGATCTGATTGATATTGTAGGCTGATATTTTAATAAGAGTAAATTTTGCATCACAATATTTAACAGCGAATGGTGAATAAATTATTACGCTTCATGATATTATATATGCAAGAGGAAGCGTGACTCAATTACAGCCCATCCAACATTGATGGTTTGCTTTCTCTAGAAGCCAACGCGTGTCAATGACACAGACTTGTGGGATTAACTCCGAGTAGGTTTCACAGCTGAATTAGCACAGATTCGGTGCCAAACCACAAACACCCAACATCCTCAAACTACTTCCGACTTGAAGCCAGTTATATAAACCAGCTTCCGTCAGTATTCTTGACAGATTATATCCTGTAATTGTTCTCACTGAAATGAATGCTAAAGTGAAACAGGTTACGAGAATTACAATCCGTTAAAAAAACACAAAGTGCACACTTTAATTTACGTATTGTCACCAAGTTTTTGTCACATTTTATTTCACCAAATTCGACATACCCCCGGGGGGATACTTATTTTTTGGTGAAAGAAACACAGAAGATATGCCCCAAAGTTTATTGACAAAACACGCCAGATTTGGTTGCCCTACATCAGGGATCCTTCCATAATTGACGCATCAATAGCCTCCAACCAGCAACTTGTGTTACAAGGCTTAGGACAACATCACTAGGAAACGACAAAAGAAGACACGACTCACCAATGCAGGATGACCGGCTGTTGGAGCGTTCCATGATGGCGCGTTTACTGGGGTTGTTTAGTAGTGAGCGTTTTGCGAGAGAAATATCGGCTGTCACTCGCGTGATGGTGATTCTGTAAGCAGGTGCTTCAGTGATTAGTTCAGCATTTCTACTTACTCGTTGTGTCAAAATGTCTTGTTCGCCACATATCAAATTTTAAATTCCCATTTCAAGTAGGGTCGTAATGGTACACCACCCACATGACATGATGTGTATCATGACATGTGTATCATGACACATGAGTCACAATGTGATACACCAGTACATCACAATAGTTGCAGCAACTTGAGTGGCATTGGTTAATATAATTGCCATAATAATAAATACACATGTAGTTGCTTAAATGCTACGTCAGCAGCAATCCTCTTTGTCATATAAAAAGTATTATACTCTTCACGAATGACATAGTTAATAAATTATGTCTACTACCTATGGCTCGTTCTAATTATGAATTATAGTGATAACTGATATCAGCATGTAATATTGTATTATTTCTGGTCAATGATTGTACATATACATTGTATTATAGTAATCGCATTATGACTAATGTCAATTTTTTGTGACATGGGTGTTAGAAACATGACTCAACAGTGGTGATTTTTCACATAAGATGCGTGCATACAGCTCAGTGGTGCAACAATATTAAAAAAGACATCCTCATAACAAAACAAAAGTTGCCAGCAGATAGAAAGACAAGCCAGGACACTATGAAGGACACGCAGTAAGAACAAGACAAAATTTCAGATGACACTGACATGAAACTATTTTCAACTGTCCGTATGTAAAATGCGTACAGAAATAACATAATTATGCTCTCTTCTTCCCCACACACAAACACAAATCCATGCACAAACACACCCCGCACATATGTACGTACCTTCCTTCGAAGCGGTGTTTGAGATAATCAAACAAAGCCTTCTGCATCATGTCCGTCACCTCGTAGCCCTTTAGAGAGGGTCCAATGAGGACGACGGGTCTCATGGAAGGCACGACTTCATAAGGAGGAGTGTTGTCCACCTGCGCACAAAAACAACAGCTCAACAATGCTGTAAGGGGCATACAAACAACAGCTGAACAATGCTGTAAGGGGCATACAAACAACAATTGAACAATGCTGTAAGGGGCATACAAACAACAGCTGAACAATGCTGTAAGGGGCATACAAACAACAGCTGAACAATGCTGTAAGGGGCATACAAACAACAATTGAACAATGCTGTAAGGGGCATACAAACAACAGCTGAACAATGCTGTAAGGGGCATACAAACAACAGCTGAACAATGCTGTAAGGGGCATACAAACAACAATTGAACAATGCTGTAAGGGGCGTTGGCACCAGTTTGTCAAGTTCCCAAGCAATGCGAGAGGGACACAACCCACCCACATTGTGTTTGTGGGAAATACGAATCAAAACATTGATGCCACATGATGCATTGAACTTCCAATCCTGACATTCCTGTTCACTTCCTTTAGCTCCTGCTTTGAAGCTCAGACAAGTTTATTTACTCTACATGGCTGTAAGTTGTCTCAGCTGTATGCCCAAGTACCTAGTTTTATGCAATAACTGCAGCGTGGCTGAATGCTTCCCAGAGATGTCAATAATATTTTATACAAACCATTCAGGGAAAAGTTACCGTAACTGCCAAACTAATGATGTTAGCAACATCATAATTTTCAATGGTTTAATGGTATAACTTCACCAAATGTACAGATCGTCTTTTGTCTTTTGTTTTTTTCCAACATAAACTACGCATACCGCCTTGCAACTGTCATGGATAAACACCTGTGAGTCAACCCTCATCAGACGTAAACACAACCACTTGATCTAGATATACTGATACGTCATCTGCAGATTCCCTACAGAGACAATAGACGGACAAAGAAAAACAGAGTTACGTGATTAAGATCAACCTCAAGTTGTTTTTGTAGATATATTACATCTAGACTTGTAGCTGCTGGTAATCTGTGGGCGTGTGCATGTCGTCTATTATCCACACATGCATACATGCACACACACAAGCAAACTCACCTTTTTAAAGAATGGTTTACGTTTCTCTTTCGTTGGAGGTAGGATACTTGTTTTACTTGTCTTGGAATTTCCTAAGCTGTCGCTATCTTCTCCTAAATTACTATCCACACCGTTTTGATCAATTTCTCCACCTGACGACAGACAGTAATTATCATTATGCCAGCTGTGCGTGTGTATGGATCTTGTAAATTTACAATTCAAGTCAGTCCTAATACCTGGTATCAAGTTAATATCAGATTCTTATTGGAGCATAATAAAAGCATAATAAAAGTATAATAAAAGTACATGTTGAACTACTGCTACAGTGGTCAAGATAACTTGTGGAAAACTGTGTGAACATTCAACTTTTTACATACCATATCTAGCATTACTCAACTGTACACTATATAAAAATGTATAAGACTGTAAAAGACTGTATTTATTACACCTTCTCTGATCTCCTTCGTTGAAAAATAAAACATCAATAATACAGCTCAACTACAGTGAATTCTTACCAGAAAAATATCATTACAGAGACGTCTTAGTTATCAACAAATCTCACCAGTAAAGAAATAAATGTACACTAACATATGTCCAGAAAAAAATCAATACAGAGGCTTCATAATCTTATAACAAATGTTATCAATAAAGAAATAAATGCACACTAAAACCTAAGCAAGTGAGCACTTACCCGGCGTGGGTGGCGTCGACCCCCTTGAATTAGGTTTTGAATTCAATAAATTGTCTAGATTTGATGACGAATTGGTTTTGCTGAAAAATGGAATCATGGCACATCAGGGATATTGTGTCTATAAGAAGAGTCGTCTGGGTTGCCAAAAAAATATTTATGACAAAACAAATAATGGTAGAGAAGAAACCTTCTTAGAGATGTAATACTTGCATATTCATTTTATAACATGTTAAATAACGAGTTAGATTCTGGGGCTGGGGACGTGTGTGTATAGAACACACAGACATTCACATGACATAATACTTAGTAAAACCTCACCTTAGTGAACATGCAGTAGTTTGAGGTAAAACATTAAGAGAATTAATCCAGTCAGAATGTACAGTTATAACATTATTACATTGACTGGGTCCAGTTTGGTTTGATAGTGTTAGGTGTTAGTATTGCAGTTCTATATTAGTAACTATAATTAGTAAACAGAGGGAAAAATCACACAGAGAACAATCAGGACGTACACACACATACACATGCTCAGGCTCACACACTTATATGCACACGCACGCACGCACGCCGCGGCACGCACGCACGCACGCACGCATGCACACACGCTCACACACTTGTATGCACACACATGCACACACGCACGCACGCACGCATGCACGCACACGTACACCCAACATACATAGTGATCCTTCTTACCAATCAGCATGTAACAACAAATTTATTTTAAATGTGTCGTGAAACTGTCCAAATTGTGATGCTACATTCTTGAATTAAACTCATGATCTTTTATTGGTAGAATATTTAGGTAGAATACTAAGGCATTAATTTTCTTATGAGTATCAATTAGTCAGCCTCTGTAAGTCGTCCACTGAATTGACCTGGCTAGAAAATGTTACTGGTAGATCAGTTTCAACCGGCTATATGATCCCTCACTGTAATGCTGCTGTTTTAGGTGTTACTTGGAGAATGTTGTCAGAGTTAAAATTGATTATTTTGTTTTAGCAATTAGGTGACACTATGAGTGGGTGGTGGTGAAAATTATGGAGCAGTAAATTGTAAACAACATCAGATGTTTTCTGGTTGCCATGTGATGCAGTAGTGCGTATTAGGAAGTGACATCACATGGGTGGTGGGTAACATTTTCATAATGTTACATTACACTTTTTCATATTAGTTATGTCCGCACTTCACACGTACACATTCATTATGTACATTTGTTAATTTTCATTAAGGCCATGTCTTTTCTTCCCGTATGTCAATAGTTGTATTATATACCTTCCTTATGTCTACATTTCCATTGTTATGACATTAATACTTTCACTTTCAATATATAAATAATTTCACTATCACTATGTTCCTTCACTGCTGATTGGAAGTCAGACATGCAGAGATCTAACGACTAGGAAGCAAGCACCGACAAACCTTCCTTGCCTTGAGTAGAGTTTGCCTGATCTTCCAGCCTGGGACTGCTGCAGTTTGAGATTCTCTAGTTTGGCAGGGCTGGGGATGAAGCCGACGTCACATCCCTCCTTCACCACCCGGCCAATCCACCAGTCATTGTTAAACTTCTACAACGACAAATGATACACACATATATAAGCACCTTCACCTGGTTATCATCTCCCTCAGTCTGTGGCATTACAAACAAATTCTCACTCCTCTCTATACCTCCCCCATCTCTCTCTCTCTGTTCCTCGTTCCCTTCTTCCGTCTGTCCATCCCTCTACCCTCCCTCTCTGTTTTTTTAATTTGAATCTGTCCATCAATTTGAATGTATTTTTTTTCCTTCCTGTCTCAACTATTGAAGGTTATTCCAGTCACGGGATGAGAAGGTACATCTTGTCGAGCCTTGGTTTCTTCTAGTAGTTTAGTCTTCAGGTGGTCATGTAATGTCTTTGAATGTCTTCAGTGTAAATGTCCAGTCTTCTTTTGGCCAGCTACTGTGATGCCAGTGTTGGTCTTTGGAGCATCCCGTGTGCATCCACTGACAACATGGACTGCAGTCTGATGCCCTGCCCTGCATTCCATTGCATTATCACTGTCACCCATTACATATGACTGCTCTAAACCAGGCAACTCCTAGACTCCATCTCTGTCAGTCTGTCTCATATTTCTTCTCTTCCTTTCCCTCTCAACCTCTCTCTACCCCCCACACCCCCAGACCCTGCCACCGATTCCCTCCAACTAGGAGTGTGGAGATCTAAATGCACATACACTAAGCGATAGCATTCTGACCTAGACACATGTGACTTCGACCCAGACAGGAGACAAGACTGAGCTGAAACAGACCAAGGAACACTCTCTGATCTGTCGGCCAGCAAACATGGTGCCCTTCCAAATACTTCCTTATACAGTCTGGGTTATTTTCCAATTAATCAGCTGTAACAGAGTATGACTTTTAACTGGAAAGTCAAGTAACTGAGACTGTTAGTAATAGAGGCACTAAATTACACAATTCAGAGAGCAACTCAGAGCGTACAAATGTAAAATGTATCTCAGCACTAGGATATGACAGAGGCGTGTTTTACCTCCTTGATGTGCAGGAAGTCCTTCACCCCGAATGAGACGGCGTGTCCATGGAGAGGGGCGTCATCATCCACGGAACCCTCATACGCAACGTTCGTCCGTACAGCAAAAGCCACCGCCTTTGTCTGAAATAACAATTACATCATACATCACTGAGAGATTAAAAAGGTCTGTTCAGGTATAAAGTGATATCCTGTCTTTGGGGCTGCTCAGAACACCTCATGCTTCACTCTCTCGCAGATCTGTTCAATCAAACACCACCTTGACACATCAGGGAAGTATTCAGCCGTGCAGTAATTACTGAAAAAAGGTTATCCATAAATAAATATCTACCAATGTTTATACGTAGGTACTCTTTCATGCAGCTGAATAACTTGGAACGAATTGCAGCGACAAAACAGCCCAAAGTTCAAAGATTATGGCGACAAGAGTATTCAAACCCAGAATCTCCCGAATGAGGGTCTCATGTTTTAATCACTAGGGTACCGTGCTCTTGGAATAGGCCTGGGACAGGATATAGTCAAACTTGACGTATGGCAGAAAAGCTAAAGACAAGTCAAATGGCATACATAAAAACTGACTGCTAATGACTCATCTATGAGGATAAAAAGACACATCCTCTTAAGTTAATCCTCCACTCCAGAGGAATGAAGGAAAATGGATGAAATGGGATAAAAACAACTTGCATAAAAGCTCTTATTTCAATAAATGTGGCGCCAAAAGTTATTTTATCATTTTTATGCACAGACAACACACGTGAAACGCTAGTGGATACTGTACATTTCCAGTCTGCGAGAAGTCAGGATAGCCTACAGACAGCTTGATATACTGGGAGTGGAACCGACAAGTATACACACTTCTGCCGTAGACCAGTGTATAAATACACGAAGAGCCAACTGCCAGTGGCATCGGTAGCCTCAGGCCACGGCAGGCTCCTGCGTATCAACATATCTATCTCCGTCTATCTCCGAAGCTATCTCAGCCCAAAATACCATCTTTGGACAGCAGATATTTTTAGGAGGATGGACAGGTTGTTCACCTACAGACCAGATGGGTGACTGAACGGAGTGGTATCAACACAGACCCATCTACACACTTCATGTGAGGTCTCAACACAGACCCATCTACACACTTCATGTGAGGTCTCAACACAGACCCATCTACACACTTCATGTGAGGTCTCAACACAGACCCATCTACACACTTCATGTGAGGTCTCAACACAGACCCATCTACACTTCATGTGAGGTCTCAACACAGACCCATATACACACTTCAGGTGAGGTCTCAACACAGACCCATCTACACACTTCATGTGAGGTCTCAACACAGACCCATCTAAACACTTCATGTGAGGTCTCAACAAGGACCCATCTACATGCTTCATGTGAGGTCTCAACACAGACCCATCTACACACTTCATGTGAGGTCTCAACACAGACCCATCTACATGCTTCATGTGAGGTCTCAACACAGACCCATCTACACACTTCATGTGAGGTCTCAACACAAACCCATCTACACACGTTATACCAGGCCTCAACACAAGTCATACAGGTCTCAACACAGACCCGTCTGCACACATTATGTCAGTCTCAACACAGACCCATTTACACAAGTTATACTAGGCTTCAACACGGACCCATCTACACATCTTGCCAGGTCTTCATCTACACATGTAATGTCAGACCTTAACACAGCCTCCTCTAAACAAAGACTTTGATAGCGACCCATCTTTACACATCAAGACAGATCCATCTACTCATGTACATACGTACATACACTATCTATACATACACACATTAACACACATACTAATATAATATATGTACTAACACACATACATTCTAACACATCCACACTAACAACCAACACACAACAAACACATGTGCATGTGCACGCACGCGCACGTACACGCACCTCCCCCACAAACATACATTCCAAATTAATAAATCAACAAACAAGCACTGCCCCCACCCTCCCCCACACACATGCACACGGCCAGAAATAGCCAGCGACAGGTGCACACCCCCCTGCACAGACAACCACCACCACCACCACCACCACCACCACCACCGCCACTGCGCCACCACCACCACCGCCACCGCCACCACCATGCATGAACTCAGATCATGTAACTGTGTGAATAATGTACACGACAGAAATGAGAGAGAGTAAAGAGCTTGACACAACATCCTGCGTGGCAGTGGGTGCTGGGTCACTCTCCAGGGAACTGTGGTGAACCCTCACATCTCTATGTGTAGGCGTCAGGACGCCAGTAAACATGTGGTAACTGTTGATCACTTAACAATACACAAAGCTGTTTATCATCTACCAGCACATGCTGTCCAGCTGTCCTGCTGCCCACGGCCAAACTGACCCACAGGTTCATGCTGACCCACTGTTCCACCTCCCACAACTTATCCTAATGCGGATTATCTCGTATCTAAACCCTTGTTACAACTCTAATATTGAAGTCTCTCAATCTGTAATAATTGTCAGATAAAGTAATACGTTTTGATTGCTGCAAATCACCTTCGAATTACTACCATGAAAGTGCCTGCCTAGAAACTATGGATTACAATTATACATATTCATGAGCATGTTAAAGATGAAGAGATAAATTTATTTAAATACATTTCTAATACAGTAGTGGCAACACATTTAGGTGTGTACACAAGTCATACTGATGTAAAAACAAGTCAAATGCGCTATAATATAGGTGCACTTTTCACTATGGAACGTCTTATAAAAATCTCACCAGCAATGTCAGAATTTTACTGAATGTTCAGAATATTAACACATTCTACCCTGTGAACCAACTTCTGTTTTTCCTGTGTAAATCCTGCAGGTTTCGAAAGTGAAGATTCAATAACAGAATAACAATGCGGAAGCGAAATTTCCATGTGCAATTCTTGCCCGAGGGGAGGATTATAGGAGTGGAAAATCCATATCACCCAGGGATTACCACGGCAGCAATTATTTTACAAAATGACTCGTCGAAAAAGAGGCAAACGTTGCGACACGGAGAGCCACGGAGCCGGAGGACAATGGACCAGCGACAGAGAGCCAGCGGAGAGTCGGCAGAGAGCCAGCGGACGCATCAATAATTTAGTCGCAGTCAACCCGTCTAAACAACACGAGTCGTGACTGCCACTAGGTCGACGTCTACCGCTCACCTCGGACGCACCACGCCGTCTGTATCGCAGCATAAATCCACCATGACAGTGTAATTGTCTGAGATATTACAAACTTGTGTGTGCATGCATGCGTGCGTGCGTGCGTGTGTGCGTGCGTGCATGCGTGCATGTCTACGTATTTAGTTAATGTTGCTGTTGTCTTTAAATAAAGTGTAAAACCTGTTTTCTGTTGCAATCTCGTTGAGTAATTAGAAAATAAATTTGGTTGTGGTCTTGATGATGGTGTATGTTTGTGTAGATGTATATCTGTTCAAAATATATATATATATATATATATATATATATATATATATATATTATACAGTATATATATATATTATACATATACTACATAACAATACATATATTAATTATTTATTTAATTGTATACACCATGGCTGGATGAATGTACGGGGCAGGTTTGGTGGTGGATGTGGTCGGAAATGACAAATGTCCCCGGAGGTTTCCGCAGTAATTTCGAGAAAGGCCTATAAATATTGCATGAAGACTTGGGACTTGGGCATGTTGATGGCATTACAGTCGCCCAACAAACGTACATTTTGTGTTGATTTACATAGTATCACGTAATACCTTAAATGTCAGTGCAAACAAGGTATGAGTAATCATGCAGAACAATGTTGGTGTTCCATGACAGAAAGCTTAAACCTGACAGTATTCTATCTTCTGAGTGCTACTCTACTATGAGTAAGCCTCTTCTTTAAGTGCACTTATGTTATGAGTAAACTAAAGCATTTCCTTTCGGTTACTTCCGCTGTGAGTAAGCATCTCCTTTGAGTGCATGTCTCTGTGACAAAAATGACTAAGCATCTCCTTTCTGTTTACTTTTGCTGAGAGTAAGTATCTCCTTTGAGAGTACTACTGCTACGATTAAGCATCTTCTCTGAGTGCATGTCTGTTGTGACTATGGATCTCCTTTGACAGTACCACTGCTCTAAGCATCTCCTTGATTACACGTCTGTTATGAGTATGCATCTCCTATGACTGCAATTATGCTGTAAGCATATCCTTTAAAAAGGAATTTCCGCTGGCAGTAAACATCCTTAGCAATAAGAAACTGCCAACGGTGTATTTCAGCTGAAAGTAAGCTTCTCACTAGAATGTATACTTCAACTGTAGGTAAACTGTCCACTGATTATGCTTCTGATGCAAGTAAACACCCACTTGACAAAAGTGCAAACCTGTTGTCGGAAAGTATCTTTTTAGAATACACTTCTGTTGTAAGAAAGCACCTTTATGGTGTGTATTTTTGCTGTGAGCATTGCATTGACTCAAGTGCACTTCTGCTGTTGTATTTCCATGGACTCATGGAGTGACTGCACTTCTGCTGAAAGTAACCATCTATAGAGTGCACTTCTGCTGATGATAAACATATCCATGGAGTGCACTTCTGCTGAGAGTAAGCATTTCCATGGAGTGCACTTCTGCTGTGAGTAAGCATCTCCATGGAGTGCACTTCTGCTGTAAGCATCTCCAAGGAGTGCACTTCTGCTGTGAGTAAGCCTCTCTATGGAGTGTACTTCTGCTGAAAGTAAGCATCTCCTCGACTCCAGTGTATTCTGCTCTCCATCAGAACTGCCCCTGGCAGATGCTTAGTCATGCGTTTATATTTCTGTCATAGAAAATCAATGTTGTTTTGCGATTGATTACAGCTAACAAACTACAGTTGCAAGGCACTGAATTATGCAAATGCAAAGAACGTGTTAAATGATTGTCATTTCGTTGGCAGAGTGGTGACACCTTATGGCTGAAATTTATTCAGTGACGCTGTGACCTAGAAATCTGACCGGTCGACCTCAATGTAAGACGCTGCCAGGTAAATTAAATGTATACACCTACATGCCGAAATTGGATTCAAGCCAACACTGCTCATGATTTACACATGCGCGCAGATCACAACCACGCTGACACTTCAGCACAAGTTATTATGTACATTGTAGAGCACAATGGCTCAGGGGTACAGCTTCGGACTCTCGACTACAAGAAACCAGGTTCAAACCCTGCCTGTGCTGCGGTGTTAAAATCTTGGGCAAGTTTTTTCACTCTACATTACTCAAGTTCACTCAGCTGTATAAATGAGTATCTGGCTATTGACAGTGGTGGATATGTGTACGAGCAACCTTCGCGCATTAATTATAGCATATGGCTGGATGCTTCCCAGTGAAGCCGAGATAGTGTCTGAGTGAACAGGTCTGTCAGGGAAGTAAAGTGTAAAGCGGTTTGAACGGTCCTGAGGACTGGATACTGCGCTACATAAGAACTTGCCTTTACTTTTATATACAACCATAACAATCAAAGTTTCAACACTTGTTGTGGACAATTTATTTCAAACACCTCACTGGGATTATGCTGCAGATGGACACACTTAGACAAATTACAAAATGTACCATACGTTACTGGTAACATTACTGCAATAGAAACTGCATCCTGCATAAGTTTGCACTTGCATAAACACGTACAGTCATTCCAACACAGCTCCATAAACGTGCCACAGATTTGCGCTCTGCGTGATCCATCCACAACTCACTTATCAAGCAAGTTATTCAAGATGGCAGGAAAACGTTGACTCAGAGACAGAGGCAACGACACGGAATACCACAAAGAAAATATGGCGCAGGATATGGAAACACATTAGCAAAGCTTCAGTCCTCATTTTGAGTCTGCCGGAATTCCGTTCATGAGTTCTACAGCTGGCCAGCAAATGTCGGCAGTTGGTAGCCGAACAGTGCATTCACACATACAGAGTCCAACCTCAGAAATACCTGAGTCAATTCACAGTCCTGGTGTAGGTGTAAAGGTGCTGGAAAGACTTTCAGTGTTAATTTCGCATCGGCCTGAATTCCGTGCACAGAAATTACACAGCTGTAGGGCAAATGTCAACACTGACACGCCCAGGCACATGTTTACAGCTGTCTGACTACGTTCAGGTGAGCGCACAAGGTAAGACAAAAGTGTCAGAAGCATATTCAGTCTTAACTGTGTGCATGAGTCTGGGATTCAGACTAAACGACGGCAAAATTGTGTGCCAAACTGTCGGTTTGAAGCGAACTCATAAATCACGGCAAACAGTTACACGTGCACACATACCAGACATATGCGGCAGTATGAGATAGCAGAAATATGTGAAGTATTGCAGATGTAAGAAAGATCGCCAGTCTTAATTGCAAGCGGACCCGTTCAGAATCACACCCACACATGCACCCAGTGGAGCCACACAGGCCTTGGCCATGGTAAGCATCGTACGCAGTCAGCTCCCTGCACCACCAAAATCTCATGTCTCGACACTATTGATTCTAATCGTTTTCCACTGACCACATAAGCAGCTTGCACAATCGGCTGCAATACAATCCCTATATAAACGGTGCTTTGTACAGCGTGGAACATAACGACCTCACGAGATAAGTGTCTGCGAATGTCATGATAACGAAACATAACTAGTTATGAAATACATCCGAAGTGAGTCCAACCATTGTACTTCGGCCGAGTGCGTTTACATGATAAGTGAGTAAGACTCTGATAAATCCCACCATGTTACAATCTTAAATGGCAGTACGTACCATGGAACATAACCTCGCGAGGTAAATTAGTCTGAGAACGTCATGATAATGAAACACAACCAGTTATGATATGTATCCGACATGTGGCCAACCATTGTACTATGGCTGAGTGCATTCACATGATAAGTGAGTTAGACTCGGATAAAGCCGCCCACACAGCGAGTTGGAGACAGGTTATACAGTTATCTCTGTATGGGATGGTACATGTCCCCTGACATAAACATCACTTAGAAGTGTTGCTTTCAGCGTCTTATCTGAAAGGTCTTGCTTCTGACATGTCAGATGGTTAGACAAGTTGGGAAGTATATAATTTTAACAAAACAGTTGTGTTTTGAATAAATAAAAAAAAGGTATTTGTTTTGTACAATCCAACCACTAGCTGTGCACAATAAGGTACTCAGAAAACTGAACTGATCTGAGTGAACTGAACTGACTATACTGAAACTAGCAAACTGATATGGACTGAACAAACTTGACTGAATATACACCAAACTGAAAGAACTGAAACAAACTAGGCATATTGAACTTACCCGAGTGAAATTAACAGAGCCAAACTGCTGAGTGAACTTAAAAAGCCAAACTGCACAAATTGAACTAAGCTGAACTGAATGAACTTCACGGAATCAAGAAAATTACATAAACTGAACCAAACTGAGCAAATTCAACTGAACTGAACTAAGAAAAATACAACCAAATGGTCCTGCTCATATCCACTCTCTTCACCGTAGGGTCCTACCACTTTCAAAATGTTCTCTAAACCCACCATCTCTACACAACAAGGTGAGTCAGACTCTACACAGAGGAGCAGGTTCATCGGGACAACTGCGTCTGGTCCTAGCATCTTCCTACCTTCGCTTTCTCGAGTTGTATCGTTGCATGATGCTCCGTCTCCTCCCGAAATGCCTCTCTTTCATCCTCCAACGACAGATCTGATGACGGCTGGCTGTAGTTGGAGTCTGCCGATCCCTGAAACACAGACAGACACCTACTGTCAAGAAACCTGCCTCATTAAAGACATTGCTTTAAAACATAACCACAAACACAGTTATGGTCAGGACCATCTCAACTTTCTAAAGTAAAAAATCTCAAAAACAATTTGCTCAACCTCACTCTTGTACATGTCTGTTCTCATGACACAAATTGGCCACTTGATAAATGACTGTCTTTTATATGGCCAAGGTGTGTAGTGGATATTCATCTTTCCACGATCATTCAGTATTTCCCTCAAAATACCTTTTCCAGTTGTTGTGAATTTGTTTTATTTTCTACTGCTGTGACAGGAGGTGGAAGTGAATACATCGTGTACCATCAACCAATAAAAATAACTATCATTGAGAAAAAATTATATAAATGCATTACAATTATAAATGCATAACAATGCTGCCTTCAGAAGTCAATACACAACTTTTTATCCACCATATGACTTATGGTTGCGTCGTGCGTGCTAAATACATTGCACAGAACTGTGTTAGATTTATTATAATATATACTCCAAGTTTATCATTCAGATTTGTCAACAGTTGTTACACAGTAGTGTTAAGGGCTAAAAGAATTGCTAACGGAAGACTTCATTAATAATTTCCTACTATATATTTCTACTACAGTGAGCTATAAATGTATGGTTGGGCAGGCATGGCAATTTCACAACAGTTCTTTTAGTTAATAGTTAATACATGTATGTACACACATACCACGTCACACAGACTACCACAAGCCACACCTGCATACCAGTCTGCATACACCCTCCTTCAAAACAGGCCCACCTTATCTTATGGGACTAGCAAAATTGTCATAATTCCATGGCAGTGTACGTCTGATTCGCTAAGACATCCCTGATAGAATGACATGTTGATCTTGTTTTGAAATATTGATCAACATTTTGTTTTGTTTACACTTGTAAAGAAAACAATAGTGGTGTTCACAACTGTAATGATACAAAACGACAAAATGCTGGGAGAGTATTATATTTCACCAATTGTGAGGATCTTAAGATGCATTATACTCTATGGAAATCAAGAGAAACGTTTCAAAACACAATAATTATATCATGGTAGTTTCTAATACATAACGTGGTTAAAGATCCAACATGATCGTAGTGGTAAGCCAACACTAGGAATGAGATTATTCCTGTGATATAATCCTGATAACCTATCATCAACTCACTAAACATTAAAAACAAGTCCTCCTTAACCTATTCCATTAAAACCTTTGAAACCATACTCTATGGCTTACCTTCATCGTAAGTCGATCTACTTGAAAAGTCCCATAAACATGACCGGCTTTATACACATCCTACCTGCATAACATCCTTACACTATACTGACACACAAACACCAAACCCCCACCCACCCACCCACCCTCCCAACCCACTGCCCCATGCTCTGCTTGCCAGCTGCAGGGGACCTTAATATATTTGGCAGCGAATATTTCCTTCGCCAGTTGCGCAGCAGGGAAGTCGGTTGGCTTAGGTTAATTAATGTTCGCGCTTATACCTTATAGCAAGTTGGTGACCCTGCACCACAGCGACCAACACATTCCTAGAAATGATCTACACCGGCGAATTCCTTCCAGGGACGATTAGGTGGCGCTGCTAATCAGCCGCATGATAAGCTGCAGGAAGTGTTTCCCGCATCGGAGACCATTCTATAAGTTAGCTGGGCATGCTGTACAACCCGTGGTATCACAATAGGTCATCGCTATCTGCACGACGGCCTAGAAATTAGCGACAATCCTTTCTGGAGGTCACCCAGTGGCACCCATGTTTTGATGCGTCACACGTGTGTTTTTACCTCTGTGTATGGAGCAATAATATATCCACATCGCACGTTTGAATTTGCAATGATGGGAAACACTTTACATTTTAGACCGGACATAACACGCAATGGAAAGTGCCACCTTCGATCAATCAGACTTCGTGACAAGACCTAGGCAGTTTCTAGGAAAGGCGAGATTCCGCGGGGGTGGGGAGGGCCAATTTGTTGACTTCCCGTGCAGGGGAGCATTACTGGAAACAACACCGATTCGCCACCGGCGGACAGCGCAGTGCTCTCTCACTGACACTGCGGAACTTGGTGGTTGTTTTCAACAAGTTAACTCAACTCGCCTCTAATCATCAACAATGTATAAATAGCCAGCGGCGGGAGAAGACAGGGCTGGAGGCTGGGTGGAGTGGGGTGGGGGAGGACGGAGTGGATTCACAGAGCAGCACAAGCTATGTCAATCAACTGAGCACATCCTACAGCTGAGATGCAAACCATTCCCGCATGCTCTGATGGCTTCATCTCGTCTAGCAATTATAATCAACAGCCTCTTCTACATTTACCACCCGACCTGGACTAGTTTTCATAATCACTTCGTTTTTCAAACGAAGAAGCTCTAAGGAAATTATGCATAATCGTGTGGCATTCACTTGCTCATGTCACAGATAAATGACGCGAGAATGACACAAAGCTGGCAGGCTGCATGTAATTATTTAATAACCTGTATTATTCAACCACCAGGTGCCAGCATCAGGTAGACAACTCCTAGTTTGCCTAACGTCCAGGGCTTCCCAAGGCATACTGTATGGTACATATAATTTATTAATTCACTTTAACTGCTGCTAACCATTACAATGCACACCGTGCATGAGTAATCGTGTTGAAACTGGGTGTGTAATGTACTACACATGGTGCTTGAGTGTTGGCCATATGTATGCACAGGCTTATAAAAACAGCAGGCCCAACCAGTTTTGTTGACGGATCACTAGGTGCTACAGAATCTACATGATTAGAATGCAATGTTTCTATAATGATCGCACATTAAAACATCCTTAATATCGTGAATTGTTTCGAGTATCTGCGTGTTGACATCACATAGCTCTAATCTTGTAACATTTACATGCAGATTACAGATGGTCCTTCTTGCTGCAAGTTTGAATCTTGGGCAATTTTGTTTACTCCACATTGCCCCAGTTCTCTCAGCTGTATACATTAACACCTGCCCACATGTAATGGTGGATACAACATGTGAACAAACGGATTAAGTGCAACAATTGCTGTATGGCTGAGTGCTTCCCACAGGCATCAAGTGCAAAGCGTTCTGGGCACTCCTAACAACTGCAAACAGCAGTATGTTAGAATTACCTTCATCTTTTTTACCTCCACTCAACCTTCACACCTGAGAAGCCATTAAGCCCAGGAAGGAGTGTACCATTTAATCTAATGCCCTGTTACGTCGCCTACTCTCGCCAACAGGCAGTGTAAGCACACACGTTGAGTGCTATCTAAATTACACCACCTCCAAGCCGATATATTTCAACCAATGACATGTCACGAACTATGCTATAAGTGGCCCATGACACGTTTCACCACAACGCACCACATGGACGTATATCGTAGGAGTGTCAAATGGCAGAGAGACACCCACCACAAAACGTACGCATTCGCGTTACAAGTGCTGCCATACTAGTTGTGGTAGATTAAATATATTAACCACATATCACCACCAATTTTGCTGAATGATAGCAAAGCTATGGAGGAAATACTGAGATATTCCACGAGTAAAATGCAGCGTTGAATACATACATATGCTTCAGTTCATTGTTCAGTTCAGGTCACTGTACAACAAGAAAGGCAGCTTGTTGTGTGACAGAATGCATAAGTGCAACATATGATAAAATGTAATAAGAATCAAACTAATTGTATACTAATAATTAACATTCTTATAAGGAAATGGTAATTAGAAACCATTCTGCAAATGTAATGAGCAGGTTCAGAAACTAACGATTTAATCAACAAAAAAGAACAAGAATAAATGAGTTCCAACATTTCAAAATGGATTTTACTGTTTTACTTACTCCACAGACAAAGACAAAGAATAAGCCAAATTAATGCCTGGAACATGTCCTTGCACCCATATTCTTCAAAACCCATCTCAGAGGCAGATAAACACATCTGCTAATCAATCTCAAATCTGGTGATTAGACCTTCACAGTTGTACATTTGTACAGATTTTGTATAAAATTACATCTCCCCAATTACAAGTATTAATTAGTGGTAATCATCAGGGATACATTATTAAAGGGATACTGTGACACTGTCATAACAATTAGGATATTACACTAAAAGTACCATGGAACAGTGGATACAGAGAAAAGCATAACAGCACCATGACAGCCTTTTTAGGCAGTATGTTCCCAAAGTTTCAAAGCTGTGTACGATGCGGCTGTTGTTAGTGACCGGTTATAACTCAATAAAACTTTAAAACTACAAACACTGTTTTTGTATGGGTTTTGGTAACCCTGCTGATCTGTTCAATTAAAATGTATCATTACGAAAGATAATTCGCTGTCTCAGTGGCAGTAAAATTAATTGATGTTACATTTAGTATCTATAATACAGTATCGTCGCATCGAGCATCAATAGTTTTGTGTACAGTTACACCCCAAAAAAAATGTATTTTTTCTCCACAAGGTTGTGCAGACTTTTGCACCATTTGTGTGACATAAACCAGACAGTTGGCCCCCTAGGAGACACCTGTGTTTGACAACAACACTCACCAGGTGTAGTAGGTCTGGGACAGCCAGCTCGATGGACTGACCGTCACCATTGGGACAGTCCCAGCCTGACCATGGCGGGACAAACCCGTCCACCAATAGCACCGGCGACATCACCTCTTGCACTGCCGACATGTCTTGCGTCGGCGACATGTCTTGTATCAGCGACACGTCGATAAGAGGTACATCCAGGTAACCGACTACTTCTGACATTGTGTTCATCATACTTGTGGTTGGTCGTTGAGCATCAAATGACGTTGATCAAGTTCAAGAGAAACGTCTGCGTGCCAAAGTCTGGCTACATAGGAGATGTAACCAACAAGATGTTCCACCAGCCACCTTGTGTTCTAAGGTAAATACAGGCCAATGATTGGCCAAGTCAGCTGCTGAATGGCGTAAACAAACTCTGATTAACAGTTGAATGCGCTTGCTTTCTCAGCTGGCCCCCAAACTGCTTGGTTTATGTACAACGAACGGCACATTTCATGTTGCCGGCTTATCTGTGTTTCATGGGGCAGAACACCACCAAAACTGCTCAGTCCTGTCAACAAATTCCTCGCCTGCAGTATTCGCCAGTTTTATGATTCCGCAAAAAACATTGTAAGTACTGTTCAACGCCAGCCTTATATGCAGAACGTTCTTTCGTTCGATCGTTTGTCTCAAATACGCTCCACACAGAGTACTGCCGAGACCAACAGCTGAACAACTGTTCCAACCGCCAACGGTCCAGCGCAGGAATCACTCCTGAGCAGGTCAGAATCCACGTGTACACACCTCTATCTCCCAGTTGCTCTTCCTTCCTGTGGCTGTTTATCTACAGCCTTCATCTTTATTGCATCTCACTGCACTTGATTAACACACGATGCTTCCCGAATCAACACGCACAAAATATATACGAAACGTAAACACTCGACTTCTCATTGGCCGAGGTCACACATCTTCGTCTTGGCAGACCAACGTCGCATCTGGATCAGTCGGACTGAGAGGAAACTCTGCCGAATGTAGACGTGATGTGACGGAAGCTTCCTAACTGCACAGCCATCAGTCTAATCAACGCCAGAATGTGTATCCGTGCAGCTGTGCTTACTTTTGATGGTCAGCCGAGGCTAGGGCGGCTGACGTTAATGATGCCTGATGCAGCGGGTTTATCCAGGACATGACAACACCTAACCTAATGCGCCTCCTCTCTCCTCTCTCCCAGCAGGCCCCGACAGTCAGCTAGCCAACTGCTGACTGCCCCGGATCGGCCAGAACATCCAAGTACCAGCGTCCTATACAATCTCGAATAGCACAGATGCCAATGCAGGATATCGAGCACACTTAAATCATGCAAAAACCTTCTGACGCAACTGGCTGCCGAGTTATGCGAGATACGCCCGATCGGTGCGGATATCAACACAGCAACAACACGCCGCATCTCACCACATCACAAATTAACACCAGCCATCATCTGGCCTTGGCTGCCCCCTCAGCCCACTCGGGCTGCTCCCTGCCCCCTTGGTCTGAGGTTGAGAGGACATCCAATGGGAGGGGAGCCGTGAATCAAAACATTGATAATGGTGCAGCTCAACTATCAGCTTCTCGGGAAAGACACCTTCATCACTGATATGTCAGCGGCTCTAAACCGCTTCCCCCGTGAACCACAATGGAGCCCGATTCCATGTCAGTAGCTAGTACACACTGCACCACCAGAGTAGTCTTCTATACTTTACAGGGCACAGTGCAACATTTTGTATTTGTTCCAGAGGAATATAAAGTTACTAAACACTGTCACACATGTGTTCATTCATATAATTTACAGTGGACTAGTAGCATGAGAAAATTGAAGTTATTAAAAAAAAACATTTAAAGTGCCTATGTTTACAGCACTCATCCTATCTTCCACGACAGCAAATTAAAGGTTGTCTGGTTAAGTAATAGGTTCAATTCATGTCTGAAAATGAAGAACGTTTCTCAATATGCGTTCAATAGAAATTAAAAAAAGGTTTCTTCGAAACGTTATTAGAAAGTAGTTTCCTGGACTACCAGGCACTGTCACACCTTATCTATTATACTACATGCATTCCTAGCATGAACAAGACCCTAGAACTTTCTAACCTCCAATGGTCACAATTCTGCGTAGACCATTATGTCCTCCTTCCCTGTAGCCGTACTGCCAAATATGTCACATGGGAAGACGTATTTATTTTCATTTTCCGTATGTTTCCTCTGGCACAGGGTATAGTATCATAGCTATCCCTTTCCAATCTGAGTCTGAGTGCATACGGTACATGCCAGCACCCAAGGAACACATCCCCTTTTTCCTCAACTACTCCCTGTCCCTGTTGGATCATTTCTCCTGGGAGTTTGTTCCAGGGGTTATTGGCCGGAAGCTGTCTCACTGCAATTTCCCAGCTAAATGTTCCAGGTGATATTCACACCACAAATACGTAACTTGTGCCAATTTGTCTGATATTTAGATAGGCCAGTGGGTTTCGATTAGTTGCTTGTAATATCTGGCATCACGGCAGCCTACTCAAGTAAGCTAAGGCAAAACTGATGTGTTTATTTTGCTACTCCAGTAAAATTTATTTTCTAAAATGAATTCCTACAACGGTGCCATCCAATCATTGCGCGTTGTAATACGAAGGCCTATTAATGTTGTGGTTTATGTCAGTGCTGACCAAATATATGATGAGGTGAACACCACTGCAATTAATTTAACTTTATTTAATCTTAATTATCAACATAATAAATGTGAGTTTAACACAATTTTTAATGATCGTGTCTATACATATGAATTTGATTTAAAGTCATTCATTACCTTGAAAGGATGGCTTCATCAGTAGTAATGATGTTCTTGTGAAATTATATCATCATTATATGTGCAGAAGTGTATAATTCTCTTCGTCTTGATTGTTCACAGCACTAGTTTTACTCACCCGACCCTTTTTTACAAGCTACCTCACGTGTACAGTCATGTCATCTGACCAAAATGCCATCAGCTAGTCTTCACAAGATTACGAATAATAGGCATTAACAGGCCTATTTTGATATAATAAAAGTTTCTATGAAAACGGACTACCCTGAAGGATTTCTAGTAATCTAGAATTTGGGATTAAGTTTTGAAACCTAGATTTTTTCGACACATGTCAATCCGTTCCAGAAATGTTTATGGGAAACACTTGTGGAGACAAAAAACATCAGCCAGCCAGCCAGCCAGCCAGCCAGCCAGCCAGCCAGCCAGCCAGCCAGCCAGCCAGCCAGCCAGCCAGCCAGCCAGCCAGCCAGCCAGCCAGCCAGCCAGCCAGCCAGCCAGCCAGCCAGCCAGCAGCCAGACAGCCAGACAGCCAGCCAGCCAGCCAGCCAGCCAGGAAGTGCTCACAGAATCATGTCCTGACAATACAGCACATCAGGTCAGGTGGTCTATGTCGGAGTTCCCACGACACCCTACCTCCCACATTGGAACAATGGGGTATCACCAGCTGGGTAAGACCAGACTGTCTGTTCTCAGACCACCCTCAAGCCATGCTCAGACCTCCGTTGTGCAACAAACACCATCTTGCATGACATGCAGGCGACTGGAGACGCCGTCCAACACTCACCTGGAGCTAGACATGCATGCATGCCGCAGTCCATGCCACGCACCAGGTGAAACAGGGCCAGACATGTACTACAGTGTTTCGGATTACTTTACCACCGTGAAAATGACCGTATTTGTCACTGCCCTGGGTTGGTTCATTTTCTGTTTGTTTTGGTTCATCCAAAGGTGTGTAGTTAGTGTAATCCTGTCACACGAACGTGCCATGCCATTGAAGCATTTCCTCATCATGGCATATATTTTATCATGGGAATGTTTGAGCACAAAATAAAAGACGCCTATGCGCAAATAAATTGGAATGTTGTCACAAGTACCTGGTAATGCATTAATAGGATGCCCTAGGGTTTGTTCACCATCAGACTTAGTTCAGAAGTGAAGCATTAATGCACAATTAATGCACTATATACATATAAAACAAGTAGAAATGTTGGAAAATGCACTAGAATTACACCCACAATGCCTCGTCACGTCTCTAACTAATGCAGCAAGAATCCACACTGAAAGGTGCATCTATGGAAGTGCATCCACAATGCACTGGCACTATGCACTGTTAACCTGCAGGCATGATCCTGAATACACTGAGTGGAATGCACCATGGCACCTTGAAAAGGGTGGCCCACACTGCACCAACAGCCCCAGAGAGTTCAGTCGTCTTAGATGTGATGCCAACAGGGTATGGTATCCAGGCAGGGTCCAGCGTGATTTGGAGCACTTGCCTCAAGAGCACTAAAACAGCACATATTCTCCAAAAACTAGTCCAACAGCTCAAACCAATTACGTCGAAAAACAAGCAGTGTGCTGTACCTCCAAAATCGAGTACAGTGTATGTCAAAAAGCTTGTAGATCTTGAAGTCTACCGTGGATGTTACGTGTACATGGCTGCATGCTACATGGACACAAGTTGTGGTTTCATGAAACACCTTCACCATCACCTACCTACATTTTAACATGCCCACACTGGATCAACACCGGCAACATTTAAAATCAAACTGCCAACATTACTTGTCAACAGGAGCAATATACATGCCTCGCAAACACACACAATTTTGCAAAGTCATTAAATATATAGAAATACACATAAGTACATTTGCTGTAAATATTTTAAAACAACCATGCCAATAAACAGTACATTGTACATGCTTAAAATCTTAATATTGCCATATCATTATATAAATGTTATTTTGACCACAACATTACTCACCCTGTCAATGCCACTTACACAAGTGAACTAACAAACACTGCCCACTACTCTACAGCTGCTTGTTACACACTCGCCAGAAGTCATACTTTGATGATGGTAACAAATATAGCACTTAGAGGAAGGGGTGATCTTGTAAATCGACATGTCTACAGCATCGTTCCAAACCACCTATCCCATCTACGCGTGGTTTGACGCTTGCGGTTTTTTATATACCAAAATGGCTTCCAAAACAGCAGTCAACACCGACCAGTTTAAATAGCCATGACGTGATATCGTCTACCCCTCTGCCAGCTTCTGATATCTACAATACTATCAGTGTGCATTAATACATGTTCTACTTGACAGATAGCACCACAGTGGTTTATTTTCTACATGACAGACCCACCACCCACCTGTTATTGCGTAACACTTTATGTATGTTAAACCATCCCTAAAAAAATTCTTAACTTCTTATTTGATAGTGCAGTATTCAAAACTATCCATCCAGTCCATACGATTGTTCAATGCAGACCGGTTCATTCGAATAACATTTTGTAATTAGTGCATAAAGACTATCTGTATATAAATATACACCACTGTCTATAGCCAGGTACTCATTCTTACAGCTGAGTGAACTGGTGAAGCAGATTGAACAAATGTGCGCAGGGTTAAAATGGCAGTATGATGGTGTGAACCCAGACAGTCTTGATCGAGAACCTGATACTTCACCCACTCGGCCACGGTGCTCCACCAACTACATAAGGTGTGTATTCTAAGCATGTTGTTAGACCGCTGGTTTATCTTGTTCGTCCCAGTTGCAGTGTATAAATAACCGAACACATCATCAACTACTTTCGGCCGTACAGTTTCGGCGCATCAGTACCTAGATACTAGCTCCGCCTGGTGGCTAATACAACAACTACACTGAGTGAGTACCAAGAGGTCACTCCTGTTAACCCTCTGACTTGAACATTGTGCGTGGCTATGTGGTTAACCACTGTGATAATTTAGATAAGTGTGATAGTGGTGCATATAGCGGTTAGATTTCTTTTCATGTGGGCACTATTTAATCATTGGGTTTGTTTACATAAGTGCCGTACACAACTATTGGCTTTATGTATAATATGTGTGCCACAGTAAGTAATTATTGGATTTGTTTACCTAAGTGCAGTACACAAGTATTGGGTTTGTATACAGGTGTACTAATTGTAATTATTGGGGTTGTTGGTTTTCAGTACAAGTGTAGTAGAATGTTATTGTATTTATTTATAATTACAAGTGTGTTGTGTATAATTGTATGGTCTACTTCCACAGATTATTTGGGAATCAAAAAGCATGAAGAGTTACTAGTAAAATATTTTACAGAGCAGTCAACATGTTGCTTGAATGTACAAACTTGGCGGTGGAAGAAGCATAAAGCACTCTCATCAGTCTGGCGACTGGATTCTGCATTACGTAAGAACTCACCATGTTACGGTGAAAGTTTGAGATCCATGGTAGAAGACTATTACAGTGAGTCTACCATAATCTGAATGTAGAATATAGCCTGTCCCCAGCCAGATATCCAAAGGTTCTATACTGTCGCCACCTGTCAGACAATTATAGCACTACTCCCAAAAAGAACTACTTCCCATGTGTCAGTTCGTATTCCTACTTGAAAAGGGTGATTGCATTATATAAATGTAAGATAACAATATTTACTATTAGTCTAGAAAACTCAAGCTCAAACACTGCATATAATTCCAAATACTTTTCAAACTATTTCAAATATTCAACAACACCTCAGGAAACACTCGCAAGTTGCATAGCTTCTGCTAAATAAAACTACGATTACAACAGCATGTGGTTAAACGTTCTTCGACCAGCAGCGTTTCAACTGGGAAATATCAGAAATGCGCCACAAATGCACCTTTGCCAATTCTGCAGTAAATATTAATGAAACTGCGACAGCGATACACTGCATGACCTAGAAGCAGACGACATCGCTGTGTGGCCGCGTCACTGGTAAACAGGAGGTCTGTCTGTGATGCGGGCCCAGCCGGCCATAAGCCAATAAAGACACGCATCTAGTTCACAATATTTTATTGATTTCTGTTAGGATGTTACTGCACAGCCGCTCACGACTGTCTGTAATTCAGCCGGTACAAGTACGCATGTGCTGGGCTGGGTGGGTGTGTGAGTGCGCATGTGCTGCTGGATAGGTGGGTGTGCGAGTGTGCATGTGTTGCGTGTGGGTGCGTCTTGCAGTGACATCACCATATGTGTGCAAAGTGATACGGTATTCGTGACTTCGGGTATGCCCACGATGTCATGTTTGTGTGACAGAAGTACTACGTCATAAATTAATACACACATCCAAATTAACATGTTTGTACTTGTAGATTAACATGCTCAGATATCCAGATCCACTTATCCAGATTAATGTCACACTGACGCTTGCACGTTAACACACTCACAAATGCAGAATAACACATTCACACACCCAGGACAACACACTCACACACCCAGATTAAAACAGATCTTGACAGATCAACAGGCACATCCCAATTAACACACAAATCCTTATTAATAATTATTCTCACACATTCACATTAACATAGACATCCATATTAACACAAGCACATAATCCATGCTGACATACAGATCCAGATAAACACACCGACATATCTACATTTACACTCACATATCCATAATTATTACAACCACATAAATATGTATAATTAAAACACATCCAGGTTAATGTCAAATTGATCCATCCACATTTACACACCTGTAGACACATCCAGATTAACATATATCTAGATTAACACACATGTCAAGCTACTGTATACATTCTGGATTTATACAGTACTGAGATGACGGTAATGTCAGTCCTGCCTCAGTGTGAGACATAAAACAACCACCGATGACAACATGCACCCTGATAGTGGCAGTAACCACCCGCAATTACAGCAGAGAAAGGTTGGTTTGGTGACTAACATTCTGAAAAAGACTGTAGAATTGAATTAGACCTCACAAGACCCTAACATATTACAACTGGTCAGTTACTGAAGCACTGCCAAGTGCTAGAAACAACCAGGACTATGTCACATAAGGTCACAAATTCCGATGTCTCCCACTGGCTTTACCAGTCACCCTGTAAATAGGTGCAGGAAACAGCGAGAGAGTCATGACAACTGTTTACACGGAAGAGTGCCAGTGAGTAGCCGCCTGGGGCAGTGCGATGGAGTTGGGAGGCAGACAATGAGGGAGGGAGGGAGGGAGGGGGGAGGGAGAGGGGCTTCCCCATAGGCCTTCCCGGTGGCACCTGGCAGGTCCCAGCTCATTAGTGTGCAGTCTGCCGCATAACCTGCAGTCCTGTGTCATGTAGTCTGCCAGGTACACACACGTACACACAGACGTGTATACGTGTGAACCACCTCATGCCTACAGGTGTATGTATGTTAGTGTTTATATGTAGCTCTGGCATGCATGAATGTGCACGTGTGCACGGCATGTGCGTGTTGTGTGCATATACGTGTGTATTTATGCATCCAATGGCAAGTTGGCTTGTAGATAAACCAGCACTTAAACCCTTAATCCCCTAATAATTTTGCTTGATTCCTTAGTATTGCTTCAGTTCTACCTCTTCCCAAATCAAGTCACCAATACAGTCTTCCTAACTTAGTGGCAACTGTCCTTTCATCAAATGCAGCGGCAATCGTATATATTTTTCTCATTTTAAAACTACAACTATTTCTAGTTCCATTTACACTTAGATCCTGCATTTTCTCATTTTACACCCGCACATTTGCACTGTTCTTAGTCTAGGGAGCAGGGACAACCAATTTACTTTCCCCGAGTGACAATTTCACATTGTTTCTGTTCGGTGGATTTTTTCCCCAGTCCAGCGACAGAAGTAATAACATCTGACCAGTGCAGCCAAGTTGACCGAATGACTGACCAACCAACCTAGCGACTGACCTCGCAGGCAGGTATTGATCCGACTGTAACTAACTTGCCGCGCCACTAGCACTAGATAACACTCATGTCTATGTGATCAGCTTCCACAATGATACCCATCTAGTCATCCCCCTAACAAATGCCACCACTGTCACCAGCAGACTGTCATTTCTCTGTCACCATGCCTCAATTACTCGATGTGTTTGTTTACTATGGCAACGGTGTGTGTGCATTTGTTTACCCTAGCAACAGCAGCGCCAGCAATTGGACAATAATATTGTCATAAGTACCCATTCAAGCGAAGCCACTGGAGACCATATGTAGTTTGGACATCAAGCGACAATATTGTCATCAAACACAGTCCACAAAACACAGTAATGACAGTCTCCAAACACAGCAAATTAACTAAATTCTCACCTGTCAAAAACGTAACATAAATGGAATTACTTTTATATATGAAACCATAAACACTGTCATTATGGACTGCATGTATTTTACCACAAAACTGTATTCTAAAGGTCTAAAAACATACAATACAGAAGACAATTATTCATGTAGATTTTACACATCCGAAAAATGCTGCATCCAAACACAGTCATTACGGCACACGACAGTCTGCTGTGAACGTATTCAAGACGTTAGTACTGAAGGCATCCTGTCACATGGTGTAGTGAAACCTAAATGTTAAGGTAATCCTGAGCACCAGAAACAACCCGAGTTGAGTAGCAAGCTGACTATATTAGTGATATTGATTTCCTATACTTTACTATTACAGAAAACTCCTGGGAAGCCATAATTCCGAGGTGGGTGTATTACAGAGGTGGCTGTATTACAGGGGTGGCTGTATTACAGAGGTGACAGTATTACAGTGGTGACTGTATTACAGAGGTGGCTGTATTACAGGGGTGATTACGAAACAAGATCACACTGAACGTACGATCAGACCTATTAATAGGGTTAATTTTTTGTCAGTGTCACGTCCAGCGGAAATAGCTACAACTTGCCACTTGTAGATCCAGAAAGAGGAAGGAGTGGTGGACACGGTGATATGTGTCGGATGTCCTACCAATCACACTGCCATCTGGTGGCAAGTGCTGGACTGACATGTTGTTGACATGTTAAATGGAGATAGCTGGCTGTCTCTTAAGTTACATAATTATTAGCAGGATATTCACTGAATCAGTCGTACGGCACCGTGGTAACGACCCAACTTCAAAACAATAACAGCTACTTCTGGCTAACGGTTTACAAATTCAATATTTTGTTTACAATGTGAACATTTCTAAGTTGTGATATGTAAAATGTCTGTTAATGAGTTTCATATGAAATCAACTTGCTTTGTTCCCCCCCCCTCCGATTTCAATGATTTTAGGCATTCACATTTGGCTAGATATGAAATTTACCACAGTGTTATTTGAGGCCAATGACTGAAATAATATCACAGATATTATATAACATTTAAGAAAAAATTATCTTTTTTGTTGAAATGAACTCTGAGAATCAAAACAAATAAAATTGGATTTTGATTATTTTAATCATAAGTTTCATGTAGAAAGTGTCATTTAAGACATTGAGAAACATCAATAATTCTTTGACTCTGCATGGCTACGAACCTGAGAAACGAAAGGTAGTAAAGTAGACATCCAGAAAAACAACTGTTTTTGTTGTTGTCTGGCCTGTCATGTCTCTCAGCGGTGAGTCTGTTACATCAGTCATTTCCTCTGTTTTGATGTTACTAATGCTTCAAATACAGCACAGCGCAGCAACCCACCCTTATGGAATCAGATTGCATTGAGCCGAAACGACATGTTTACACAGGTGAATCTGAATAACAACATCTTGACCGAAGAGGGGGGTGATTTATTTATGAATAGCTTCTGGCACAATGAACACAGACTCTCAGGTAATCTGAAGATAACGGGAACAACATGTTTACAAAGGTGTCTTTTGGATAACTGGCCATGAATGAAGTGTCAAACAAAGTGATTTGTAAATGCTGGCAAATCCAGTTAAAGCATGCATCTAACTGGCTAATTGCTGTTTTTGTCCCACTCATTCCTGGGCTTCTGAAAATGTAAGAATTTAGCTACCTTGTGTAGATGTTAGTCTACTAAGCAAATGTCTCATTTGATTTTGACAATCACAGACCACATTGCGAGTAAAACTACATATAGCACCACCATCAATAGTTTTACACTGATTGACCCTTGTAATTATCAAAAATTACTTTTTTTTTACAGTATGCCACACCACATCAATGCCTGAGGACTACAATGACAATGGGTTGACAACAATGAAACGTCCTTAAATAACAACACGATGGCTCAGTTGTGTGTGGAACGTCGTCATGTCTGCTACATCAGCAGTCCTAACTGCTGGCCTAGCAGGACAGCGAAGGGAGCATATCCCCACACCTGTATAGAGCTCTCTGTCCCAGCAACAGGTAGTTGCTGCTGGCCATTAGCCGCGGCAATCATGACAGGGACCAAGCAGACAACGGAGACATCACGACAGCCTCCGCCGACCGACCGCTCGCTCATTCGCTCGCACGTACTTACCACTGAATACGACGATTTGCTGTAGATTAATTTATCCCGAGAATTCGTTTGTGTGGACGTCACCATTGCAGTCGGTGCTGCAGGCATCTATCCGAGCCTCTCTTCCCCCGTCCGCTCGTCACACTGACCCGCTTGACCACTGTCGAGTTTGCGTGGCGATCAGGCAACGATACATGCTGGACTACGAGTGACGGAATCGAATAAGAGGTGGCCGAGATGCGGCAGTGACTGGGTGCTCGCGATCGTGCTGAGACTGCGTGCGTTAATGTTATGCGGGCCCGACATGGCACACGACAGTAGGCTGCTGCTGTTGCTAGTGTATTGATCCCACAACTATACCTCCTCTGTACTGCCTCTGTCACTGCCGCCTCATGCATACGTTCTCACCTCCACCGAATCAATCATCGCAGCGACGATGCGGCGTGATATCAGGCCAGATTATGATATACACTGTTTTCGTTGGCGACGACAAATGATGGATATTTCAATTGAGAGATGTATAGGAAAAATTATAAATGATATCATTGTGTAGAAGTGATGATGTCCCATTAAATCGTATTCGGAAGCATGTATGTGAGATTTGAATTACTGAATGTTCATCGCTCCATCTTGAGTAGTGGTTTCTTTTATTTTCAGTCATGCTTCAATAAACGCATGTCCATCAATCAGTGACATATCCAGTATAGTGTCAAAGGGTAGCTTGAAAACTTTGATTACAGTATGCTCCCTCCACTTGTTGTGTCTATTACAGTATGCTCCCTCCACCTGTTGTGTCTTCTTCTTCTACCAAATACAGAATACTAACATTCTTATGACCTCACTAACACAATTTTGCTCTTTACAACTGCTCTTTAGAATAGATTTCATTTCTCCTTAACAGTGGTCTTGTAAACCAAAGGCTGCCAACAAGAGGACATACTACCACAACAGTTTCACCTGTATGTTACACAAACAGTGTGTTCAATGACACAGCAGCTCCATCAGTTTAACAACAGATGATGGATTTCTCTAAGAACTCACTATGTTTTGGCAACAGTGTTTTGGCAATAGCCAATGCATCATCTGTGTGCGTGTTTGGGATAGTTCGACATGTCAGACAGTTGTTCTACTTCACTCAGTCGGATATCTGACTTCCTCAGCCACAGGCAGTCTCGAGTTGGAAGAACTTAGTCTATCTGCTCCAAAAGACAATGGGACAAACTAATCCAACAAAGGTGTGAAACAGCAGTAATTCCTTAGTTTCGCCCTTGATTAACACAACAGTCTAGTGCACTGAATGGCATACCACAACGTTCAAGAATGTTGTTTGAGAACACCAGGAAACAGAAGGATAATCACAGACAATCACTCAGTACTATCATCCCTCTGGCTTACACCCAACACAGTGTACAGAAGTCCAGCCCAGTTGTACTCTGCCACACTTTGTTGGCCTTTACTGCAAAAACTACGCAGCCACATCCAACATTAGAGAACAATTCCTAGAAATCAATGTATATGTACTAACTAGCCCGAACCTCCTCACCCAGAAGCCTGCATGTTACTACAACTGCACCACAACAATGTCAACATCTTGATACACATATTGTGATCAGAATATTGTTAAAATCAGAGAGAATGGCAATAAAGGCTGACATTTATGCAGTTATTCCACTAAACTACAGGCATGATATGCTTGCTTATAACTACAAATGGTTAGTATACTACTAATCATTTGCAATTATAATGCACACGGTCAAACAATTCCCTTTGTTTCCCATTTATAAAACTTTAACGGTCCCAGCTAATAGCTTCTGGCCGCCAACTCTTATAAATCTTCCATTATTTAACGAAAAATATTTGTCTGACAAAATACAGTATTTTTATATCTGCATGTTGACATACTATGTTGACATCTATCTGATTAATATGTTGACATCTATCTGATTAATATCTATCTGATTAATATATGACCCGGTTCACTTCTAACAGCTAACGAATGCAATACAAAAGACTATAGACGCGAGCATACTAAGCAGGGGATGCTGCCAGGGTCTTACAGTACAATGTAAATTATGACGACAAGCAGATGCACATGGGGGAGAAGTATTCTGCTGATATCGACTCATCCTATTCATATAAATAATACAGTAAATAAGCAAAACGCGATACAGTGTTCACACTTGCGGTGACACTAAGTATGACATAAAGCACAGTGACTGCCACTAGGAGACCCGACTGCCTTAATAGCTGCCCTCACTGGCGACTGGGTGCCATCAACGGCTGCATATCTCATCTACAATTCTCGCTCAATTAGTTGACAAAGCTGCTGGGGCCATCTTCACATACCTGTTGCTGTCAGTGGGAGGTCGTCGTTGTGGTTCCTAGAACACCATTTCATGGACTCAGACCACCCTGAATTATATCATAATGCTGCACTTTGGGGGACCAAATGTAAACATCAATTAGTCACAATGATGCGAGTAATGACGACACACCCTCATTGCAGATGTAAACATATGCTGGTGTGATATTATAAGACATTCGGACGTTTCTAGGAATCAGTTTCTGTGGTCATCCTTGCTACCTAGTTTCTAATTGCATCATAGGACCTGGGAACCATTACACATTTTACCAATGTTGTTAAGAGCTCTTAAACCCCATTTTACACTTTAAAATCAATTTTGATCTTGAATATCTGAAAACTGTTAATATCACGAAGCACCAGCAGGACTATGTTGCTGGTGTGTTATGGAAATAGTGTCCTTGGTAAAGCGGCAATGGATATTTGCATTTTGAAAAACCTATAAAATTTAACATTAGAGTTTGCTTAAAGATGAGTTTTCCTTAAGAGCTCTTTATCTTAGTGAAATGGTCCTCTGATTTCTGTGTCACACTACAACAGCCAGATGGTAAAGATTTGAGTCTCTTCCGTCACCTATAATTACCAGGAGGCGATTATTAGCAGGAAGCTCACTGATTTGATTGTCATGAATGAGGGAGAACAGAACATGAAAGCCCGAAACATCAAAGGGTCTTGTGGTTTACCTCACTTTTTCTTCTTCCTCCTTACTCCCTTCTACCGGGGCGAGGGTTAGAAACAATATTGTTGAACCACTTATTCTATTCTCTGCCTCAGTAATTTATACTGCCAGAAGTTAAAGACGTGTGGTTATCAACTGGTGAATAGAGAGCTTTATAGCAGAATAAAGCGCATGAGTGTATTTCATTAAAATGTTGAAAAATAAAAATAATACACTCACCAACATTAGGCATGAATATCGTGTAATAATGATGGAGTCCAGATGTTGTAATTATCCAGAAATCAGATCAATTGTAACATCTGAGTGATCGATGGGTATCCTGGTGTGTGTATATATATCAATGTCCACACAACTTATGCTATGGCTGACATTACTGCCGCAATAGCAACCACTAACCTCAATGTTGTAGTTACATCATTCTTTCGTTTCACCACCCTTATTAATATTAGAATAAATAATGTTGAAGGTATACTGCCCCCCCCCTCCAATTTGTATTTTAGCAACTTTTTAGCAGTTTGAATATTTCACCGAGATGTTCAAACTATAACAAATTCAAAATGTAAACACCGCCTATCAAATTGGCAGTAATCAGGTTCTGGAATTTCCTATGATGTTTGGCAAATTCACACAATCAATAAGACAAAAAATGGGCCACGGTACAGAGCTATTCTGTATAACAGAACTATATGGTCGCACTGAATATGAGCCACAGCAAACGTCTCCTGGTGTATTTATCTACTCCATGTGGACCAATGAGTTTGTAAAAGAGTGCATCATCCAAAATCAATGGCTTGTGAAAAGATCACCATGCCTGTTGATGCGTGCATCGCCGACCAGATGTGGCTTATATCTTTGTACACCAGCCAGGGTATCAACTAGGGCAGTTGTGGGTACAGTACTCATGTTAAAGGGAGGCTCATCAAGACAGTTGGACCCGCCCTACAATAAAAGTTTAAGTAACCTGTACAAATCTGTGAAGGGTTGTAAAGCCAAATATTTCAAAGTATCCTATATTCCATGGATGTCATTGCAGGCTACTTTTCTGGTTAACATTTTATTTTTTTGACTCTAAATGTCATATGAAATTCTGACCCGCAGGATAAATTTATCATATTTAAACCCTTCATATAAGGATTTATGATTGTTTTTATGGCTGGTTCAAATCTTCAATTATTGAATATGCTTCTCTGATGTAAATCGGTTTTAACATACTATACCAGTATTTCAAAATATTAATATACTAAGCTAAGTTAAAGTTAAATATCTAATATAATGTACAATCACAATCAATTGTCTGCCATTGGTCCTAGTGATAGAAAAAACTTTGAATTGTGTTAACTATACCTATTCCATACTTAGATTACCATCAACTATCTCGCTGAGAACAAAACTAAACAAATTCTAAACACAATAATTTTGCTGCTCTCATATTTAATAACTAACTTCCTAATGTTGGATTCATGCATACCGTGCTGCCACCCAGTAACTGTTCTACATACTAAAATAACACCATCTTTGTGCTGCCACCTGGTGATCATGTAAGACACCACAGTATGTATGCAGCCAAGACTGGGGAGCCCAGGTGCACAATAATCGTTGTTTATTATGATAGTCAGTCAGCTGCGTGGCTAGTGGCCATTATATTGGGCCAAGGGGTACATAGAATTACCCTACTTTGCAGCTTCTCATCCACTTCATACAATAATCAAATTATAATCATGTTTAAACTACACTATTCCAACTTAATGCTGGCCACCCAAATGCATCTAAATGAACCAGATAAATTGTTTAAATCAAGTTGTTTACTGTTGCCAACATTATATGTGAGTGCATAATTCACTGTATGCTAATAACAGTTCTGACAGACAAACAAGAGGGTAGCGTTTCTAAAGTGGAAGCCCTGTCACATGTAAACTTCAGCAGGTCTGTACTGTATTAATTATTACACCAAGCTGTGTACATTACTTGCTGTACCACTGTATTGACTTTTATACAAACTACAAACAGTGCTGTACATCTGGAATCAACACCCTATCACTTTAAAATTACCTGAAACAACAGCAACTTTTGCCAAAAGAAACGTAGAGTTACTTGTTTTCCCACCCTAAACCTTCACTCCTATCCTCTAATGATGACTGTCACATGTCCCCATCTACAATTACGTCTATTGATTGATGTGTTGCACTTCTGAGCTCATATTCCTGATAATCTAGGAGCTATATAGAAGTTTATTATCATTATTATTTTTAGGTTTGTTAATTGGCAGGCAGCAGACCTTCAATATACTTTTTACAGCCTTAACCAGAGGATGTCCGTTCTTGTATCCAGGATCAGCTGATGTGGCAATTATTAACAGGAAGTTTATGGAATGTTATGTTTTGTATGTGAGAAGACCGTGAGTCCACTGAACACCCAACCAGTCTCTAACGTATGCTGCCAACAGAGTTGTTTATAGCCTGAACATTTTGCAGACGAATAATTTTAATTGCCAACACGGTTTTGCAGGTTTTAAATTAAATCTGGTAGTACAGTACAATATTTGATATATTATATTATTAATTATATAATACCAACGAGGAATTACATAATTATATGATATAATAAGAACGAGGAACAGAAAGAATGTGTTTAAAAATGGTTATATGTTTTGGGGTTATTAAATTTAATTTAGCAGTACAGTACAATATTTGTTAAGACATTATAAATTATATAACAATGAGGACTTATATAATATGACATAGTAACAACAAACAACAGAGAGCCGGTGTTTAATAGAGTGAACTCAACATAAGTACAGCACAAGTTGCATCTTTACATAACCAACAACCCTGCCCCAGTTCACAAGTTCATCATAAAGGAGCAGAATGGGAGCCAGCACCCACTGACCTACACCGACCTCCTTCAAGTGACCATCTATGCTGGGCAATGTCAACTCTATTAGAGTAGCCACGGCTGGCTGGTTGTGGACTATATGTGGCATGACAAGACTTCAATCCACCGCCCCCACAACCCTAGTTTACCTGCCTGGCAGTCCTCAGACTGTAATCTTCTACCTGGCATTCTACACTGCACCGTAAGCATTCCTCTTTTATTAAGTTTTATAATGCTATATAATTACCAGGTACTTATAGTTTGAAAGGGAAACAATATGTAACATAACGGTCAGCTAGTGCAGAAACCATACAACAACTGGGGGGTAACCTAACACGTTCTTATGGTTTAACATCTAATACTTCTACAAATAAAGCTTTTGTCAATAAATAGTAGCTATACGACCACGTTTCATTAACCGATCTTCAATAATCTGGTTGTTTGCGATGCGCATGTTTTTGTCTGGCACCCACCTTGATACCATGTATAATGGGGTGTTTCACTAATCCGCATGTTTTTTATTTACTCAGCCACAAACCGCGGGAACCAAAATATGCAGATAAACAAGACATGACCACGTCTCATAAATAGTAATTATCTCACTTACACGATCTGCCTCCTGCTTTTGATTACATTTAATTTTGCCTGGTTTGCATTCACTAGCCACAATTTATTTGGCTAGTCACACGTTTTTCGCAAGTTCCTTCAAATCTAAAAGAAGTCGGCCAGTCGCTACGAATGTTATAAAGCTGACAGAGGTAGCTTCTGGAGGAAATCCAGGATTTCCTGATCCAAGCAAACTCCATATTATGTGTGTATCATGTGCAGTGCCTCGTGGACTAGCCATGGCATCTGTCCAGGAGGCAAACACAGGAGCCAAAAATGGGGCACATGACTTATGTCCCAAACAGGTGGCCTCAGCTAAGATCAAGAAGGGAGAATATGTGAACTAGCCGTGACATATGAGTCCACACTCAAGGTCATGAATCTCACTGATACCGTGGCACTGTTGGCTAAACATGGCGTTTGTCAGGAAAACCAATTATTTGTGTATCACAGTTGAATTATCTCAACATTATCATTGTCTAAGAACTGGCAGGTATTATAAAACTGTTGAAACACTCAAAAGTCAAAGACAAATCTGATTATTTACCATTCCTACCTATTTAGGTTTCTGAGATCTAATTGTGTTTCAACAGTATACTGATTATTCAATTGACCACTGCACACCTAACAGCCTACTGCCCCCTCCTCTTCTCTATCTATCAACCCTCCCTCCTCTCCAATACATATCCTGCCTTTCCACCAACCCTCCCTCCTCTCCACTAACTCTCCCTCCTCTCTACCAACCCTCCCTCCTCTCCACAAACCCTCCCTCCTCTCTACCAACACTCCCTCCTCTCCACAAACCCTCCCTCCTCTCTACCAACACTCCCTCCTTTCCACAAACCCTCACTCCTCTCTACCAACCATCCCTCCTCTCTACCAACCGTCCCTTCTCTCCACAAACCCTCCCTCCTCTCTACCAACCCTCCCTCCTCTCCACCAACCCTCCCTCCTCTCCACAAACCCTCCCTCCTCTCTACCAACCATCCCTCCTCTCTACCAACCCTCCCTCCTGTCTACCAACCATCCCTCCTCTCTACCAAACCTCCCTCCTCTCCACAAACCCTCCCTCCTCTCTACCAACCATCCCTCCTCTCTACCAAACCTCCCTCCTCTCCACAAGCCCTCCCTCCTCTCTAGCAACCATCCCTCCTCTCTACCAAACCCTCCCTCCTCTCCACCAACCCTCCCTCCTCTCTACCAACCATCCCTCCTCTTTACCAACCCTCCCTCCTCTCCACAAACCCTCCCTCCTCTCTACCAACCATCCCTCCTCTCCACAAACCTTCCCTCCCTCCTCTCAACTATCCCTCCCTCCTCTCCACTAACTCTCCCTCCTCTCCACTAACCATCCCTCCTCTCTACCAACCCTCCCTCCTCTCTACAAACACTCCGTCCTCTCCACAAACCCTCCCTCCTGTCCACAAATCCTTCCTCCTGTCCACAAACCCTCCCTCCTTTCCACTCTCCCTCCCTCCTCTCCACTAACTCACCCTCCTCTCCACTAACCATCCCTCCTCACCACTAACCCACCCTCCTCTCCACCAACCCTCCCTCCTCTCCACCAACCCTCCCTCCTCTCTACCAACCCTCCCTCCTCTCTACCAACCCTCCCTCCTCTCCACAAACCCTCCCTCCTTTCCACAAACCCTCCCTCCTCTCCACCACCCCTCCTTCTCAACCAACTCTCAAGCCTACCCACCAACCCTCCCTACCCACCAACCCTCCCTACCCACCAACACTCCCTCCTCTCCAACCCTCCCCCTTTCCACCGACCCTCATTCCCTCTCCACCAACCGTCCCACCCTGCCTCTTGCCTACCTGCCTGCCACAGCAGCTCTATCCGTGCCACTACAGCTGCTGCTAGCACTACAGCAGATGACTTGGCTGGCAGCACAGTGTATTATTCATTAGGCTTAAGCCTGTCCCCACCAGACAAACTTCATTAGCAGCGCAGCCCTTGGGCATTGCAGGCTACAGTGTGCCATGTGCACAGCTGAAATTGCACAGTGTCATCAGTGTATACGTATTCTCCACACATTGTCGCAATGTGATACCGTATTTTAAGGATCAAATATACAACTATACTACCGGTAGTTACATGATGTGTTATCAATCAGTGACGATAACATTACTATTCAATTGTCTCTAAATACAGAACTCCTACAGATTCACCCCAGTATCGTCACCTATGATCAAAGATAACAACTGGCTACATTTTCATGTCACACTGTCATTTCAGATGTGAAGATTTATTCCTACTTCATGTTAAACTTGAGGACCACGGTCAGCCTGCATTAATACAGCAACTGTGGGGCAGTATGGTTGCATTGCATCTTCTCTCTGCTGCCAAGGTCTGCTGTATTCATTCACTCCCTAGATCCCCCGGCACTTACCAATTGGTAAACTTCCAAAATATAATACAGAGGTAGTTACTGAGTTTCAAGATACAGTTAAATTGTCGGAGACAGATAGAAACAATGGGTGATTTGATTGGTGAGAGCGTAGCTTTATCTGATGACATGCCAACCTGTCATTTGGAAGGGTACAGTCTGTTTTGTTTTTTGGAGAGGTATAAATATGTGGTTGGACAGGAAAAAATGTGAGGGGAAAAATGCTTACTCCTGGTAGTTCTATGATGTTGTCAATTATGCTTTGAAAATGGCCGACACACTGGGCATGCATGGATTATTATGTATTTAGAACATATACACATGTTTAGAATTAGTTTTATGTATGCTTGTTCAGATGCACAAAACCATGTTTTATCAGGAGATTTTTAGTCCGGCAAAATGTTATCGTGCAAATGTTGCCAGTGCGAGAGAGAGAGAGAGAGAGAGAGAGAGAGAGAGAGAGAGAGAGAGAGAGAGAGAGAGAGAGAGAGAGAGAGAGAGAGAAAAAAGAGAGAGAAGAGGGGAAGAGAAGAGAAGAGAAAAAAAAAAAAAAAAAAAAAAAAAAAAGGAGAGAAGAAGAGAGAGAGAAGAGAGAGAGAAGAGAAGAGAGAGACAGAGACAGAGACAGAGACAGAGACAGAGACAGAGACAGAGACAGAGACAGAGACAGAGACAGAGAGAGACAGAGAGAGACAGAGAGAGAGAGACAGAGAGAGAGAGAGAGAGAGAGAGAGAGAGAAGAGAAGAGAAGAGAGAAAGAGAGAAAGAGAGAGAAGAGAGAAGAGAGAGAGAGAGAAGAGAGAGAGAGAAAGAGAGAAAGAGAGAAAGAGAGAAAGAGAGAAAGAGAGAAAGAGAGAAAGAGAGAAAGAGAGAAAGAGAGAAAGAGAGCGAGAGAGAAAGCACCATATCAAGTGAGCTTATGTAACAATGATAACCGCTTTCCTTAATGGAGAATGTAAGATAGTGTTAAATATTATATTGACACACAAAGTTACAAATGGCGAGGTAACAATCTGAGCATAGACAGATGAAGGGGCAATCTGCAGATCCATTGTAGGACTGATGCATCAGTTGTTACCCTGAACACTCAAAGTCACACGGACAACATATCTATGCTATAAATACATCTCAATATTATTCAGTCTCCAATTGCTGACTTGCATGGACAATGTTCTGTTTAAAAATGTATGTGTTCAATACATGCCCTATAATATGTGAACATCCGAGGAACAACGTTGTTGCACACTGCAAAAAATTGCACTTAGTAGTTTCATTATCCAGGGTCAGAGATCAAGGCGATCTAGGTGTCGAACAACAGGTAAATTACAGCATGCAAAAACAGCATGTTTATTCTCAGCATACTCGCACTGTATTGATGTCAGATGTTTTACTAATTTAAATTTAATAAAAATATGTGACATAGGCTGGTGTTCAGACAATACAATGTGATGTATAATAAAGCTGTAATACATTTTATTGGTATATCTCTAAAATAATGTTTAGAAAGTTAGTTTATGCATGCATCACACATGCAAACATACTTGCTTACCCACTCTTGCACACTGTGGCGTGCATTAAAATTTAATGTCAAAACATTAAGTAATAAATATATCATTACTTCCCCAAAAAAATTGTTCAGACATTTTCAAAACCCAAGGTTTTACAGCAATGTGGTTAATCTGTTGTGAGTCATGGCCAAAGCGTCTGGTATTGGAGGAATAGAATAATCACCAACAGCAGCTCAGGTCATTTATTACTCTACTTTTACTTCCACATACAGTGATTCAGGAGTGCACAAAGGGTTGCCAGTTGGTATGTGGTCTATTTCACTCAAACTCTTGGCCTACTAAACCAGAAAGCGATTGTGTGTTATAAATGTTCTATCCAAAAAAGAGTTTACAGCGCAATAAAGCAGATGCACCAACCAAAGTACAAAACGGGATTAATTTAGTTTCTTGAATGTGATAAAGTGTAATTTTACTCAAAAGGATTGTTAATTTTGATGGAGTGTTTTGGCAACTAACCCTTCTCACTTCATAAACAACTATGACTATCATCATTATCAAAATGTCTTTCTAATTGTGATCTAAATATGTGATAACTATTAGGCAACAGTTTTAATTTTCTGTGCATTATAATTAACACTGTAAATAATAAATTATTATGTTGTCAGTCCTGGGTAGCAGTTTGCAAGCTTTCATTACAAGGACAAAGTGCAGAAGTGGCTCTTGCATGATTTGCATCAATGGCTACCAATTCAAAACATACTGAGCCGATTCAGTTTGTCAAAAGATTCTTCTGCTTTCTACCAGAGCGTAATGATCATTTATATAATAATGTGTAGTTTCAATGTTACCCTAAATCAATTTAATGGCATTTATGAGCCATTAACTTAAGTTAGGACCGTATACACAAGTTGAGAAAGTAATAGTCTCTGCAGTAATTTCATCATAGCTGAATACTTCCCACAGAAGTTGTGTTTGACTGAACATGTCTACCATGGAGTAACAGGTAACGCAACCAACCCAGTCCCAAGAAGTGGATACTTATTTTCACAATTATTTTAAATAGTAATGCCTTTTAAAAAAAATACTTAAAAATCTCGGACAGATCGCAATGATGATGACTTCAAACAAATATAGGTAGTTTTACTTTATTTAATGACAGCTTAAATAGTTGTTTTTCATGTAGCGAATTTCAACTTTTGTAAGAACCCAATGTGCCTATACTTAGCGTATTGTTTCAGTGACGGCTGTGACAACCGAACTGACCTGCCACCTAGTGGTTTGGCATACATCTAAATGGGTCTCAGCTGAGATGTCTCATGGCATACACATACAAACGAATATATCAGTTAGAGGAAGAAATCTATGTTTGCAATGCTGCATTTGCAAAAAAAATTAGTCATATCAGCTGTCATGCTAGAACTACGTGTGTGATCAGGTGAACAGTGACACGCTGACCTTGGACCAACGTGTCACTATTGTCAATGGCGTCACCACTGTCACTGCCGTCACCCGCCACTTGGCATTTCTCCTGCACAGATGGAAGAATGCTGAATCTTAATATATGTGCACCAGCCACATCTATCGAGGATATATACAACTGTGTGCTGCCCTACAAGTAGCTCGCTCCAGGTAGCGGGCGTCATCTTCCTGCACACTGCAGCCTGTGAATGCCTATAAATTCTAGGGATTTCCAGGAAACTGGGATGCGCGAAATAACATCACTCTACCTATGACCATCTGGCTACAGTTTGTATATGAGCCATAACTTGTACCGGATGCGTTTGTCCGTGACCCCTGGTCACTATGGCTGCTCCCAGCTCCGAGATCATGTTCCATAAACAGCTGATTAACTTGATATAGATCTTCCAACTGGCCTGAGCTACACACTTCATTATCAAACACGTGTGTCTGAAGTCTGTTATTCGTTGTTTCTTCCTACTGGAGGGTTGGACTGTAAACAATACCTACCTGGTTTATAAAGTGACCCTGCCTATCCTGTCTCACTGATTTATCCCATTGACAGTGCAGATTTATAACTTAGAGGTAGTAACTAATATTACCTGGCAAACTATGCCTAGTACATGCCCACACAAATGCATGGCAAGTTGATGAATAAACTGTACTTTGTCCCACTTACTGACTTTTCGTGTCTTTCTTGATATTTAATGAGAACGAGGCTAAGTCATCCATCATGTAAGAGCTATTCTAAGATGTTAACTCAGCCTGCCTGCTCAACAATTGTTCTTTATTTGAATGTTTCATATTCGACGCTTTAACATTATTATAGTGAAGTATAGCAACCGTATCACAAGGAAATACAAACATACGCAGATACTGAAATAGTAAAAAATATGGGAAAATGAGTTGAGCAGCAGCTCTAACAAACCAGAGAGTGTAAGGCAGTGCAAAAACATATCATATGCATGTCTGATGTATAAATATCACTTGGAACAGACAGACAGTGCACAAGGCTATATTCGTATCTTCTAAACCACCAGTCCAGTGCATGTGTCAATGTACGGTCACCCACACAACAGGTTATCTAAAACCTCAATGAATTCTGACATGTTTCCTAATCTTTGACATTTTTCGCAGAATTTTGTATATACATGTATATATATAGAAGTAGACGGCCATGTGACTGTTTCAAAGTATCTCATTGGTTAATGTGGAATTGTCACAAAGCTTCTCTGTGACAGGACTATGTACCCCAAGGAAGCTCAGCAAAAAGAAAAATGATTATGCTCATAAAACCCACCTGTCTAATGCAACGGATTAATGATCACTCCAATAAAGTTAACCACCAGTTTTCATATTGGTCACCTTCATATTTAGGCTCATTCTGTTAACCAATTGTGTATATACACTAAATATATCACCTAAATATATTACAACCATAAGGCATTAGGAAAGTAGCTATATTATCAAAATGATGCAGTCCATAAATTGATTCCATTAAAAAAATTAACATGTTTGCTGATTTTTTCAAATGTTAGCATCGAAATGTAATATTCAGGATGCTTTAGAAGTATTTTTTTCCTTCAAATTCACATCTTATTCACTGATGGTGAAACTATTCCACTAAAACGTCCTGCATTATTAGTTTAAAAACATGTCCACAATGCTTCAATAGTTACTTTTAAAACCAACTGGGAACCAAGAAGGTGCAGAGTAAAAATTCACATTAACATTACCAAAAAAGACAATGTACATATTTTTACTATTTCTTTTACAAAGAAAATGAACCCACAAACCGATGGTATGATTAATTATGAAAGTTTGTTTTGCAATTTTTGTGACTAACCTTATTTTCAAATCATTTTGAGAAAATCACCAAAACTACCTCTCATGCCCTGTGATATGCTAACTTATTTATGCAAATTTATTGTTTAGTGTTCAAGAAATCATTCGATAAACTATTTAATTAACAACTGCTAGAGTGTGACTAGAAAACGACTGATAATTGCTAACACTTTTGACAAATGAAAACACACAGTGAAATTATTTAATAGCACTGTACTAATTTGTAAAATGTTCACATTTAATTTATTTGGTTTATAATTGTTGCTATTTATATCATTAAGTTTTATGTTAATTGTGTATACATAACTTATATTGTTTTTATAGAAAACAATGTAAACACTATTGAACAGAGTCGTACTCTGGAAACTAGTAAAATTCATTATTATTATTAAACGACTGCTAGTTCAAACTGACTAAAAGCATAACAAGTTCTGCCTCTCTTGAGAACAGGAATTGTAGGTTTTGTTAGGGCCAATTCCAAAGTGACCAGTCACATGACTAATTGGCCAAAGCATCCTATACTTATTCAACATGTGGCTGTCCCGAAGTTGCAGTCGCAGTGCCAGTGGAGAAGACACCAATGAGTGGACAGACCAGCCTCACTGCCAGCCACAGCCTCACTGCCAGCCACAGCCTCACTGCCAGCCACAGCCTCACTGCCAGCCACAGCCTCACTGCCAGCCACAGCCTCACTGCCAGCCACAGCCTCACTGCCAGCCACAGCCTCACTGCCAGCCACAGCCTCACTGCCAGCCACAGCCTCACTGCCAGCCACAGCCTCACTGCCAGCCACAGCCTCACTGCCAGCCACAGCCTCACTGCCAGCCACAGCCTCACTGCCAGCCACAGCCTCACTGCCAGCCACAGCCTCACTGCCAGCCACAGCGCCAGTCACTGCTATGAATCCTGCTCATAAATCATAAATTGTGCACTCAACATTCCAGCGCTGTTACCATGGTTACGCCTAGAAAGGCTCCAGTTGTCAGAGCATTTCAAGGAACAGCACCACATGTGCTGACACTTAAGTACAAAAAAAAAAACAATTACCTCCGAATGCTTTAACCAGGGAAATAACTCCGGCCTGATGAAGTTGTGCGCATGTTAAGCTTTGTTTTCCCAAGACAACTGCGTTTTTTCTCATCTGCCGTGAAATGCTTCAGGAGTATCATTAATTCTGCAATAATATGTATATCTGTAATCTAGTTTGTTCTCGAGAACTCTTACATATGCTATATTATGAACGTCTTGTTGAATAGATAAAATATTCCTTATGTATGTAACTTCCTGATCATTTCTACGTTGAATTAACTAACTAGAAGTCCATTTTACTGAACAATACTATTGTTGGCTTACAATAAGTCAGTTCTACTTATTTCTGGGCTGATCTTCTAAAGACACTTTAACGACAATATTAAACAAATTGATTGTTCTCAAGAAACAAATTGTTGAGAACATTTTAAAATGATGATTTTGAGCTATACCTTAAACTTCTTACATAGAATTTAGTTAATTAACTTAAGATAATTGCCTTAATTAATTAGTAAAACAAAAATAACTGATGGTAATTACCTTGTTGTACTTTAAACTCCTATGGCTAGTTTTACTGGCTACTACTGAAGGTGAACTGTGTGTCAGTCTTCATGACTATGACATTGTGTTCTACTGGGTTAACTCAAAGGCAAATAGCCCACTGGGGCATTTCATAAGGATCTAGTAAATGCATTGACCTCCATTGTACCTAGTTCATCAACAGGACAGGAAGTTGCGTACATTTTGGATGAGACTGTAACACCACAGGTGCCTGGGGGCAGACCACTATTTCCTTACAAGTGAATGAATAAAGACACAGCTATCGTGAGATGGCACCCTGTCCTGAGTATGAAGACCATGTCTTTTCGTTTTCAGTAACATCTGACATGAAGGCATCTGTCACGTCAATTCTCCCGAAGATAAAATTATTGGATTTAACGAAAATTCAACAGCAAGTCAGTGGCATGAAAGGTGACAACTTGTGAAATAATGGTTATATCTTAATGTTATTTTGTGTACAGAACTATATATTTTAACACTATCTCCTAAGGTAAAAAAAAATGAACGGCAGTCTATTCCCATCTAGATTTAACTACACCGGGAGAGGTAAAGGACCTCATCTGGGATCAACACAAGTTCAGCTGCAAGGTCGTTCTTTACACATAACATGTGTTTAAGATGGCATCCATGTTGCAAGATGTGTGCAAAAAGCACATGAAAGCGACTGTGTCAGTTTCATTATCAGGAAACATCGTCTCTAGCCAAGTGTGGTAATGGTATCAGACAACGATTGGTGTACTGCCAACACAAATATACAACAGTTTGCTGAATGAGCCTTAGTTTGATGCACACTTGCTGTCGTAATCATGAGGCCAGGCAACAACAAAAGGTTGTTTCCAGGAAAGTGTCAGCGCCAACTGTTGTTGCCATTAAAGTGAGGGTGTTTAATTTTTTCATTTAATATTACTTTCTTATGACTACAATATGCATGTTGAAGGTTTACTGCCTGCCAATTTGTATTTACCCGGTAGTTACTTTGTTACACTCGGAACAATGTACCCAATCTGAAACATTCCGCTTGCAACACCTTCAGTTGGTAAACAAAACACCAGTTTGAAAAAACAAATGACTGACATAATGGTGAGACGAGCAGATATAACCACAATACCCTTTGATGTTTAACTTTCCCACGTTCTAGACAGCAGACTTCCCATTATAAATTACTGTACTGCTCTGTAAGTTGCGGGCAGAGGAGCTGGCACCCTCCCTTTAACTGGTATTTACTATTTGATTGTTTTGTGTTTAATTTGAAGTATTCTTGGTGAAACAGTCAAACTGCAAACAATGCTTAGTGCATGCAATGTGGCAAGCAAGAGATCATGACTTCATTCTAGTATTGAGTATTATACAAAATGACACCACAGAGTGCACTTATTCACTATTAAAGTAAAACATGAGAAGCATCATGAATTGAATGCCCCGGACTCCAATATCTCCATTGGTCAGTTCATTTGATAAGTCCTGCCGAAATAGTTAGTTTCACAAATACTGCTTATATTACTTCTGTGACACATGGCAGTCGTTTTAGTGTAAGGTGCTATGATTAAATTAATTGTAATAATTGTAACTGTTTACTTACATGATTTAAAAAAATACTTAATCATAAACATACTCTGTAAATATGAAACGTTCACAAACTATAGTTGCCCACCAGGTCAAGGCCAGTTGAGTGACACTCAACTGGCACTGAGCTGGTCACTGAGCCAACTTGTGGGAAATTGCTACAAACAAATCTGACTTTCTTGGATTATGTTCACAAAAACAATTCCTTCGAAATTAATTAATTACCGCCAGGCCGAATAAGGAATACACTGTTCGTAGCTACTAAAGAAAATATTTGGGAGTGATCCAAAGCATGCTTGACCAGACCCACTAAATCATGTAGGACATTCAGGTGTCTGTGATAACCCTCACAAGCTACGGTCAGTGGTCAGTCCGGTCAGTGGTCAGGCCATAGGGTGGTGGTTGACTGGATCATTCTCTGCACAGTGAGCGGAAGTTTGCTGAATTAGTTGCGCAGCTGTACTTTGACCTATAAATATCTGGATCTGCCGGTGGTTTTGGGAAACCATGAATATGGCATGACGCACAAACAAACACCTGCACCCCACATCAAAGAGAGCAGCCTCATAAAATCCCAAAAATAAATGACCCGTTCGACTACTCTGAAGAGTGACCAACAGGTACCATGTACTGAAAACCACAATACTGGACATGTGTCTGGACAATGTCTTTACTGGGAGATATGTGACATGGTCAAGCCAACTCTGGCAATGTTTGAGGTCACAGCTAAGCCCAGAGGTTGATGTAATTGATGTCTTTGTTGTTACGTGTACACAATCACACGAGCTGTGAATCATTCCATTGATATTATATAAACAAAATAACAATTTGGCATCCCTACAGGATGGCGTAACTTCTAAAGACAATTTAAAGAAAGAAATTGTAAATTGCATAGATCCGTTAGATATCCTAAAGTCTTCATCTGCAGAATAAAGTTAACACACACATTGTGTCACATGACCAGTTACTCATTGAAATTTTCCCTCTTTGGTTATTGATATGTCACATGACATTTGTCTAGTAACACACTCCTACACTTCGCTCAAGAAGACGCAGGATGCAGTTGAATTTCTAGATCTTTTGACAATCTCACCCACTGACAATTTAAGTTTCCTTGATCTGAGTCCATGCACAACACCACAACTAATAACCGTGGGAATGGGGCACTGTACCCTATAAGTAAATGCTCAAATTATGGACCAGTTTAATTACGAGTATAGGTGTATTATTGCAAGACCTCTATTAGTTTATTTAGTGATTAGTTTATTTAGTTGTCTGTAAAAATCATACCATTGCAATGCACCACTGGCATGATAATTTCAGCACGCATTTTTACTAAATCATGTATGAAAAATTCACCAAGTAAATTAATTCATTTGAAAACATTACATGTTGTCATCCTTGCGATTTTATATGTATTATATAACGCGGAGTGAACGACATATACACTGCTGGACCAATGTCGATGTTGAAGTTATGAATCAGATCTGGCCAGATCCAACAGCGGCCGCTATGGTAATGCTACGTTTACAATTCAACTCATCATCGTAACTTTCATTTCTCAACATTCATGCAACATTTGCAGTGAATATCAACACATTTTCTAACTGACTGACAAGAAATCACAAGTATCCAAATATATGCTTTAGTGCACGGTTTTGATTTGCTGTGACCAATGTTGACGAAAGGGGTACCGTTGCAAACCACAACATTGTTTTGCGCCAATGTTCGCTAAATTACTGGTGTTCACTGCAAACTATTTATTATAACATAATTGATATTTTTAGTATAACATTTCCAAAATACATAGTCAAGTTTTGCCATCTAGTCTGGCATGCGTGTCACATTTTAGGCACCTTCTTCGCGAGAGCGCTGATTCTTAGTCGGTGCTAGTAGACAGCAGACAACGCCTAACATATCCACACGGAATAATAAGTTTAATAATCATTACTGGTCTTCTTGCGTGGCAGATTCCAATGTTTGTGTTTGCAGAATAGTGCCATAGGACATATTTCTGAACAATTAAAATATGTTTATATACTTTAATATAAGAATTAGATTACTTTTTGCAAGGGCACGTTGACCCAATCTGTGTGCACCGAGTGCTATATTTACATGCCCTTTGGGCACGTTCAAGCAATTTGGGTGAGACAATATAAGAAATATCGCGCCTATGGAACAGGGGCACGTTCTGGGTTGAACCCTGCATGACTCTTAACCTGTGGTGGGCAGCAGATCTCCACCACATGACTCTTAATCTGTGGTGGGCAGCAGATCTCTACTACGCGACTCTTAACCTGTGGTGGGCAGCAGATCTCCACCACACGACTCTTAACCTGTGGTGGGCAGCAGATCTCCACCACATGACTCTTAACCTGTGGTGGGTGGCAGATCTCCACCACACGACTCTTAACCTGTGGTGGGTGGCAGATCTCCACCACATGACTCTTAACCTGTGGTGGGTGGCAGATCTCCACCACACGACTCTTAACCTGTGGTGGGTGGCAGATCTCCACCACATGACTCTTAACCTGTGGTGGGTGGCAGATCTCCACCACACGACTCTTAACCTGTGGTGGGCAGCAGATCTCCACCACATGACTCTTAACCTGTGGTGGGTGCAGATCTCCACCACATGACTCTTAACCTGTGGTGGGTGGCAGATCTCCACCACACGACTCTTAACCTGTGGTGGGTGGCAGATCTCCACCACATGACTCTTAACCTGTGGTGGGTGGCAGATCTCCACCACACGATTCTTAACTTGTGGTGGGCAGCAGATCTCCACCACACGACTCTTAACCTGTGGTGGGTGGCAGATCTCCACCACACGACTCTTAACCTGTGGTGGGTGGCAGATCTCCACCACACGACTCTTAACCTGTGGTGGGTGGCAGATCTGCCATGGGGCGAGTCTATTCTGCCAAGTACATCACATAGTGCTAGACAGGATAAAATACAAAGTAACAAGACACCAGCAGTGCTTTATGTTCCTAGTATCCCATATTCATTGCTGCTGGATATACATCACGCATTTAGGCAAACATAGGTATGAGTTACATTCTTCATCATAAGAACAGGAAACGTGGGCACATTATAGTGCTTGTGAAATCACAGCAGCCCCTACCTATCAGAGAAAGAATCTCATTCATGATTTTCTCATTACCTTCAAAGCACTCAATGGACTGATTTTATCAGTCTACATGTCAAACTGACTCTGTGACTAGTAAACCAGCATACACCCTGCCCTCAAGATACTACGTCAAATACAAAGGTTACCTGGCTATGTCCACCAAGACGTTGTGAAGAAGCACTATAAACTATATAGTTTGAATAAATCAAAGGAAAGGCACAGCATTGATAAGACTACTGTTGTTATTATTATTACCTTTGTAACATTGCAATGTATTGCATAGATCAGTATTTAATTGTACCAAAAAGTATGTGTGTTATTATGAAATGTAACTATTAAATACTGAACAATAATGATTACTCAGTATTCTGTTATGTCCGTGTATGTCAGTAAATTATTTAACAATTAATCCAGATTACACGTACTACAGTTAAAAACAATTGTTGTTTGAGGGTAGGCAAGATATTATCAACACCCATTTAATGATTACTGTGTAAAACACAGATCAAGCAAATCTGCAATATACTGAAAAAGATGTATACAAATGTTCTGAAATTGAATGCCCTAAGATGAAATAACACTAATAGAAATAAGTCTCATAAACAATCGTCAGCAACCTATAGATAGAGCCTACAGAGTTTTTATCATAATTGTTTTGAAAATTAACACTTTTTGTAACAAATTGTAAAAAGTGACTTAACACAATTAACCAATTTCAAAGAAATTTACCAAAATCAAATATATCTTAGGATGATCAAGTTCATCACAGCAATGACTACTACAATCTGCTATGAGTTTTCACAACTTGTATGTGATTTCATGTATTTACGGAAATGTGAACAAATATATTCTAATTCGTAGGAGTTCATGGGTAGGGAAAGGGAGAAGGGGAGACAAACTGGAGGGAGGGAAGGTGAGGGTAGGGTACAAGGCTCACGTGAGAAAAACCACGCCGTAACACCTACCCCTTCTAAATTGAAGAACTTTGTGTAACTAAGCTTCCTACCGATGCGTATTCTAGCCTCCATGCCTGCGTGTACACAGTACACACACACGCACAAACACACTCTACTGTGAGGTGAGGAGCAACGTGAGTGCGCGACCACCGACCACCCAGGGCCGATGAGAACTGCACATAACAGGTTCTGGAAAGCCATCAGTGCGCGCTACGATTAATATAACTGACATTCCCGGCCGGCCAGAATGACAAACACATAGACACCTGTTCCGCCACTTGGGGCAAAGCCCACCAAGGACTCGAACCGACCACGGGGAACGCCGCCCGGGTCTCTAGCCCTGCAATGAGCTTCCAACACTCACCAAAGGCTTGATTAGTATGAACATTGCCGACAGCACTGCAGAGACACACAATGATTTTGCGTGCCTTCACCGAACAACATCTCAGAACACAGGCGGCAATCTTCCACCATACCCCCACAGGCAATATAAACTTTGCCAAATTCCACAGTTGCTATTTCGGGTTGCTGCCAGTTACCTGAGTCGAAGTCGGGTCTCCCAGCACAGTGGGCCTACTGGCGTCTTGGCAATACACGTGGGACAAGTCACAAGTGTGTGCGCACGCGCGTGCATGTGCACAGTGCGGCCTGGATGTCAAAATCAAATCATTTCGAGCGGGTCACAAGGGATGATACAGTGCAAAGTCAGTGAAACAATGACCTCTGGCCAGTGTGAACATTACCATCATGTCAACAATCATGTCTCTAGTGTAACTGACAGAATGAAACATGTTGTTCTTCAAAATAATGAATGTAAAACTGTAAAGTACTGCTTGCAGTCATTCTACAGGAACTACGTAAAGTTCCTCAAATGTACTACATAACTATGACTTTTTACTGTCATATGCTCTGAAATACATAATTGCATCACATAATTGTTTCCACTATTATACTAGGTTTAGGAACTTCCACTGTCAAACATTCATGATAAAGGTGTACAAACATATAGAAATAAAATTAACATCTTATTTTAGATGTCTCCGTAGACATCCCGATAGTGTAATAATAATACAATTTATTTGTATAGCGCCAGAATCAATAGCACTGATCTCAGGTGCATGTATAGATTTTAGTTAAGATTGGATGATACACTAAAACAAATAAAAAAGTAATATAAATATAGGCCTAATTCACTATACACTGTATATGAAAGTATAGCATAGTAGGAGAGGAAACTTACTTGGGAATACTGCACCAATCACAAGGTTGCAACAGTTGTGTCACAATCATTGTGTGGAACACAATGTATTCCTAGTGTTCACACCAGACACATGTACACATTTGTGAGTCAATGTGACAACATTTATCCTCACAAACAATGCCATTTAGCAGCACAAATTTAGCCGCAATGCACACCAGTTAGGATAAATTATACAGTAATATTATATGATCATTAAATTGTTAATTATTAAACAATGTAAAAAGGATACATAAGAGATGATTTTTATCAATATTGGTAGTTTCAATTCTAAATACACTAAACTATGGTTATTGTTAACCTAAGCATGATTACTGTTGTCACTGCCGTTATGATTATATTGATACACCTGAATAAAGAATCAAGGTAACACAGGATAAGCAAACAACTTTGGACAATGCTTCAGAGTAAAATGCTTCAGAGTAAAATGACAGGAAGTACATTTGAACTCTGGAGTCCCGCGTGGGCTATACTGCCCGACATCACCCTGCACTGGACTAAACCTCAGTTGACCCACACTTTACAGGTAAGCCCTCCCCCAAGAAACAACTTGTCCCAGTGATGTGGTCATTGGTCACATGAAAGAAAATAAATAAGGTGTCCAGGGTTCGATGAACGCAGGCAGCACCTGTAAATACCAGTGCTGTAAATTCCAGCATGTAGTAAGCACCCAGTGTAAGTGGGCATTAATCATAGGGAATGTAGTTGTACACCTACGCTGACGACCTTGTCAAATCTGTGGATGCACTGACCTATACGCTCAACATCTGCAGGTAATCCCTCATTGCATAACATAAAACAAGTGCTGATACATGTAGATTTTCCCCACCAGTAAGTTGCCATAACATACAAGTTTATTACATAGACTTACACATCTACAAGCCTCAATGTTTTCTACTATACGTCTCACTCCAATACACTCCTAACCTGTTCATCTTGTCATTCCATTCTAACGTCTTCATCTTGTCATTCCATTCTAACCTCTTCATCTAGTCAACCCACGCTCTATTTCCCACACCAAAACCCATAACACATTAAATTTTATTCTTTCATTCGCAATACTCTGTTTAAAACTCTCATAAACAGTAACCAGAAGTGTCTTGTCACAACAACAAAATTTATAAATCACTCACATTGTCCAGACAATTTTTTACAGAATTACATGTACAACTGTACATAATTATGGTGAACATGTGCAAAAACACCAAGAAACATTTAGCAGACTACAAATGAAAATGAATGCTCACTGTAGACGACGGGTTGCTTAGAAAAAAACTGGTCGCTATCACCACAGGTATCAAGTCTAAAAGTTATAAAGGCAATATTTATTATAAAGCTTTTGCCACACTAATAAAAGAACAAAACAGATTAACTTGTACACTCCTATTACAACTTCACATTTCTGAGTTCCTGTCTTATATTTTGACTAAAAAGTACTCATCAACACAATTTCAATGAGTTCCTCAGGTCTCCTTTGTAACTTCTCTGGTCCACATGTAATATCTCACACTTCTAAATCAACATCTCCGCTTTTAAATTAATTGTTTATTTATTATATGTTAATATTACAGCATATATTTCTATTCCACATTTCACCATTATTCCTGTCTTCTTCATGGTATGTTTCATTCCATTTTAATCAACCACTGCATTGCAAACAAAAATAAACTTAGTATTGTTTTGCTACTTGTAGATATTGTGGCTAACTGATCCAGTCTGTAGGCTTTATCTATATAACCTTATCATAAATGTTCACGCAAAACTAATGTTTAAAAGTGTTTACCTTCCTAAAACAATACTTTTAATTTTATACTTTACACTAACAATGATTGCTGTCTAAATATGCAAATGTGTCCCAAAGAAAATAGATTGCAAAAGTGATTGACCACAACATTAATCAAGAACTATAAAACCACAGAAACACATTTCAAACTGAACTAAACAAGCAAATAATTAAAGAAATAAGTCAAAAACAAACAGACCACTTTACAACTTGGGTGTTCCTGTCTGGTGATGCTCTTTAAATCATTACATGACTCCCACCCCATTAGTCTGCACTACAAAGTAGACAGCCTCTCCTCACAGGGCAGGGATAAGATAAGGAGGTGTGGAGTGGAGTTCTGTGACTGCAATCACCACGCTGTTGGTGTTGGCAGGATAAGCTGACTGGGACAGAGTGGAGGAGTGTGACTTTGTAACAACATCACACAAGTGGTTAGGGAAATGAGCTGTGCTGATACAGTCACTGCAACAGGTCTGTCTGCAGCTAGGGTTACAGTTACAGCGACTGCACAACTGCACTACTAGAACAGGGAGTCCAAGGTATACACATCAGTGTTTATATTAGGATGCTGTACTTGGCACAGTTCTGCGTCTGGGTGCACAGGTAAATGTTTTCATCTTCACTGTTGCACCCAATTTACCTGGGGTTTTTTTCAACTGGAAGAGCCTACTGACTAAAAAAAGTATACACCAATCAGGTTTATGCTATGGTCAGATACACACATTGGTGGTAAAGCCACCTGTTAGAATGTCAAAATTAGGCTTTATTCCAAGTAATTCCTATATAAAATGCTGTCATGGGTCCAGAAGTTAAATAGTAGAAACAATGTGTGTGAGTAGTACAGTGGAGTGGCACAGTAGCAACAGCATTTTGAACCTTAGGCAAATGACACATGGATATATCTGTGTTCAAATGGTCTTTGCATATTAATTGCAGCATAGCTTAATACTTCCCAGAAAAGTGAGATGGTGTTCAATTGAACAGGCCTGCCAAGGAATAGGTATAAAGTGCTTTGAGCAGTCCTAAAAACTAGATACAGTGTTTTGAAAGAAAATTCCCTTCAGATTTACTTTTAATATTTATTAACTTACTGGGTAGTCACATTTTCAGATTTACCAAGGTTCCATAAAATGTAACAGATAATTTATAAATATAACAGATAGTATATAATTATAAAAGAACCACAGAATGAGACACATATTTTTTTAATGATGTATTTTTCCGTTTTTGGAATAGAAGACCTACAGGTTCTTCTAATAATGAAGAAAGTAGTAATCATTTGTAAAAACAAACAAAAAAATATTACACACACTGAAAAAAATTTAAATTGATTGTTTTACTTGCCAAAGATATCTCAGCCCATGGGAAAGAATGGCTGCAAGAATGGGAGCATTTAATTATGCTGATTCGCAATGGTTTATTTAAGACGATAGCATGGATAATAGCAGAGAAACCACTTGTGAATAATGATGTTTCTGAACAACGCCCACTCACTGTGATTACATAGCCTGAAGTCATTCTTCTAGACAGGTGTAGACAGACATGCTAGCACCCAATCAGAATATAATTAATATTACATGATAAACACAGTGACTGGAAGCAAAATGCTTCTGTGTGTGTGTGTGTGTGTGTGTGTGTGGTGTGTGCGTGCGTGCGTGCGTGCGTGCGTGCGTGCGTGCGTGCGTGCGTGCGTGCATGTGTGATATACAAATCCATGCAAATTAGCATAGAATACTATATTTTTATACCTGTGTATTAAGTGGAGGCTAACTGGTCACATACCATGTCATTTCAAATAACAAGCTACATACATGATGTGACACCCCCAAGAAGTAACTGTCACTGGCCACGTTATTTCAAATAAAAATAATCCACATGTTGAAATTAAATATATGTACCTGTTTATGCTACACAGGTAATCTTTTAACCAAGTCATCCCAAATAACAAGCTAACAATTACATGCTGTGACACCCTCGGGAATTAAAGAGTGGCTAATATTAACAATTAATAATATTAATAATAATGTTATATAGACACATATACATCCACAGCAATATAAAAACATATATAAAAACATACAGACAACATTTCAAGTCATTTCAACTAACAAGCTACATACCACATACACAATGTGACACCCCCAGAATTAAACGGCACTGTCTACTGACCAGGTGAGGATTCACATACCAATTAAGTGTCTGACAGAGCTGAACCCTGGAGACTAGACAGGACCACACCAGGCAATACACTGTACAGGCATGCACTACTGAAGATTCAGGCAGACATTTCTCGACATTTCCATTGGGAAAACCCTGATAAGTAGTACCCAGGTATACTAGTTTACAAGGAACTGTCAAAACAGATGAAAACCGTCTATTGACATGTGACAACATTGATGCAGTGAAACAGCCAGGACTAAAACCCCTGGATGCAAACAAATCTATTCAAATGTTTAGATTACACAAATCTGTGCATTTTGTCACCATACCCTGTGGCATGTCCCGTACAATCATATTTTAGATTTTGACGTAGTAATATGTCGTAATTAATTAAATAATATGTCGTAATGGCATTTCTCCAACAAATACATTTTATTTTACTAATTACTATATTCAAGAAATTACATTATTATATTCAGGCACTGCATTTATCGAGATAAAAATCATTTTAAACGTGGGATGTCCATACATCGGGTTCCATGAACAAAACAGCCTCACTATCCCAGACCCAATGACATTGTGTTCTCAGATTCAGTAAGTATTGAGCGACACATCTAGAGGGACCCTACCCCAAATGTCCCCCATTAAACAACCATCAGTCAGGGGTCAACCTCTTTGTGGGTTACTGATCTCGGGAGCACAATGACAAATCTTCTAGTCAAATGTTTCTATGCTAATGTCTCTCCTCTGTGTCCCTAGGCCTGGGTTGACATCAATACTGGTCCTAGATGTTTCCCTTCTCCATCTGTCAGTTGGTACTTGATAATCACAGACAGCGCATATCAATGTACCACTGAATATGTTATTTGACCAGAACTGGGAAAATACCAGTTGAATTTTACCATTTACATTCTAGATAATTCAGTGATTCCGACAGTGACTTCATGTAAATATGAAATACAACCAATGCACTAAACCTGAATGAACATAAATGATACTATTCAGTGAGACAACAAGCAACCATTTTAAGTTTTGTTGGTGGAATGGCACATTTGTGTTATTGTGCTATATTGACGTGCACAACTGTCATATATTAATGTGACGTTATACAGTACATTGCTGTAATTGAGGTTTGCTGATATAATTGTTCCTGTTGAGGGAGATGTCCAAGTCAGCCTCTACAGTTAGCTGGCTTATCGCACCAGTCCGTGGGGACATGATTAATGATGTACAGTGAAGTTCTACAGGTTACATACGTCTCTGGAGGATGGACGCTGGTCAAAACATCATGTCAATGTCAGTTAGTCCAGATATAAGGATAATTAGTTTGTCCAGATAAGATGCCTATTAAGCTGGTGGGGAAGCCACTCGAAGGTTCTGCTGAGACTACAGCAATAAAACTGCTGTGTCAGTAGCGAGTACTACATGTGTACATGAACTAGTCTCTAGGCTGCAAATTTCTGAACTGTTAAGTAGTACGTTTTATGATTCTACCTAGTGTGATAATAGTTTTGTTCTTAAATTTCAAAAATATTACTTCCCTTCCTGTCTTCATTTCTCCCTCCCTGTTTCCATATATGTCACTGTCTCTCTCCATCTCTCTCCCTAGTTCTCTCGTTCTCTCCTGCCCTCCTTCCCTATCTCTCACTCTCTCTACCCCCTCTCCTTTTTGTGCCCCCTCTCTCCCTTTTTATCCCCCCTCTCATTCTTCCTCTCCCTCCCTCCCTCCCTCCCTCCCTCCCTCCTCTCCTCCCTCCCTCCCTCCCTCCCTCCCTCCCTCCCTCCCTCCTCCCTCCCTCCCTCCCTCCCTCTCCTCCTACTCTCCCTCCCTCCCATCATCCTCCATCTCTCTCTCTCCTCTCTCTCTCTATCTATCTATCTATCTATCTATCTATCTATCTATCTTTCCACTCCCTCTCCCTCTCCCTCCCTCCATAATATGTATATCTTGCCTCATTCCCCTTTAACTTTCCATCCATCATGCATTTCATTCCTCCCTGCTTCCCCCCCCCCCTCTCTCTCTCTCTCTCTATTTCCCCTTTCCAACCCTACCTCTTATGCCTTATTTCCCTTCATCCCTCCTGCCTATTTCTTCTCCTCCCTCCCTCCTTTCCTCTCTTCTACCCTCCCATCATCATCAACAGGATTATGAAAGAAACATCAAATATCTTTGCAACAAACATTCCACTGTGAGCTGTAATCGATTGCAATGTAGCAAAACACGTAATCGCACATGGCTTGTGGCCCTGTGAGATTGTGTTACTACAATGCAGCCTTATTCAAATCCAGCTCCACGAGTCAACGCAGTTTGCGGAAAAACAATTTGCTATAAATATTCAGCAGTTGTACATCTTGTTTTTCCACCACTGCACTCATTCCTCTAATCTTCATCATGGCCCCACTGGAAAGACGTTGAATTCCCTTGCCATTTATCACATAAATAATGCTTCCTTTTTAATAGTCATACTCTGACCTCTAGTGCCAGCACTTAATGACCGTCCTCAGTGATGACTACAACAATGTCATCATAACCAAGAAGGAAAAACCTACATGTTTCTACTGTCAATACAAAGCTGTCCTTCTTTCAGGAGCCCCACAGTTGTCATTTTTATCGCACTGGACTGATTGGCACAACTGACTCTGCGAGAACACAACATAACCTCTCATAAGTGTTTCTATGACGTTTGCTCTGACAGTATTGATTTTCTTTACGAATCAAGTATTTACTTTAAGGATACTCCATCGACATTATCTAAAGCAGCTTTGAAACCTACCGTGTTAATTTTGCACCTCCGTGCTTGGCTTGATTAATTACCCGACAGAAGTTTAAGTATTGATCGCCACGTGATTGACCTGATGCAAGGCCCGTTTGTGCAGCCGTCAGGAAGCGTCTCAGTGAAACGCTGTGGCATCACTGCACTTAATTATGTAGTCTGCTCTACAGCCATGTACTTGGTTCACCATATACTCTTGGGTCACCATAATATTTATTATATACTCTTGGTTCACCATATACTCTTGATTCACCATATCCTCTTGGTTCACCATAATATTTATTATATACTCTTGGTTCACCATATACTCTTGGTTCACCATATCCTCTTGGTTCACCATATCCTCTTGGTTCACCATAATATTTATTATATACTCTTGTTTCACGTATACTCTTGGTTCACCATATCCTCTTGGTTCACCATAATATTTATTATATACTCTTGGTTCACCATATACTCTTGGTTCACCATATCCTCTTGGTTCACCATAATATTTATTATATACTCTTGGTTCACCATATACTCTTGGTTCACCATATACTCTTGGTTCACCATATACTCTTGGTTCACCATATTATACTCTTGGTTCACCATATCCTCTTGGTTCACCATATACTCTTGGTTTACCGTATTCTCTTGGATCACCATAATTTATACTCTGAACACTCAAATAACCTGCAATAGCACAACATATGACTTCTGTTTCTGTACCAATCCTACGCCATCATTAAATAAATAAACTCCAGTTCCATTGATATGACTCTGATACAGAACATATGCCAAGTTATGAATAAATCAGTACTGCATTAAATAAATGAAGCTAAAAGTGCCTTCTTGAATGGTTGTGTAGTGGCTAAATTACTAACAGATCCTCGCTCATAACAATATATTAAATGTATCAATGTTACCTTTTTTTAAATAAACTGCATGCTAAGATTGCATATATTATGCATGATTTTCTTGAATACCTAGACTTCTTTACAGGCTTGTGTGAACTGTGAAATCATATGTCAGTTATATAAATAAAACCTTTCCCAAACAACTGAGCAGATCTTCTGTGATATCAAGAAAATAATTGTTAACAAAAGACAGAATGTCGTTACTTAGGTTATTGGACATTAGCAGTTGTGGCAGTTTCTGCAACAACAATGCAGACAACTAATGACTTCTTTAAATCAGATCAAATCAGATATCAAACAATTCTGTGCTGACATTGCAGATGACATTTTGTCTTAGGATAGTTGGAGGAAAAAAGATTTAATTTTACCTCACTACTCCTGATAACTAAGTCTATTCTGTTGAACTACAAGTCCAAGGAGAGAACTTAAGTGAATATGGCACATTCTGTTCAACACCAGGCAGTGGCACGTGAGTCTTTAAACTAATAAAAACAACTAACCCACTGAATCATTACAGTTACCACTCTCTAATACATACACATGTGTTAAATGTTTTATAAAACAAAACCCCAATCTACCATGAAACACAACAGCACCATTTGTGAAAAATCCGTCGAACACCACTGTGAATGTATTTATCTAAACTTGGCTAGAACAAAAACGCAGCACGCATGCACACAGCACATGCACACACATGCACACACACATACACACACACATGCACGCACACATGCACGCACACATGCACGCACACACGCACGCACGCACACACACACACACACACACAGTGAGAGAGAGAGCGCGGGTTGGAGAGATCTATAAATCAATACCTGCTGATGCGGCGACGTACAGGAGACTGCCGCGAGGTCACGCACTGGTGTTAGGCTTCAGTACAATTGAAAACCCGACAATGCGTCTGTGCGCGAACATAAAATGCACATAGCCACTGTCACCTGCCTACTCCTGACACATGCATGAGTCGATGGTACACGCGCAACACGGCGGAGCACACGTGGTATCACTATCCAATCAGTGAGATGTGTTGACGACCAAAAACCACAAAATCACTTAGCACAATTATACGTCACGTGTGTGAAGACTAGCCCACGGTACCCACGTCGTTGGTGGAAAATCTGGCAACTAAAATCTGTCTAGAAGTGGCCTGGTTCAGTGTATAAAATATAGTGTTGTTGTTTACATGCTAGGACCAAAACTTTCTGTTTCAGAAAAATTCCAAACATGTTGTTTTGTTCAAATAGTACCATGTATGTAGTGTTCGAAAAAAGCAAATTAAAGGTTATTTTAGCTAACAACCTTCACTTCAACCATGTGTGCTAGAATTATTACATGATAAATACAAAAAAAAACTCCAACACTGTTTGAATATAACATTATATAAGGTATTTGACAGAGTCAAACTTGCATTAGTTGCAACCTGATTATCCAATTCATGAAACTCTCCATAGTGAAAACAACAATACTGTCCAGTGTGTGCACACTGTCCCAGTGGTGACATTGTGAATGGATTTTACTGTAAATAAGAAATTATTCTCATTTGTGACAGAAAGCACCTGACATCGCCCCAGCTGCTGTCTGCCAACTCGACTAGTTACTGTCAGAAGGACATCCAGAGATCTCAGACCCAATACTCAATCTGTACTTTCACTGATCTTCTTGGTTCTTTGAGCCAACTGACAACAGGGCAGGTTAGAGCAGGCATGTAACAGTTAGACACGACACACAGAACAAACAACAACCATCATTTACCTGTCGTATGAAACTGTTTGAACTGTCAGAAAAACTACCATCTGACCGCTTCAATTTCCCTTTCCTTTTGGCCCCCTTTCCAGCCTGCAACAAACCATTCACTTTTAAAATACATGTACATGCAAATTGTGATCTATAATCACACACAGACTTGTCGTAGGGTAGACGTTTGGTCATGTTGGACACACAAATACTCTCATTGTCAACAGGACCATCCACAACCAACAGTCGCCTGACCATCTATGGATCATGATGCAGCACTTATGCCAACCAGGTCACCCATAACTGACCATTCTTAAGTGATAGTTGTCAAAATAACATGCCATCTACAACTGACAACTTTCATGCCATCAGGACCATCCATAACAGCATAGCTTTTTGTAGAGACCTGTCTGAAAAAAAGGTCTTCCAAAACCATAGATATTGTTACTGTTAGTTATGCCTTGAAAGTGAATGTAAATGGTGTCACATGTGCGTTTGTAGTCGATTTCAGGTCACCACGCACATTTGAAAGTTTGTAAACTGGCTTAACAGTTAACATCCATGTGTCCACCAAAACCTGGCAATAATTTGATCCTGCATAAAGCCCTGCATAACTGACAGTTGCCACGCCAACAGGACCATCCATAACTGACAGTTGCCACGCCAACAGGACCATCCATAACTGACAGTTACCATGCCAACAGGACCATCCATAACTGACAGTTGCCACGCCAACAGGACCATCCATAACTGACAGTTGTCATGCCAACAGATGTATCCATAACTGACAGTTGTCATGCCAACAGGACCTTCCATAACTTAAAGTTGTCATGCCAACATGACCATCCATAACTGTCAATTGCCACACCAAGACTTATCCATAACTGACAGTTGTCATGCCAGCAGAACCATCCACTGCACCCATTGTTATTCCTCCCTTTTTCCTGAAAGACCAAAGGGAAGTTGGCCTTGAAAATAGTCCTCGATTTCTGTTTTGGATTTATAGCTCATACTAACTGACATGAACTGTAAAGCTGTCATGCCAGCAGCACCATCCATGACTGACATCCTCTCCCATTTCAACAACAGATATTCTGTGAACCAGTTGTAGTGCTGAAACCACTATCAATTCCACACAGGTGCCCCAAAACCCCAAGATGACACCCCTATGACATGGCCCCATTAATCATTAACTAGTATGAGATCTCTCCACTCTCTCCAGACATGTTAGCAATTTACAAAAATACAACATACTTTTTTAATTTCCCCAGTAAGCAGAAGCCAACTCTCCCAGCTGGGCATGAAATCTTCCTTTTTCCCTTCAATTAATTAAATTAAAACAATATTTCAATACTCTGGAGGTTATTTCAAGAAAAACAAATCTTAGGTGTTTTCATTTTTTTCATCCATTACCTGAATAATTTGGAAATACTTTCCTAGAAGTATAAAAATAGAATATTTAATTAACCACAGTTGTCTAGTTGTCATATAACAAAATTATTCAAACTATAATTAATAAATACTATTGAAGGTACCCTGTTTGCCAGTAAACCTAAAGCAGAGAAAGTATAATTTAAATTTACATGTATGAGGTTTTCAAACTGTAAATAAAACATTCAAATTATATTTAAAAAATAGGCACATAGTGTTATGGTTCATGTCCTAATTCGAAAGTACAACTGCACCTCTGAAGCTGGCTGGTTCCCAAACTCCAAACCATAAGGTGGGACAAAATACAATTATTGTTCTAATGATCGTCATACAGTGGAACCTCACTACAGGTGTATCAAGGACACCCTCAGAAATGGCACAAACTGACCTGAATAGCAAGGTGACTGTATTAGCAAATTTCATATACTTTATTTACTGAGCTACATAAATCATGTTCTGATGTATACAGTAATAATTACCACTCTGGCTGAGTGATTTCATGTAACTAAACTGTCAACCCCACCATAACACCACACCCACTGCCATAGCAACCAAACATGTAGCCAGACTTCCTGAGGATGGATCTAGATCTATGATACTGGTCACATGGCACTTGTCACATGACACTGATTACATGACATTTGGTCACTAGACATTTTGCCATGCAACATTTTGTTGGAAAAATGCAGAGTATAACTGGTGGAAGTAAAACTCATGCACTCTAATGCTTATGTTGTTTCAAAAAAACATAAATGTTTAATCCTAGAGGTGACCAAGAAAGATCCTCTGTAGCATACTGTTCCTATAAAAATCATAACTTCACTAATATTGGTCATAAGATATAAATGATACATCATTTTAACGCTAAAAGAATGCTTTATTATAATAAATGTTTATGATAATCATATATGTTCGTAACACGCTTACAATATTTTGTCACAAAGCTGCCCTGTAGATTATAAGTCAATGAGCTCTTGCAAAACAGTCTGTCTTATAAGAGTAGTTATTATGATACTGCTAGTCTGCTAGCACTCCGAAAGTGAAGCCATTAATTTGAAAAGAGCTAGATCCTTAAAATTATGTTTTATAAAACAGAGACATACCACTTACAAAGAGATGCTGGTGTTTTTACTGTTGTTGTCAATTACTGTAATGAAATTATTATTATTAAAATGTGATTACCATTCCAATAGAACATTTTAAAAGTACTTGTAGTCTAAATAAACACTTTCACTCACTGAAAGCGTGGCGAAATGTTTTATAAAATGTGCCAAAATGTCACACATCCTCTGATGAAAAGTAATGTCCTAACCCTGTCTATTGTGACCAAATGTCACACTTAATCCTGATCACAAAAAGTAACACAGCAAGCTTATTAATGTTTTATGGTGCATCAGTGACCATGGTAGTACGAACACACTCATGGAATTATCTACCTGATAATATGAAAGCATTTGCACTTGTTAAACAAATTTAAATATAAATATTCTGCATATGTTTAATCCTGTGGTACACAGCTTATTTTCAAAGTTCTTGCAGACTGATAATCATACATGTATGTTGTATCACAGTGTGTATAAATTCTTGACAAACTGTCTAATCTCCACACTTCTATAGGTGTTCCAAGCCCCCCAGTCTGTTTGGGATAATTGCTGGTATAATATGAAGTGACAGCTTGGCTTAATGATGAGATATTTTACTATGTCCATGGATCCATTGGCTTAACGCTAAAGGTAATATTCTTACTCATTTGCCTGCCATGTTATAAATTCATAACCTTGAAGTTATGGGCAGTCTGCTTAATGAAATAATCATGTACAAAGATTTACACAATCATTTATTTAACAAGAAGTTGGTTAAAATGGCTCTGTTTGGTTGATTTATTACCCCATTGTCTACCGTTACAATGTATGAAATAACACTGGATATTATATGAAATAGTTGTACCAGTAATAACAACTTGTTGCTTTTGTCAATTTCTTTTTATCCCTTTTGGTCAGTTAATGGTTTGTTCCTGGTACACCTTAATTGTTTCTTAGTTGCAAGTGGCATAGTGCATACAGGTGCTTCACCCTCTTACTGATGTGCCCATCGCCTCCAGCTACCTCCCTTTTGGGGTGAAGAGATGCAAGTGTACAGACTCCCCTGCCAGCACATCGCCCTGCCACAGACAACCATCTAGCATGACCTTTGTCAGTCGTGGTATACTGGCTTCCTTGCTTCCCCAGGCTGACATGCGCCTGAGATTTGGGTGAACATCTCCCCAATTCCAAACCTGCTCATCAGCCAGTGCATGCAGTCGGTGCATGAGCAGAACATTCTGATAAGTCTGTGTGACTAACAAAACGTGCATAACTTGGTGAGATAAATATGGGGTGGCACAATAGAAACACTAACTATGTCATATATCCAGCTACACTTAGCAGTTGTAGGTGCAAGTTCCTGAAACTGCTCTTTAATGTTGGACAAATCTCACTTGTAGACAGCAGAAGATGTATAGCAAGTGGAAGTGTATAATAATTGAATAAACTGATTCAAATTAATATTTGTGTTGACAATATATGTGGGGTACCTTAGATAATTACTATCAATGTATTACTGATTACAAATTCATCATTTTGATGTGACATCAAGGTGATGGACCTAGATAATAGGGTTGGGGAGAATATCCAACTACCTGGTATTTAAAATACTTCAGAAACAAATTGTATGAGTAGTCAAGCACTGTACACATACAACTAACATATACAACTAACACATACTTAATCTGTTATAGTACTCGAGTAACAAGTTACTGTTACAAGTACGAGTATTTTTAAAAGTACCTGAGCACTAGTACCTAATATGATTTATATGATACTAGTAGCATCAGAGCATCATCCAGGATCTATCCACTTTTCCTTAAATGGTCTAGTACTTTGCACTATTTGAGATACACACAAAATCATCCCAAAGTACTCATAACTATTCATATTTTAATGAGTACTTCATATATGAATAAAAATATGAGTACCAATGAGTATGAGTAATAGTAATGATTACTTCAGCGCTAACCCTACTGGGACAGAACAGACCATAACCATACTGGGACAGAACAGACCATAACCATACTGGGACAGAACAGACCATAACCCTACTGGGACAGAACAGACCATAACCATACTGGGACAGAACAGACCATAACCCTACTGGGACAGAACAGACCATAACCTTACTGGGACAGAACAGACCATAACCCTACTGGGACAGAACAGACCATAACCTTACTGGGACAGAACAGACCATAACCCTACTGGGACAGAACAGACCATAACCCTACTGGGACAGAACAGACCATAACCCTACTGGGACAGAACAGACCATAACCCTACTGGGACAGAATAGACCATAACCCTACTGGGACAGAACAGACCATAACCCTACTGGGACAGAACAGACCATAACCCTACTGGGACAGAACAGACCAGGATAGCTGTAATGCTGAATGTTGGTCATCTTCTCCCTCTCACTTTTATGATTCTTCTCCTTGAGTCTACGCTCTCTTTGGGCAATATTTCCTCACAAACAATGTCCCTTCATTGCACTATGATGCACTTGGGAATTCACATTGAGGGTTGCCCCCTCTCTGGACAATGCGACCGATGAACATCTGTACTTGGAAAATTAAAACACTGAATCCAGCTGTCAATTTTTTTATTTAAAATACCCTGTACCAAGAAAAGCAATCAGGGAATAAATGCATCTATTCTATTTTGCATAAATTCTGTGTTGTGGATCATGTGGTTATTAAAAGGGGTTGGTTGCATGGTGCTGTTTACAAGCGGGAATCTCCCTGCCTACAAACGGTGGCTTGTCTGCTACTAATAATGAGTATTTAAATAGACACTGTATGTGTTTGAACATTCTAACTATCCATAAAATAAATTTTCTTTATCCACACAATCGAACAACAGTTATTTATAATTTCTGATGAGCATGTATCAATGTTTCCCAGCATTTTTCTTAATGCAGATGCTTAAAAAAGTCAGACGTGTTGATTAATTAAAGATTGTTCATCGAGCGATATCTGGAAATATTCAGAGCGCATATCATTCTAGGAATTATTTTTCTGTACACACGTTGCATTTTCAGACAGCAAATAGTAATTTATATTTATATTCCCCAACATTGAGCTATTATGGTAGTCAATGCAATATTATCGAAGTTCCTGCTAAACTACTTATAATTTTAGTTTCTGTGTAGCTTCACTGCTAGAGCTGACTGTATTGTCTAACAAGCTCTAACGCAAGATTTCCCATCCACTTTTCCTCTGTCTTTCTAACATCCATCTACGCTGAGTGTTCCTGGCACCTTAAACGAGGAATGCCTTTTTTCATGCGGCCTTGTGGTTTCACATCCTCGTCTGCCTTTGATAGTTAATCTGCAGACATTTGCACCAGATGTCCTACCTGGTTCCTACTATTCATCCCATTAAGAAGGACCTGCATCCCAATCCATTCCCTCAAGTAATTTATCTGGTTTCTATCCAACCTTTGTTGCAGTAATTCTCCAATATGTGGCACTGAGTCTGTTTGTTTCTTATTCCTCAATAAACAGTGGTTGCACTAAGGCTGGTCACTGTACCTTGCAGCCATCCTTAGGTTTGGCTGACAATGTCTGGAATGCAGGATCCTCACAGGGGTGGATCACAAACTAGACAGTGTGCTCAGTGTTACAGCAGTTGCCTCGTCATGTGAGGTATTTAATCAGCAACGTCCTGGTGATGAGTGGGTTACAGAGCAAGAATTAAACATACTTCGACTTTACTACTACAGGTCACTTGTGTAAGAATAAATGTTTCTGTATCATGTGGAATCAGGAGTTACATCAACATTGCAGATGTAAAATCTCTTATTTTGTGGCTATAATAATCATGGTCTATATTAATTGCCATAAAATACAACACATCTTAAATCAATTATAAATGCCTAGTGTCAGTTATTAATAACTTATTTCAATATATTTTGTTAAGGTTGAGTCTCAGAGTCTTTATAAATAGGCTTATATTTAAATTATTGTAAAATAGATGCTGGATTGTTTGGCCTCAGTGTGTTGAAACCATGCTGATTTTACACACAAATTTGCAGCAATGTTTTTTATATTTCATGAGGATTCAAAGTAGTGACAATCTAAGTACAGTTATTTCTGTACACATTGTGTACGGAGACTAAATTTAAAAAATGATAAGTATAACTGCGCATACATCCACATACTCATTACTCAGTTGTACCTACTTAAAGCATCAGGATTGTAACACATTACAATTAAATAATTTTTTATTTACTAAATATTACTATGAGTTTTAGGTTGGTCGGATTGTGAATGGCACAAACAAAATAGACGTGATTTAATTACATATGCAATGCAAAAGTGCAAATAATAATAATGTTATGTTAATAAAATGTATATAATTTCAAGAACATATTATACATGTTATCCACTTATTATAATTAGCAAAATATTTGTTATAATATGCAAGTCAAAACAGCAATTCACGTAAATAGGGCCTTTTTCCACTGCTTACAACTTACAAGTCAAAACAGTAGCATGTCACAATAATGAGTACAGTAACTATACGGCTGGTTTCCCATGTGTAGATTATACAAGTTGAAAATAGTTAAATCACAATTTCTGACAAAACCAGTTAGGGCATCTTGTGGTCCATGGAACCTGTCAGTTTAAACAAATGGGTGATTTGGCAGTTGCAAGCACAAACAAATCATGGTGGTTCATCTGAACATTACATTGCAGAAATGGATGGCATGGCCCAGGGGCCAAACCAACTGTTGGTCAACACACCCAGCATCCAGTCGAATTAATTGTCTAAACATAATTATTAAAAAGTGTTGAGACGTAATAGCCCATGGATGGTGTTGACAAATTCGCATTTCTTCTTCAATAAACGTACACGACGATGTTAGTTGTGCCTTTTCCTTCGCTGATGATTTATGCATGCTTCAAAGACGTTTATTCAGTGATCGATTCCGCACTGCCACAAAACACCGTCTGCTAGGACTATGCACATCCTTCATAATGAAAAATGTCGCCACAGAAAAACATGATACGTATTAGCAAATGGTAACTATAACACAAACAGAGTCCGATGCCGTTATTTGTTGTCATTTGACGGCTAGAATGTTGGCATAGCCATAGATGTCGGGTGTGTGCGAAATGACGGATGTCAGTTTCTACCCTGGCTCACATGGGAATCGCATCGCTAACTTACGTGTGTTGCGACGGCGCAGACACGTAAAATGGTGGCCTGTTTTCCGTTTGTGTCTGCGTCCGTCGTAGCTATGTGGTAACACGGATAGAGCAACGTTACCTGGTGTGGGTTCTGGAGAGGGGGGACATCGCAGTCGGCCTCGACAATATGCGCTATTCGAGTCGAGGGCCGAGCCATCATTTGCGCTATGTTGGGTTATCCATTTTCCGAAGGCGGCGGCAGCGTCGTGCCCGGCTATTTCCGTGTGTCCTTCGCAGCTGAACGCCAGCTATATCCAGTCTCCGCTGTGCGATGTTTTTTCTGTCGAAATGTAGCGACAACACCTAATATTCCTTTGCCCAAAATACTCCAAATATTTCTGTCAATGCCTTGGCGCAGATGGATTGCCTAGCTTCAGGTTTCGCCAGTGAGTACCGTAAGGGCGAGCACCTGATTTACATCAGAAAAACATTGAAATCCCGCTATTGTTTGCGCTAGCTGAGTTAGCTTCGTCATGTTAATGTGTAACATAAAATGAAATTGTGTATTCCGATCAACTGATTAATTTGTGTAATAACAAATTACCATGAACAATGATGTTCATGGGAATAGCCCGTTTCCCGAATCCCTTACGAGTTTAGACTTTGCCTTCTAGGATGACGATGTTGAGGTGAATTTTGTAAGTGTCCCGTTCATTGGATGCCGAATATTGCCGAACATAGTGAGTTCCGAGAGTTGATGCAAATCATAAATGAAAGCAGATAGATAGCGCTTCGTTCATCGTATTATCCACATTATGAATCCAGAGCTTATAGTTGTGTCCAGTGGACGATTACTTTGTATTTTGTTTACAAACAAAATTCGCAGCACATCAATTTCTTTTATACAATAATACTGTAACACATGTGTACCTGTTAATTACGGTTTCTGTAACGGGTAATCACGGGATTATAATTTACCTGACAAAATTAGGTCTACCCAGGCTAAGCACAATAGGGTCTAATATTTCTAGTATTTATGAAATTGTATACTCCTAAAATTGAAGTGCTTTCATATTTACAATATTTTTGGAAGCAGTTATTATATATGAAATTACTCGAAAAAACAATAATTACAGTTACTATATTTAACAATAATTGTTTGGTTGTACTTCAACATTAGGAACCACGAATAAAAATAGGCCTATATAATTATACATCACTTATCGATTAACTGACACATATGTTTATTCGGATGTTTATTCATTATTTAAATTTCACATAACAGCAAAACATGCAATTTTAAGATTACATATTTATTTACGTGGTAGACAAAGTATGGAGTCAGGCACACTGTCATTGTCGTTGTGGGTTTAGTACGTAACGCTTCGGGTGGAAGTCAAGATGTAACGATTAAAAACTGAAACGTTGTCGCTCCTTTATGTCTGGCGATATCAAAATGACATCAATAGGTAACACATGACAACACGACTTCTCAAGGAAAACGTTCGGATTAGCCACGATAAAAGTATGCTAACACAACTTTAATGAGTTCGTAATATTACTGATAAATAAACTGGTTACTTCTAGGGAAACTATTTTCAATAAATAGGCAAACATATATTAATAAGCAGATGAAAGCGCGAGTACCAAAAACCCCGCCTTGCTCCGTGATACATGCAGACAGCACCCCACTTGATAAATCGGGGTCTTTTACATATTCCCTTTGCGCTTTTAATTTCTGGGAATGAAATCACGTTTGAAAATACCTAAAATCATATGTTGCATAGTTTTAATTTATACAGTTTTGTGTAAAGCGTCTGAGAGCATTTTATATTGGTATTCGGGCGATACCGATCCGATAATATTATTAGTAGTATTATTGTAATTATAATTTTGTTTGTTATTGTTAATGTTGCTGTTATTGTTGTTGTTGTTATTATTATTATTACTAGTATTATTTATTTTATTATTATTATTATTATTATTAATATTATTAATATTATTAATATTAATATTAATATTAATATTAATATTAATATTAATATTAATATTAATATTAATATTAATATTAGTATTAGTATTAGTATTAGTATTAGTATTAGTATTAGTAGTAGTATTAGTAGTAGTAGTAGTAGTAGTAGTAGTAGTAGTAGTAGTAGTAGTAGTAGTAGTAGTAGTAGTAGTAGTAGTAGTAGTAGTATTGAAGGTGCCTGTAAGAGTGTTCGATTCATTTAGTTGTATATGTATGTTTTACTTCCCATATAAAAACGAACACGTTAGCTAGGTGGAACATGATTACCCAAATTACCAAAAAAGTGGTTCTCGATCGACTGTTCAGCGCGACCACCCACGATGCTACCGTCCAACCTTCTCTGTTTCTCTTACAATACATTAACGGCCAGCTTTTGTTTATGCAAGGAGTATAAAATTGATGTCTGCGTAACAGACAAGAGGTTCCCCAAAATCTATGTAGGGACTAGGGACCTATTATACCGGCTAGACGGGTGAGCTTTATTTTATAAACGTTATATAGGTGTCATGGACTACCATGACGCTATTATGTATGTGTGTGTGTGTGTGTGTGTGTGTGTGTGTGTGTGTGTGTGTGTGTGTGTGTGTGTGTGTGTGTGTGTGTGTGTGTGTGTGTGTGTGTGTGTGTGTGTGTGTGTGTGTGTGTGTGTGTGTGTGTGTGTGTGTGTGTGTGTGTGTGTGTGTGTGTGTGTGTGTGTGTGTGTGTGTGTGTGTGTGTGTGTGTGTGTGTGTGTGTGTGTGTGTGTGTGTGTGTGTGTGTGTGTGTGTGTGTGTGTGTGTGCTGTGTGTCTGTGTGTGTGTGTGTGTGTCTGTGTGTGTGTGTGTGTGTGTGTGTGTGTGTGTGTGTGTGTGTGTGTGTGTGTGTGTGTGTGTGTGTGTGTGTGTGTGTGTGTGTGTGTGTGTGTGTGTGTGTGTGTGTGTGTGTGTGTGTGTGATCAGCGAGACGATAGCGGGATTTGGGGGGAGAGTGGGAGAGAAAGCAATGAGCCGGGCCATGAGGCTGTGTTTCCAGTGGGAAGTGAGAAGTTGCTTTGCGTGATTGCTTCACCGATGCTTTGGGAGCAAGAAGCATGAGCATATAGTCCTGCCGTCTGACTGTGGGCAGGGTGTTGTCTTGTTTGTGATGTGAATAAAGAATTGTGAAACGGGGATCCAGCGCTCCGTGTACATCCTTCACACACACGCACGCACGCACGCACGCACGCACGCACGCACGCACGCACGCATGCATGCATGCACACACCCATATAATAGGCGAGCTGGCGAAAAAATTACTCCTATTTAAAATACGAAACAATGAGCAAAATTTTCGTTTACCTATGCAGACCATCAAAGGTAATTTAAAAAATAATGTTCTGTGATAAAGCACATAGGGAGACCGGGTGTTGAATGTTACAGGGTAAATTGTCGTAGCGTCCCGCCGTGTTCGCTTGGTGGCATGAGCATGGGTGGTTGTCACTACTGTGACATTTTAGTTGCTTAAACTCCCGATTGTTTATTTATTTTGTTTCGCCCCTACACATTAACGCTTTGGTGAAGGTTTTTTATGTCATTTGATTGTAATTTCAGATATTAGAACACTTATAATAAGCAGCCAAAGGTACGTTGGCAATTTTATAAAGACACCTATTATATACTGGCTTCAATGCAGAATACATATGCTATTTTTTCATGTTGTTTATAATGTCGTAGTCTTCTATAACGATGTTCTAAAATCTACCGTCAAACTTGTATAAACCGATTCTGGATCTCCATTAATGAGGTGAATATAAATTAAATTTAAAGATAATATCATTTTTAGTTCAATTGTGTATTTCCAAACCGACTTTTAACATAGAAAATGCACTAAAATAAGTTAATATACCATAATATATGGTCGTACATATGCAGTGTTTCCCCGCTATAGGGGTTTATGATGGGCGAGGTGGATCACCTCGCTGTTTTGCTAAGCCACCTCGCTCAAACTGCCACTGCGCAGCTATTTCCTTTGTCTCTGCTGACTATTAATTTACATGTAGACCCTAATGCTACAAACACGTTTACATTATATAATTTTTCTTTCCCCATTATAAGCCAGGGAATAAGTTAAAACACACTTCATAATGCACCATTTTGAATAGTACCAGGGCTGGCCCCCAAACTCCATTGCATCTCATTGTGATTTTTAGCGTTTGCACAGTTTACCCTACCATCTCGCCCATCATTTTACTCAAGGGAAACACTGCGTACGCATTCATTCCTGCACGTAATTCCTCTCGCGAAAACACAGCTACTCTTTCAAACCTGGAATCTCACCTTCAAGGCTCAAGCAGAAGTCCTTTACCCTTTTTACTTACCTATAATATGCTGAGCAATATTGGCAAATTTACGCCACCGTATTTGTGCGTGCGTGTGTGCGTGTGCGTGTGCGTGTGCGTGTGCGTGTGCGTGTGCGTGTGCGTGTGCGTGTGCGTGTGCGTGTGCGTGTGCGTGTGCGTGTGCGTGTGCGTGTGTGTGTGATCAGCGAGACGATAGCGGGATTTGGGGGGAGAGTGGGAGAGAAAGCAATGAGCCGGGCCATGAGGCTGTGTTTCCAATGGGAAGTGAGAAGTTGCTTTGCGTGATTGCTTCACCGATGCTTTGGGAGCAAGAAGCATGAGCATATAGTCCTGCCGTCTGACTGTGGGCAGGGTGTTGTCTTGTTTGTGATGTGAATAAAGAATTGTGAAACGGGGATCCAGCGCTCCGTGTACATCCTTCACACACACGCACGCACGCACGCACGCACGCACGCACGCATGAATGCATGCACACACCCATATAATAGGCGAGCTGGCGAAAAAATTACTCCTATTTAAAATACGAAACAATGAGCAAAATTTGCGTTTACCTATGCAGACCATCAAAGGTAATTTAAAAAATAATGTTCTGTGATAAAGCACATAGGGAGACCGGGTGTTGAATGTTACAGGGTAAATTGTCGTAGCGTCCCGCCGTGTTCGCTTGGTGGCATGAGCATGGGTGGTTGTCACTACTGTGACATTTTAGTTGCTTAAACTCCCGATTGTTTATTTATTTTGTTTCGCCCCTACACATTAACGCTTTGGTGAGGTTTTTTTTATGTCATTTGATTGTAATTTCAGATATTAGAACACTTATAATAAGCAGCCAAAGGTACGTTGGCAATTTTATAAAGACACCTATTACATACTGGCTTCAATGCAGAATACATATGCAATTTTTTCATGTTGTTTATCATGTCGTAGTCTTCTAAAACGATGTTCTAAAATCTACCATCAAACTTGTATAAACCGATTCTGGATCTCCATTAATGAGGTGAATATAAATTAAATTTAAAGATAATATCATTTTTAGTTCAATTGTGTATTTCCAAACCGACTTTTAACATAGAAAATGCACTAAAATAAGTTAATATACCATAACATATGGTCGTACATATGCAGTGTTTCCCCGCTATAGGGGTTTATGATGGGCGAGGTGGATCACCTCGCTGTTTTGCTAAGCCACCTCGCTCAAACTGCCACCTCGCAGCTATTTCTTTTGTCTCTGCTGACTATTTACATGTAGACCGTAATGCCACAAACACGTTTACATTCTATATTTTTTTCTTTCCCCATTATAAGCCAGGGAATAAGTTAAAACACACTTCATAATGCACCATTTTGAATAGTACCAGGGCTGGCCCCCAAACTCCATTGCATCTCATTGTGCTTTTTAGCGTTTGCACAGTTTACCCTACCATCTCGCCCATCATTTTACTCAAGGGAAACACTGCGTACGAATTCATTCCTGCACGTAATTCCTCTCGCGAAAACAGAGCTACTCTTTCAAACCTGGAATCTCACCTTCAAGGTTCAAGCAGAAGTCCTTTACCCTTTTTACTTACTTATAATATGCTGAGCAATATTGGCAAATTTACGCCACCGTATTTGTGCGTGCGTGCGTGCGTGCGTGCGTGCGTGCGTGAGTGCGTACTTACGCGCGCGCGCGCGCGCGTGCGTCCGTGCCTGTGTGTGTGTGTGTGTGTTGTGGGAATGTCGGGTGTGCGGTTTGTGCATACGTGATAATGCGTGCGTGCTTCAATTCCCCCGAAACAAATCTCTTGAAAAGGGCAAAAACTTGAATGTTTGGGAACGATTCCAAGTCTAAAAACAAGGTTCTCTGTGCGTTGCTCCTTGCACGATCGAGTGTCCACAGAATAACCAAAATATGAAACTGCTTTAATACACGGTGGGCTCCTACTGACACATGCTTCGAAAAAGTAGGGCCATTTATTTAGGGGAACCACGCCAAATTACCATATGATTAATTTTTGGTTGCCCTGTCACCCGTTGGTCTGCAGCAAGTTGGATGCTTATCGCCTACAGTGGAACCAGTTGATTCCTGCACGTTGAGTAATGTTATCCCATTTGAGTGGTGACAATTTCTTTGCCAAAACGTGTGACTGGAAAGTCCTCGGACCGATGCCCTTGCAAATTACTATGATAAAAAAACAGTCTCGAATATTCCTCGGTGTTCCAGAGTACATTATGACAAATGACAGGCCTTTTAGATGGTGGAATTCACCTGCGGGAAAATCCACGAAAAGACGGGTAAAAAACCCTCAGATTTGCCGAACGCTGTTGCAAACAAAGAGATGTCGCAAGGCAGACCAGCGTTTGCCTAGACTTCTATATAAATTACACATCGCTGGAAGGCGTGGGAATAAAAAAGTTAAAAATCGCTGTGGGTACAGACGTTTTGAGAAGAATTGTAGTAGCCAAGTTCAACTCCAGTAGCCAGCAGAAGTGAGCGAGCGAGCACAGAACAGCATCGTGCGCCAGGGGCCGCTGCTGCTGATGACGTCAGTACCAGCTTTCATTACCCCTTTGATAAAAAATAAACCATTCTTTTAACGTCAACCAATAGAAACGCACACGAAGAGTAGGGCTACTTCCGGTCATGTGATGTAATCGTGGATTATTTCAGCTGCTCGTGTTACGTGCAATGTTTATGATGCGAATGGGTCATTGTATTGGGATTCCCACCATGCAACGTGTATCCGTCTTCAAATTTGTGCAGATGTGTGCGCTGTACCCACGGCTGACGTAGTAGCGACTGGCGAAGTGAATTGCTATACTTTTATTGTTCGACTCCGCTCACTTCCATGTTTTGCGGACATAATCAGCCATGCAGGGGTATCGTAGCGCAGCGCAACGATCCTTGCTTGTGAGGCTGGTACAGAATGCTAATTTACACAATGGCTGAGACTAGTCCCAGACAACATATTGACACATATAAATACAGTGAACACACCTGATTGGTCATAATATTATAGCTGTTTTAACCTTTGGGTAAAAACAAAAATGACAATCACGAAAGTCGTTACAACGCCCCGTGTCTCCTTAGCCAATTGTGTAATCAAGGTGTTGCGACGTCAACAAGCTTTGCGACAAAACAATCATCGTGGGAACACTTCGACACGCGCGCTCCGTGCACGCAGAGAACGTTTATAGCCGGGCATGGACCCGGGAATACGGACGTGTCTCCTTTTTACAAGTAAGACGAGAGAGCAATTGCAAGAAAGAGGCGTAAGGCAGTTACGTTCGACGGAACAGGTGCTTGATGGAGGAAGTCGATCTGGCTTCTATTGGTTAGTGCAACTGCCCTCCCGTCGTAGGTACAATCCATCGGCGGACTCGACCGGGGTATGTGCCTCCTAGAATTTTGGAATCACGCATGGGTTGGCCTTACATGCCCTCTAGAGCGTTTGAGTATGGCGGCACCTGTCGAGAATATCGAGTAAGGGGTGATGTTGGATGACGTTTTTTCGTGCGCTTCAATAATGTTGAATGTCGTCGAGAAACATAAACAGTACACCTCTCCCCCATCTTCTGATATTAAGCCTTCGGAAACAGCGGGGTCACGATGAAGTTCTGGGTGAACATTTTCAACAACACCCCTTTCCCAAACTGGTAAAATTGGCCGATAGCCGGCGGAGAGGGAAGGCACCTGTGTAGTCGTCTCGTGCATCGTGTCAGTTCCCACCGTCTCGGTTCACATTCTTTGCGCCCGAACCATATCCCTAAATCATTCAGTCATCCATGGTTTGGGGAATGTTTAACTTTATACTGTACGCCGCTTTTTATTAATTATTTCATGTAATTTTTTCATTTGAATTAGTCCCCACCTATGTTTTATTTATCATTAATGATCAAGGCAATATATGAACAAAATTACTCCACGTACGCCGGAGTTTCTTGTTAGGACCTCCGCCGATGCTATCGTGTATTGTAAGGCGTGGTCATGGTCATGCATATTCGTCAGGCGGAGTACTTCTGTATGGTCCTAGAAATGCGTATACGTGTTTCACATTAGTGCTGGTTCGATACCATGTTTTGTTCGATACCGATCGGTACCTGAATTTTGTTCGATACTCGATACTTATGTTGTAATTAAGTCAAATTTTCACATAGAACACAGTTCCCAGTAGAAGCACAGTATGCATGCAACAGAAGTACTGCTGGCTTCGATATCAGAATTCTTCGATACCGATCGATAAATTACTGGTTCGATACAAGAATTCTTCGATACCGATCGATATATTACTGGTTCGATACCAGAATTCTTTTATATCAATCGATACCAGATTTTTAGTGGATACTCGAAATTTACCTTATAAGTGTAATTCAGTACAGTAGAGATCTCCAAAGAAACACGCTACTATCCACTTAGACTAATGCCACAGAAACACACAACATTTTTCAATTGTAGGGAAATTTAAGTGTCTCCTAAAATGACCATCAACAAATACAGCTGAAGCAAATGAAACATACAAATAATATGTTATTATTATATGAAAACACCTATCACTTATAATAGTGTCACTGCCAGCACAGCTGAACACTCACTGTTATAACTTTTTTTAATTATTGATTATATCGTAAAGATAATTGTGATTTAGCATCAAAACTGTATAGATGATTACAATAAAATAACACTAATTAATAATAGAAAAAATATTAATTAAAATAACAATTGTACTTCACAGATCACACCAATTATTTTAAATATTAAACTTAAATTACCACGTTATCAAGTACACATAACAAGCCCCATAATGTTTTTGCAACTGTTTTCAAGAACAGGTCAGTTTCTTCCTCTACCTCTGGCTCTGCCTCTGCCAGTGGTGAACCTGTTTGTTTGGGGCAAAGTTTGGCCAGTGCCAGTGTCACAGTGACAGTAGATGCAGTAAGCGAATCGTCATCGTTAATCAGTCACGTCGTATATGTCACGTCTTGACGCTGTGGCCACAGTTACTTAGTAGATTCGGCAACCGATGGCGATTCGCTTCGACTGTAACTTGATGTCCACTGCTTGCTGATTGTCGAATATTTCGATAGAACATGTTCTCGAGTCAATGGCAATGCGACGTTGTCCATGACGTCGACAACGTCGACATGCCGTACGATGAAAGTTGATCATCACGTTTTGATAGCTTCTTGATTGGTGACAAGTTTCGTCAAATTCGATGTATTTCCCCCACTATCTTTGAGACGTTTCTAGCATAGCAGACAGTCTTTGTTGGAAAAGTGCCAAATTAGCGATGAACGTTGCGACTTGTTGTCGTTCGTCTTGGTTGTGGGCGTCGTGTACGGCAAATGGTGGCGCCACCAAACAACAAAACAGCGCCACCAAACGGAACCCGGATAAACAAAGCCTCCGCATCGCGCTCGAATAACTATTTATATTAACAATATTATTATTAAACTAGTTTCATAAATACTAGTGCGTGCAATAAACACCGTAAGTAAAGTAGGTAGAAAGATGGCATGGTAATGCCACCAAACGAGTGCGTGACGAACGAACCTTGGCTTGGTTTGGATAACGAGGCTAAGCGAAGTCTGACCTACGCTAAGATCGCACACGGAAAACAGTTATTGTACAGACTAACTCTACATTAAAGTTGTAGAAAACAATTCCCATTTTATATTATATTATTTTTAAACAACCACGCCTAAGTCAATTTAGGCTGCGAAGTGATAGCTCACGTAAACAACGTCATCAACAACGATGTTGCGTCTTCGCATCGACGTCGTCGAATGGACTAGATGTCAAGTATCGAAATATCGAAGGTATCGAAGGTATCGAACAGTGGGCGTTCGATTCCAAAAATATCGAAGTATCGCGATACCACTAAATATCAATATCGAACTTTCGCAAGTATCGCGATACTTCGATATAGCGAATATCGAACCAGCACTATTTCACATCATCAACAAGTAGACCTCTATGATGAGTGTGTATGTGCATGACGTCAATGATGTTTGTGTGGTTCACTGCGCAGACATGAATATTCATTATAACCGGGTTGTGTAAGTAATGGTCCACGCAGCAGCGACATCAAAATTATTCGCGTAAATAAAATTGTGTATCGTTTTATTTTGCGCAGGCAACATCAAATGATATATAGATATGCCAGACGTAAATTAAGTAGCAGAGTATGTATAAGTTTAAAAAAAAGTGCCACGTTTTGAAACAATAGACCCTCTCGAATGTATAATTATTATACACTTATAAACAAATCCCTTTAATACACTCACGACGTGTTTTGAAAGCTCTAGGCCTATATTCTTTTTAAATCGTGTTTTTTGACGCCTAACATACGACCCGCCCCAACGGTTGACAGAAAAACGCCCAGCTTTGATAGCGTTGGCCCGGATATGACGAAAACTATAGCGGCAGATATGACACAGATTCTATAGGCACCCCGCGGTGTGGTAAACAATAAGTTGGAAGGCAAAGTTGTACACAGTGGCTGCATTTGTTTGAACCTGTGTGGTAATACAAATACATGTCCACTTATTTAAGGCCTTATGCAGATAATACATAGCTCGCGGAATCTTGGTCTTCACAATACATTTCTGGAAGTCGATGAGTCGTGAACGAGAAAACAAAGATGTATCTTAGAAACATAATATATTATGGTCAATTTACTCTCTGAATGGTTGAAATCGAGGGTTTCTCTATCCTCGTCTTTCAATGACATGTCCGACAGCACGAAATGGTTCAGTTCAGGCCAGAAAACAATTGAACACAACCGTGAGCGTCTGTTCAACCCCTCAATACTAGTTTCCTACCGACGTCAGTGAAGCACGGTTTACCAAAATCAATTACAGTGGTTTTAATGTATAATGTCGATAACCTACGTTAATTATTAATAAATAAGGTCATAGTCCCGATAACGCGCCGCTTCATCAAACCATCCTCGCGCGACAGGGGTCGCTGCTGCTGATTACGTCGGTGTCAGCCAGCTGTACCCCTGGCTGATCGTTTTTGCAAAGCTTTGAATTTAAGATCACCAAAGAAATCACCTATCAGGAGTGCAGTTGGCCTACGGTCATGAGATCATTTTTGGTGATCTCAGCTATACGCTGCTCGTGTTTTACTACATGCAACGTTTGGGGTGTAAAAGCAAACATTCGAAGATGCAAAACTGTCTAGCTGTTTGTGCGATTGGGCAAACGGGTCATTATACTGGGTTTCCCATAATTTGTTTAACTCACTTCTATTACAGCTTAGCTCACAACGCGTTTCTGTACATATTAGGAAGGACCTGAAAACTTTTATTTGTGCGCTGCGTTACAATGTCAGTGTACTTTTAATATGCTGAAATTGTGTAATACACATACGTTGTGTTATAATTCCGTAGAGACTTGTGGTGTTAAAATAAAACCGATGAATTAATCTGTCTTCAAAACGGGGCTGTTCTGCGTTGTTCTCGTGGCTGATGCAGCTGGCGAAGTCAACTCCTAGTTCATGTCGGCATCAGCCAGGAATAGTTTTGCATGGCAAAAAGCCTGGGAGGAAGCGTTAACCTACTTGTAGCTTTTAGTTAGACCAATGCAACGTAATCAATTGTCACTCTCCGTCGAATAAGTTGGAACAGTCCTTCCTGTAGGCCGCTCTACTATCTACATATCCGATCGACGACAACGCACTCGCTGAAACGAGCAATAAAAACACGCTACATTCTCATTGAAGTCGCAACAATTGGTTGTTACATAAAAACATGCGCTACCATCACGTGATTACATCATCACCATTTGAAAGACAATGGTCAGCAATAATCATACCTGTCACATGATACGGATTTTGGCGTTTTTAAAATGATCTTCTGACTTGTTCAATCACGTCTGTGACCTTTGTCTTTGATATTTAACATAGTCCTTTCCATCTTTGTTTGTGCGGCTGCTAGCTGGTTCTTTGCTTGGGTGGCGAGTGGCCATGTTTCCGCGCCGTATGTCATTGCTGGAAGTACACATGAGTTATAGTCGTGTCTCTTCAAGCATGTTCCAATGTTACGCTTGAAGATGTCGAGGTGCTTGGCGAATGCTGTCCATTATTCTTCTTTGAATCTCCTTGTTTTGGTCATTGTCTCTGGTGCTCTATCTCTGTCCCATGTAGGTGTAGCTGTCGATATTCTCGATATCAGTGTTGTTGACATATATTGGTGTATCGTCTTCGACTTATTCATCTTCAGATCCTGATTTTAACTTTCATCAGCTAATTCCTGTAGCATTTGTTGTAGCTCATGTGGTGTATAAACGCGTATGAGTATGTCGTCGGCGAAGACAATAGCAGGGCTTAATTCAATCAAGTGTTGTGTTGCCTGGACGATGGAGACCTGTTTGAACTATTATTGACACCAGTTATAAGTTTTATACGAGTACAATGCGCCGTACCTGACAGGTTCCCTACTATCGCTCAATACAGGTGTCGGTAGACACATGGTGTTAATCGATGTGTCATCTGATAAATATTCAACCCAATGCCAACATAGACTTGATCTAATTCATGTATATTTGACAAGTCTCATCAGCAGAACATATTACAGATAGAAAGATGCGTGTTAAAAACATATTTGAGAAATTATAGCCTGCATCACCCAGGCTAACAGTACAGTCGATCTAAATAAAAAATAATTGGAGAATTGTTATATTCCAATAATCAGTTACTGAGCAGACAGATCATATTTTTAAATGGTTAAAGATTATATTGATGCAATGATTGAATCATTGCACGGCAAGATATAGTAGATTGTTCTGGATTATTTGGCCTTGTTCTAAAAGTTTCTCTTTCAACCTTTGCTACATTGTTAATATAACTTTTATTACAATAATAGCAGGTGTTGTTTGGCCTTTAATAACTGTAAGATGTCACATTAATAATTTTTGCCTATTTGCACAAATCTCAACAGTTGTTCAGCTTTCTTTTTATTATTAAACAAAGTTTCTATTAGATTATATTGAGTCTTTATTTGCTTTATATGTAGTATTCATGTGTTGTTATGACATGCGCGGCAAATCTGTATACAAGTTATCTGATACAGATTGATATGGATTCTTACAGAATTTTAGATCAAAAATACACATTGCCATCCCCAAAATTCGAACGGACATTAAAACTAAATAATTGAATATATGCTTCAGCAAAACATCCGTATATTTATATACAGTATTTCAGATAATTTATTTTGCCAAAAGAAACTCATGAACCCATCCTGAATATGCCAATGAGTGTGTATGATTTTGGGAACAATTACGCCAACTTGTAAACGTGTAGCGCCGACTATGAAGGTTTTGCATCTTCGCAATCTAGTGTTTGTGTGCCACGAAAAACCAAATTAAACTAGCTAGTACTGCTGGTTGACACTGCATGACGTAAGCAGCACCAGTGTTTCTGGCGCACGAAGATGTTCCATAAAAAAATCAATGGTAGTGTCAATTAGTTATTTTTAACAAAATTATGCCAACTTGTGTTCCTGACAAACGCTATGTCTTCATTGCCTTATGTAGACTCTAGAGGTAGCGTCGATTGGTTTATTTGCATAGTTGAAGCTTGGTTGTTGTCCTGCCTTCTGACACCAAGCACGCGCTGTAGAAACCAGGTGTAGTAAGCATTGGTCCAAACATCCATGTGTTCACTCGCACGCACTACCGCTTAACCGACTGTAGCTCGCCTGCGTAACTTCGCCGAGATGACAGTTGAGGGGTTAAAAAGTGCTGCCACCTCACGGAGTCTAGAGCTACCAAAGCCTCGCTCATTTGTAGCGAGACCAGATATCTGTGACTGAGACTCAGACATTATTATTACATCATTAAACGATAATCTCAAATATAGTGATGAATATGTAAATAAATTAGTCATATGCACGGGTGGATTGTTCTGGCCAACAATGAAATCCACGATGTTATTCTTAACATCGCCAATGATTTGTGTAAAAATTAGTTTTGATGGCATATGAAGAAGTTAGTACAGCCACCTAGCGTCATGATTAGACGTTAGTGCTGCCATCTGTCGTCCTTTAAAAAAATTGACCTCACGTGCACCTTTCAACATACGGATTCCTGCAAGCCACAATCCAAACAATGTTTGCCGTTAGTGTCTGTTAAGGAACCAGTAACTTACAGGATGCAAGCACCTTGTTCAGCTGTTTATTCGACGAGTTTTACTTGTATAAGGTAATAGTTCTACCGACAGTTTTATGCAGTTAGCTTGTAGGGTCTCAAATACTCCGCCCAGAATTGGTCAAGCAGCAATTTGTAACAGGAAATATATTGTGTACGTGGGAAAGCTACCATCAATACTACTTTTGTTTTGGATCATTAACATGCTGGTGATTCTTTCAAACAGCAAACCTTACCCCAAAGACCTAATCCTCAACGTATGGTTATTGAATCAAAAATTTAAAACAAGAAATGGATGACTTGTCACCTCTAACTCAGTGACAGACAGCACACACTGCTGGCACAATCACAACTAGTCAAAAAGGATCACATAACTGAGGCATCACAAGAAGTAATTTATTGATACAAGATGCAAACCAAAATGTATTTGAAACATGCCAAATATCAACACCAGAACCACTGTCGATTGTAATGTCACTGTAGCAAAGCTCAGTCCTGTTGGTAGTTTGACGTGCCAACATGAATATGTGCAGTACCAGTAGGCAAACACAGCCAATCATTGCAGTGACGAACACATCACTCAGATGATTTTCATGAGTATCCACCACACAGCTGTGTTCGTTAGATGAATGACGTGACTTGAGATCAACATCCTGGTTATCCATGCAGCAGAACATCACTTCAGGTCGATGCCTCTGGTGGAAGGGGCAGGATTACTTGGACCTAAAACACGGGGGAAATGTACAATACCAACATACAATAATTACAAACACAAGATTTGACACTGAAAAGTGATTCTGATGACAAATACAAAGATGGAAGCATATGAGAAGATAATTTGTTTAAATGACAGGACACTTTACTGACACAACAGCTTACCCCAAATATTCAGTAACAACTGTCTTGCTATATTTACACTATATGGAAGTGAGTATCTGGTAGGCATATTTGATTCAATGAGAGCCTGTATTTTTCCTATTGCAATCCCATCCAGATATAAAGATGATTTGTTAATAACATTATCATAGTAGCCTAACAGTTGTACTGCTTTTCATGTTATTGGTTTCAGAGTGTAAAATCCCATCCCAACTCAGAACATTTAGTACTTAGATTATTAAAATGTGTTAAACCCAAATATGTCTACAAAAAGGCAAATCTGTAAAAAATGAACAAGATTTATTTCAGTATATTGCCCCCACACTGCATTTCCTTGTAGCATTCTGTGGGTACACTGGAATTTGGTGTAATTTCTAGGTTTTCCAGTGTGAAAACTTGTAACATTTTCTAACTACTCACCTATCCCTCATCTTCCTCCTTTTGCGCTTCAACCTTCGCATACGCTTCTTCCTCCACTAAAACAACGAAAACAAGACTTGAATATTGAATCAAGGAAAAACTATATTGGACCAACCAGACTTCACAAAAATGGACCAATGTCCATGAATGCAATTTTGGCATTACAACACGGGAGTCAATACAGTTTTAAATTACACCTTCACAAAAAAAATTATTTCCAAATGCTGTCGACACTATTACTATTAGTAATTACCTTCTTAGATATGACAATTATTTGAACAAAAACATTTCAGCTTGTTAGCCCCATTAACATTCAGGTTACCCTATACATTGGACATTGATAGCCTTAAAACCAAAGTGCTGAAATGTTTAAGTGATATCCATCAGCTAGTCAACTGATCAAGTCACCTGTCAGTATGCTAACAGTAAGCAGCTAGAACCAGTGGCCATAGGTTTTGTGAGAGTTCCAAGATGCCCTTAGAAACTTCCAATCAAATTTCTTCTTTACCCAAAGACACAAAACTATAGAAAAGTTAGTTCATTGAACCCTACAAGGCTCTAGGGTACATTTAGTATGATCCATTCAAACAGTGCCTAAGATGCAAAATTAAAAAAATAGATCCCAAACAGTTTCTGAGCTATACGAGCTAACGGTGGACAGTCGAAAATATCAATTAGTGCCACTCTTTACCTGTCGATGCAAACTGAACACCACTTAGGCTTTAAAAAGGTACGTGGAAAGATGGAATTAACGCAGTGGCAACATGGTTGGTTCAAAAAAATCGTCAACTGTCTTTACATACATCATGTGTAGAATTCAGACTTATCTCAATTTTAACTGTATATTTGCATGCACTGTACATCACGCTAACCCTAACAGTTCAGCATTCCATTTTAGAGACGTACTTTGAATGAGTGATAAACAGAACTCATTAAGCTAACTGCAGGCTTCGACATCAAATGTACACTAAGACATACTGTGCTGTCTATGAAACAAATATATGTAGTGTGACGTGTATTTCATTTTGATCATTCAACAAACATCCCAGGCACATTTGACTATTCTTGTATGGCTTCGGCACTTGTGTAGAATTTGGACCCACCTCAACTTTGCCAGCATAACTGTATCCTTGCCAACATTCGATACTCGATTATGTTAATTCAATCAGTTGTCTTGCAATTATTCGTTTTATAAACAGCATGTTTTAGCATACTTTCGAAGTCAAAAAGACTGCATGGCCAGTTTGTGTGAGGAATCCAACTCCAACATAGGCAAATATACAGTTAAAGGACAAATTGAGGTGGGTTCGAACTTTACATTAGAGCCAATGCCTTTTTTGACACAATCATCGATTTGTGCCCGCCGACCACGCGGGTGCTACTGCGCTGTGCACTCGCGTTCCATAAATAAATGCAGTTTGTGGAGCTTACATCGTAATGTACCCAATACCGATGTCATAAATCCAAATTGGTGTTTTTATACTGTGTGAAAGTGTAGCCGACAGTTCATGCGTGCATGAAACCAGGTATGCGTCTGATGCGGCCATAACATCCGAGTCGTGGCGACGGGCAAGAGTTATATTTACGACAACTATTAAGCAGCATGTGGATGTTACTTAGCTGACCGCTGACTACGAACAAAACTGCATACTAACTGTATCAATGCAAAGTAGCATTAATCTCAAACTGATCTCACAAAAACTCACAATCTCAAAACCTAAACAGGTAACCACCATGTCATGCATGTGTCTTAAGTTAAATACACATAAATCATAAAAATATATTTACCTTGGCCCTCATTTTCGTTTGATAAACCTGAAAGCAAAGCAGAGAAACATATTATACACTTATAAATTACTGATGATAAAAATTCAAAGTGATTCCAATAGATTCGAAAGAGCTCAAACAAACACATCTACTCACCGAAAATGGCCGATGGAAAAGGAACGATGCAGTATCCCGGATGTCGAGATTTCCTAACGAAAGGCTTAGCTGCAGCTGCACGCCATGGCACGCCATGGACAGCTCTCCCGTGAACATAAGTAAGTAAAATAAATTTAACTATAATACGCAAAGAAAAAAGACAGAATTATTCACGGTATTTAGTAGCAATGTTGTTTCGATATATGTCATAATGAATATTTAAAGAAATTGACTGTTTTATCATAAGATATAATAATAAATATAATAATAATAATAATAATGACTTCTTATGCGCCAATATCCTCGAAGATATTATGTAGTCTCAAAGGAAAAAGTCACAATTGCTTTGCAAGCCCTGTTTTGTATTTTAAAGAAAAATATAACATTAGGTAGGCCCCATATTTTTTGAAACGTATATATATATATATATATATATATATATATATATATATATATATATATATATATGGTCTTCAAACCACGTGGTTTTAACCTGAAATGTCCAGACATATATATGAACGTAAACAAGCTTGCATATGTCAAAGAAGCAAAATATTTAGGTGTGATAATATGCAATGACCTGAAAGATGACGGATATATTTTGAGACATCTTCGTAATTTTTATGCTAGGTCTAATAGCATTATCAGAAAATTTCACCACTGTTCCGTGGGTGTTAAACTACGTCTGTTTCATGCATATTGCTGTACAACTTATTGTTGCCAATTATGGGTTAACTTCAATAAGGGCTCTTATTTAAAAGCTAAAGTTGCCTACAACAATATGCATAGACGGATTTTGGGATATAACCGACGGGATAGCGCAAGTAGCATGTTTGCTAATAATGCTATTGATACATTTGATATATTTTGAGACATCTTCGTAATTTTTATGCTAGGTCTAATAGCATTATCAGAAAATTTCACCACTGTTCCGTGGGTGTTAAACTACGTCTGTTTCATGCATATTGCTGTACAACTTATTGTTGCCAATTATGGGTTAATTTCAATAAGGGCTCTTATTTAAAAGCTAAAGTTGCCTACAACAATATGCATAGACGGATTTTGGGATATAACCGACGGGATAGCGCAAGTAGCATGTTTGCTAATAATGCTATTGATACATTTGACGCCCTATTACGTAAGAACATTTATGACTTAAAAAAACGCATTTTTAACATAAATAATGACTTGATGACTTGACTTGAAATATGTACAATTGCTTTGAAATAGTAAATGGCCCAATGTGGATTAGCTGGGCCAATTCGTTGTACACAGTTAATATGTAAGATAGTCATCATGTCTCGCATATAACTTTATTATTTATTTATTATTATATATATTTTTAAAGTCAGCAAGTTGTTTATATAACTTACTTTTCAAACCGTGTTTATTTACATGTATTAATTGCATATTTATTATACAATCACATCCTGTATATTGCTTATTATTTTATCTGTTTTTCTACAATTTTACATTTATCTAACTTATAACCTTATTTAGTTTTTATCTATTCATTTTTTAACATATTGTATATTTTATAGGCTACTTAGATGTGCTAATGTATGTACCAATTGATTCAAATTGTGATTCAAATTGTGATTCAAATTGTGATTCAAATTGTGATTCAAATTGTGATTGTGATTGTGGTTGTTGGTTGTGGTTGTGGTTGTGGTTGTGGTTGTGGTTGTGGTTGTGATTCGGATTCGGATTCGGATTCGGATTCGGATTCGGATTCGGATTCGGATTCGGATTCGGATTCGGATTCGGATTTACGATTTACGGTTAACGGTTAACGGTTAACGATTAACGATTAACGATTAACGATTAACGATTAACGATTAACGATTAACGATTACCAGAGCTATCAGATAGGAGCTGGGACACCCGTCTTAAATGTTATACTATCTGTGTGAGGGCGTTGTGTGTTTGAAGAGCTACACATAAAAATACACACGTACGCGGTCGCCCTCGCGCGCACACGTATACACTCCCACTCGCGCTGGCACACGCACGCACGCGAGCACGAGCACGAGCACGAGCACGAGCACGAGCACGAGCACGAGCACGAGCACGAGCACGAGCACGAGCACGAGCACGAGCACGAGCACGAGCACGAGCACGAGCACGAGCACGAGCACGAAAATGGCCGGTGTTTGGTTGAACAGGTCTGCCCGGGAGCAAACGCAAAAACGCCTTGAGCAATTATGAGGATTGGAAACCGCGCTATACACAAGAAACCGTTTTTTAAATACTTTTCAGACATTAAAAATATCGCGACACTTGGATACCTATCATCTATCACGTGCGACGGAAGGAAATTTATGTTGGTAGGGCGAGGCGGGTCATGTCGGGTCGGGGGAAAGAGGCGGGGGAGGGATGAACATGATTTCTAATCAACGCATTTCTGCTTCTTGCCGTGTCGCTGTGCGTGCGTGCGTGCGTGCGTGCGTGCGTGCGTTTATGCATGTTTGCGTGTGCGTGCTTGAGTTTGGAAGACGGGGGAGCTAGGGGCCGCTGTTAATAATTTTTTGCCGAGGCTTATTTTTATTCTGAGCTCCCGGCCCTTCCATAAATTTCGGGGTATGCAATCCTATTTCCGGCCTCTTCCGTCCCAATCCCCGGTTCTGACGCCTGTATATTTATCATGCGTGATCAAATAAATAATAATAACAAATATTTATTTTGTTGAGCGCCACATCCAATGCTGTTCACAGAATAGTATTTGTAAGGAAAATAACACTCAGTTTTGCCAAATAAAATATCATATTATTATTATTTTACCACAACAAAATAAACTAAGATTAATGTAAATATCAATACTAGGCTTAAATGTTTATGAAACTTAATAAATCTATAGCTAGAGGTATTTATATATTGTGCGATTGGGAGTGTATACATGTGCGCGCGTGTGCGGCCGCGTACGTGTGCATTTTTATGTGTATCTCTTCAACACACATAAGTATTAATTATATTTAGAATATATAAGACACACACACACACATATATAATTTTAAAATGTAGACTTACAAACCATTTTCAAATATCCGATATTTCTGTATTTAATATGAGATGCAACGATATAATCAATGAAACTGAAGCCTGCAGAAGAATTGTCCGTGCTAAATAATACTGATAGTTGTTTTCGTTTATTAGGCTTTCGTAACGAACAACTTGTTTACCATAATATAGAAAGATGAAAAGCTTTGATAGGGGGGCTTGCAACGTTGTTTTTACAACGACAATGTGTCGTACTCTGTATAATTTGTATACAAATATGAACAAAAGACAAAAATGGTGTGTCGTGTTTATTTCCCTTTATTTTGACCATGTTCGGCGCCCGATACAAAATTAGGTCAACCATGGCGGCTATTAAACAAGAAATCGAAGGGAAAAAGGATGGTATTACCAACAAAGATACGCTTTTGGCCGTGCTCAAATTCTTAAAAGAAAATAATTTAAAGGTAATGTGTAGCGCAGTCTATAAAAGATTCCAACATTGCTTCAGTTTGCTCACTGCTTTACGAAAACGCTTACAATAATTTGTAAACAACTCCATTTATCGCTCAAAACAGTGGCTGGTTCAAACCTTCGAAAGACGTAACATGAGTATTAATTATATTTAGAATATATAAGACATATATATATATATATAATTTTAAAATGTAGACTTACAAACCATTTTCAAATATCCGATATTTCTGTATTTAATATGAGATGCAACGATATAATCAATGAAACTGAAGCCGAGTAGCCCAGTGGCAGTGTGACTGTCACTAGCACAGTGACAGACACTTGAGACAGTGATAATGTATATACTGGATCTGTCTGTTTAATAATACAAAGTGTATATTGCACCTAAATTCGGTATAATAGTTGTGGGACTGTTTCATTAACAGTGTTTCGACGCTTGTGCATTACAGCATGGGAATGCGCATGCTGTCGTTGCTGGTGTCAGATTACATGTTTAGAGTCGGCGCGTCTATTAGAACATTAATAAGTCCACAGACTTATATGCACATATACATATAAGTCTGTGGTTTATCAAATTGCAGAATGCGCTACATTTGTTTGAGCAACAATCGCATAGTCAGTTTTATAGGAGAGACACCTGAACTTAGAAAACAGTGCCAAACACTGTTGAAAAAGCGTCAAAAGATATTAAGTACTATGTCAGTTTGACGGTGCATGGCAGATTTGGACTGAACCACTATTCCAAAATGAGGGTGTGAGTTAGGGTCAGGTTTAGGGTTAGGGTGATACGTTTTATACAAGTCAAGTTGGGCTCTCATTGTTACGGCCACGCAGTGGCGACAACCTCACATCCCTATTTTGGAATAGTGGTTTGGTCCAAATCAACTGTCGGTGCAATAGTCACGCTTTAATAGACTGTCAGTGCAATATCCATGGCCTTAATAATAATTGGCGGCAAATCCCAGTTAGGTATTACTCCAATGATGTTGTGCAGCCATTTCATAGCCAACTCATGTTTGGCAAGGATTGTTTTCACATCTGGAATAATTTATTCCCTATCTCAGCTGCTTCTCCTTTGTTTTGGCAACCATGTGTCTGACACTCAGGCATTGCGCTTATGGCAGATTTATATAAGCAGTTTAAACCATGTCAATGTGCTACTATTACTCATTATGCACTTCCTGCACCGCTGAAACTGGTGGACACTGGACAGTCTACATCATAGCGATCATACTCACACATTCTATTGCATTACTCCTCATGAATTGGGCTACAATGGCGATGTCTGTAGTCAGTACAAATATGTAAGTTTTAAAGTTAATTTTAAGATGCATAACAAAATTATGCAAAATATATGTATATGTATGTGTCAGTATACTATATGGAATGGTACATGTTGGATTTGGGGGGATTTTGATGGCATTTGAATGTCTAGGGTTGCTTGTTCCTTTAAGATTTTTCTTTTTAAATCTGGTGACAAGATTTGAAATTTCTCCTTATGAATGATAATGTGATTAGATTTGTTAAACGTTTGGGAGATGTGTTAACCTGGGTAGGTTGTCTGTTACAGTCTGTAACCATTCCATGATATTTAGTAATCCTACACAATTTGATTTCAAAATTGCAATTTTCAAACACATGTACACATTTCAATCAACTGTACAATCCACAACACTAATAACTAAGTCATTATTAAAATAGCATTACTATTAAAAGCAAACAAACATGAACTGATTCATACATTCTAGATATAAAGATTATAATTATAAAGATGACAAAAAATCAAATTAATTAATTTAGCTTTATCAGTCATCAATTCAGAAATTGGCATCATCTTGGGTCTGGTTGTCACACACATAATGTATTTGACAGGGAACAGAAGAGCTGCTATTGAAGGAAGCCAATGTGAAAGATGAAGATCTCAAACAGCAGGATCAGTCAGATGTTTCCAGTGCCCTGGCTGCTTACAAAAGGTAGTACTCTTTGTAGTGTTGGTTCCAATTATCAATTTTGTTGACAGTTGCTTGGTTTGTTCTTCCACTCAACAAATCAATCATACTCTTTTGTGATCAGTTATTTACACTAGTTACAGTGAAAACCTTTGCATTATTCCCCTCCTCCCTGTATGGGATATTTTACACCCACTGGCTGTGACACCAGACAGATGGGACCAGTGACCTGTAATGTCTCTGCAGAAAGACAGCAGTGTGCGGTGAACAACATTTGCACAAGCTTCAAAATGTTCAATGATTGGTACCAACATTCGAAAGTTCCTTTTATTGACAATCTTGGCCTCTGTCTATTCAGCCACCACACTTGCGTTGCCACTGTGGTGATTGCACTAAAACTATGGAGGCTGTCTTATAGAATGGCTAATTGTAGATTGTGTCGTATTTCAGAATGAAATCTATATCACAGTTTGTATGTATTTCAAGTCACATTGAATGTGGGATGAGAATAATTACACCGCAAAATCATAGTTATATATACTTTGAATCCTCAACCTCTTGACTGACTTTAGACATTAATAATATGATATATTACAATATTAGTAGGTAGAGTTTGTAGATGTCAACAGTTCACCATGCAACCACATTTTCAGAAATAAATAACTGCAGGTACATTGTTTGGCCTATAACCTCCTGATTTCTTTCCAGTGAAAGTGATCCATCTGTATATGAAGAATACTACACAAGTCTGAAGACATTTATTGAGTCTTCACTTGATGTGCATAAGGTACCTATCAAAACCATTTGTTATGCATTTCTGTTCATTAAAATACAAAGGAGAGTGTTATGATTGTAGATATGTAAAAATATATAATTTGTTCTTAAATAATTAGTAATTACATTTACAATGTAATTGATTTTTTAAGAACTTTATTTTTGACTGAAATTGAGTTCTTTAAAGGGATTCTTTGAAAATGTTAAACTTTTTGTAATGTGTGCAATTTTTTACTGATCTTGTTCACATAATTATTTCATGTACTTCAATGCCTACATTCCATTAATCATCTGTTTTATGAATCACTTATAACCATGACAGCATATCGAAAACATATCGCACACAGATTTTCTAGATTGGGCTGTGCCTATGCTATCCATATAAGGTGTGGTCATGAATATATGTTTCAGGTCACCAGACTTCAGTTTTATCTGATATTTTCAATGTGTTTAAAGTCAATGGTCGTTGGGTGGTTCACTGCGCGTGCGTGAATATTCATTATAACTGGGCTACATAATTAACCACCAACATGATAGTATGCTCAAAATGATTCATGTAAACACAATTATTTATCAGATTATTGTGCATATAATAAATGCAAAATGCATGAACCCAGTTTGAAATGAACTCTTAAGTGTCTCACTGTAATTGATTATTTATATACATACAAATGTGTGTTTCTTTCAGTGTGAACTCTCCATGGTGTTATACCCTGTCTTTGTACAGATGTATCTTGAACTCGTCTACAATAATCATGAGGGCGAAGGTAAAGCCATAATACATAATACATGTGTATATCCACTACAATATTCATTGCCTAATCTACTGGTTTTTAACGGGATGTTTTAGGAGAACTGTCAGTAGATGCAAGTAATTTAAAGCAATGTTTTGTATAGTCTGTTCTGCAGTATAGGTTCATTACAAAATATAAATTTAATATATTATCAATATTACATTTTCACAACAGTATGATTAGATGCAAATATAAAAAATGGTTCTAGTAGTTAAATGGCTGGACAGTCAGTCAAGAGGCTTCGGATTTAAATTTGGTTGCATCTTTCAGCTATTGCTTTCTTCGAGAAGTTTAATAAGGATCAAGAGAGTTACTATGAAGAAGACCTAAAACAGCTGTTTACAGTGACGAAGGCTGAACATATGGCACGAAATCAGCTCATGGAGAACTTCAAGTAAGTGTCATTCTTTGTGTTAATTGTTTATGTTCGCTGGCAGCATAGGCCACCAACCACAGTCTTACACTCTTGTTGGTCTCATGAAATGTTCTCAGTTTCTGTTGTATTGAAGCCCGGCTTCTTTCTTTCGCTCTCAGAATGCCTCAACCATGTGTTTCTTGGTCTTCTCTCCCCACTGGGGTTCTGTGTATGCATGAATGTGATATTTATTGTTGGTCTCCTCTGAACCAGCTCTATTTCTCATGTTGATTTAATTTCCCCTAGGTATAATTGTATTTTACTCTTGTTAATATTCGTTAATATTTACTATTGGATTTATTTAATAAAATAAATTAATATTTTACTATGTATGCAATATATATTTTAGGTGAAACAAATTTGACTGATATTAAAAAAAAATCGTTTTGATTTAGCTAGTTATTGCAAGGTTTTGGTAGCAATTTTTGTCTAGTTGTTTAATCAATGTTTTCAGGAATTCTTTGTAGATAAAGGTACACTACTGGCTCTGGTTTCTGTTTACTGGGTCCGGTGTTTATGATAGTTTATTTCATTTGCAGATCAAGCGAGTTCACACTAAGAATGTCACGGGACTCCTACAATCACTTGAAACGTTACTTGCTCGATAAAAAACACACTGTTCTGCTCAACATCATACAAGAACATCTGTTTATTGATGGTAAGATATGTAGGAGTCTGTATTGGTTAGAGGAAAAAGCGTTTGTATTTATTCAGAAAGATCTAATGAGATATAATTTTTTTTTTAAATGGCAACTCTAAGTGAAAAACAACAAATGGCAAGTGGACAAGGAAGCCACTTGCAAAATCTTGAGTCTCTCAAAATGTTCCAATCTGGTTTGAATAAATTAAGTATTGCATTTGTATTCATTTCCTTTTGTACGTGCCAGTATGTAGTTATATTTTGCAAATGGAATAAAAACAAAATTCACTACTTGGTGATGGAAATAAAGTATTAATTAAGTGATTGATTCTTTCCTTACAGTTTATGATGGTGTGCCTCGGACTAAACTGCAGATTGACTCAACGGCTGGAGGCGTACTGGGAGAAGCCAGGAGAGATGGTACGTTATGTCACGGTGGAGAAATGATGAGCGTGTAATGCAGAGTATGGTCATCATAAGTGAGGATACATTTACCTACCCTTCAGCAGAGATGGTGTTGCATGTATCTTCAAATCTAACTGACAGCTGTGATAGGGTGATATTTATGAAGAGATTAATTATGGTTAATTAACTAGTGCATGTTAGAGCAGCTAGTTTTTGTAATGCACACACTCACGTGCAGAAACAGACACTGATGCACGCACGCACGCACGCATCCCCAAACGCTCACACAAACTCACACATACGCATGCGCAAACACATGCACACACACACACACACACACACACACACACACACACACACACACACACACACACACACACACACACACACACACACACACACACACACACACACACACACACACACACACACACACACACACACACACACACACACACACACACACACACACACACACACACACACACACACACACACACACACACACACTCAAACATACACAAACACTCAAAAACATGCACACACACACACACACACACACACACACACACACCAAAACACACACACACACACACACACACACACACACACACACACACACACACACACACACACACACACACACACACACACACACACACACACACACACACAGCAAAAAAACAACCAAATGTAACTCTAACTCTGCTGAGTGTTGTTGAATACAATACACAGGTGTCTTGAAATGAAGATTATTGCTTCAGGTATCTTCCTGTGTTTGACATCTCACTTGTAAATGTTTTTATAGCAAATAAAGCCAAGGTCTACTATGGCCTGATGAAGGAACCCGACATTAACATTCCACTGGACGATGACGATGGGGAGACAGAGGGGGAGGACAAACCAAAGGTGAATAATAGTCATCATCCTAACTGTTATCCAGCTAGTATGTATATATGTATATATATATGTATATATATATATATATATTCTGTGTATTGTGTATGTTATGTTAACGTTTTTCATCTAATGGGTTTGTATCTTGGATGCCAAACTTTCATGGAATAATTTATGACCTTTCTTAAAAGAAAACAGATTTTGTTTTTATTTGCCAGTGTTATGATTTCTGCAGTACATGAATAATTAAATAGATATAAATCAGTTGTTTGTGCCATTGTGCACTGCCGTAGTTGGGCACAGACCAATTAAGGCTGTTTTACATAACTTCTGTTAACAACTTGTGTTGTTCTAATCTACATCATAACAAATATAATTTACGAATACTCTGGGGAATGTTTTCTGTGTCCATTGTACGTAGTGCCAACCAAAGAATGTGCACGTTTGCATGTTTTAATGTTATAATGATTATTTGTGTAACACTGTATATCCAGGTACAGAACCTGTGCAGAGGCACTAAACATACAACATTGGTAAAACATAACTGCTACAGTCACATACACAAATAATGAAGATACAATGTATAATTTAAATACATCAGTTGTAAAGAAATAACTTGTCTTACAGAAAAAGAAACCTAAGAAGGATCTGCTACTGTCAAGGAAGACAAAAAATGACCCAAATGCTCCCCCAATGAACAGAATACCACTACCAGAAGTGTAAGTACGGATTGGAGCACTGTAAGTTTCACGCCACCAGGTGATGTCTCCACATGCTCTGTGACTGTTATTAATGGGTTTATATCTCATTTCTGACATTTGTCGTAAATGTCTATATATCACTCAGCATAATATAATGAATAGCACATGAATAAGTACTGCGAAACATGTGAGGAACTGATACAAATCATACAGTCATAGAGCGATGATAGCATAATGCCTAAAACTACAACAGCAATATGTAGTGTGCTTGTAGGCTTTACTGTGTGTGTGTGTGTGTGTGTGTGTGTGTGTGTGTGCGTGCGTGCGTGCGTGCGTGCGTGCGTGCGTGCGTGCGTGCGTGCATGCATGCATGCATGCATGCATGCATGCATGCATGCATGCATATGTTCGTGTGTGCATGCATGCATGTGTGTGTTCATATGTGTTCATGTGTGTGTGTGCGCATATGCGGGGGGAGTGTTTCTAAGAGTAATAATGGTCTTAATAACAATTGTTGTACTTGTGTTTGATGGAGACTGGGTTGTTTTGTAGCAAAGATCACCACAAACTGGAGAAGGTGAAGTCATTGAAGGAATCACTGAAGCGTGTCTCAGTTGCTCCGGACCATTTGCCATCCATCTGCTTCTACACATTTCTCAACTCCTACTCTGGGTGAGCAAGATTGTCTTGGAGCCGTACGTCCAGTAACAGTGCCACAGTTAGTCGCATTTTTAGGGATTGGGTATTTGATAGGGTGTTAAAAAATTTGTTTAGTTTGTTTTGCATCACCTGCATTTCCATCTGAATGATGCGTAGAAAAAATCAGACATATAGCCAAAACTTTCTTATAAATGTCTCAATCCTGTCACTTGCGTTTACCAAATAAGTAAAATAACATTTGCAAATGTGTAGCACTTGTCTACGATGGCCGATTTTTTGCACAGCCTTTTACAAAAGATAACAGCAAGACACTACTTTATAGGTGAGGGATGTCCTCATTGCTTTATATCTGGGAGAATATTCTTCTCTGTTCCAGTGTCACGTCGGTGGATATCACAGAAGACTCAAGCACAATGTCTGCAGGATTCTCAGATTCCTACATCCGTGTGTTTAGCCTCAACCAGTCTAAGCTGCGATGTGTGAAGCAGCGAGATGCTCTCGGAGTCATTGACCCTCTTGCAGGCGAGTCTTTGGAGGCAACAGACTCATCATGTTGTCAACTACACTGTACTAGCACATGCATGAATGTATGCATTGTTGTTATCCATAGCCTAGCAGTGGTCTGTTTAACTACAAAATAATTATAAGTGCCCATTCTCACCTTGTAGCTCAACTAGTTAATGATACGGTATGTCTTGGTAGTTGAGATAGGTATAATAGCACCCTCGAGAGGTTTACACGTGAACAACTGACACACCCCATAAAGGGTGACAAGGGCCTGGCAATGTAGAAGTCTACGACTTCAGCCATGTCCTTTCAGCAGCAGCAATTAATAATGGGCTAATCTCTGAAAGTTTTGTTCCTGAGATGCAAGCCTTCTAATAGTATCATAATTACTGGTACACTAAAATCCAAAGTAAGACTTTCGGTAGTGTTTACAGATAATAAATTAATGTACTAAAAATAATACTACAGTTAAAATAAATCAGAATACTGATGACACTGTCACAGTTAATGAGTTTGTATAAAAGAGTGCCACATTCTGTATGGAAAACGTTAACATTCCCATATACATGCATATATCATTTTGACACATACGTACAACGATGGTTAAAAGTTGGTTTTGATATACACATGCAAGTTAACTCACATATGCACAAGCGAGTTGAGATGTGTGATTATGACCTAAAATCAAGTACAAACACACCCATTAAAAATATAAGTGACAATATGTATAATTTTGGAAGACCTTTGTTTTGTGTCTTTCTTATTTTTTTACCTATCCTATGATTTTTTCTACCTGTCCACATCGACTTTCACCCATCCAAATGATGGGTAGATGGGTCTCTATAATAATAACTTTATTTATACACTAAAATCAAAACTAGTCGTCTATTCAGAAGTGTTTACAATACAATATTTGATAAAATATAACACGTAATTTAGATATTAAAATAATAATACAAATAAAATATATAAATAAATATGTATAACTTGTGCATTGTTACAGTGCGTTGAACTAGAGGGACGGAGAGTTAATTAAAAGTAATACTGATGTAAATTATATTGTCAGAGTATATATATATTAAAAACTAAGTATATATGTAAAAAAAAAAATATATATATATATTAAAAACTAAGTATATATATATATATTAAAAATTAAGTATAGTTATGTATATTAAGTATATGTATATTAAGCTATGGTATGTGCACAGACGACGTGCTGGAGCGGATGATGGACGACCGGACAGCGACGGTCTACAAGACACTGCTGGGTCACTCAGGCATGGTGTGTGCCACCAGCTTCAACCCTGACAGGAGCTTCATGCTCTCCTCGTCCACCGACGGCACGAGTAAGTGGTATGGGAGATTGACAAATGCACATCAAAGTAGCCGTTAGAGGCAGGGCCTTATGCAGGATAAAATTGGTGTCAGTCACACATGTTTTGGTGGACATGGTGGTGGACAAGCCAGTTGAGAAACTTGAAATATGTTTTATGACCTATCATTAACTACAAGCACACATGTGATGCCATTTACCGTATTGTCCTTAATAGACACCCACCCCCTTTTTTGATGTGAAACAATCCACGAAAATGTATTTGAGGGACGCAAAAATGTAACAGTCAATAATACACTTATTGGCAAAGATGGTGCCCAGACTACAGCTATTCAAAAATAAGAATTGTTTGTAGGGCAATTGAACCGTTACTGGTGAGACTTTCGTAAGTAAATATATGGTAAATGTAAATGCTTACCACAAAGAGGGCTTTTATTTTATGGTACTATCAGAGAGAGGCCGTCATGTGCATCAAACAAATGGCGGATTTGTTTATGTTGGATTAAACGCCGACTGTTCACGTAACGTTTCTGAGTGACAACAATGAAACAACATATGGTGCCACTTGCATATTTTATTGCATCAATCAAGACAAACAGTTACAACAAATTCGATGGAATTACACAAATGAATTTGAGTAGAAACAAAGTTCAGATTGTCATCCGTTTCCCAACTCAATTCTAGACAAATCGCCCGCGGGCACGGAGTGCGACTGGCATCAACCAATTTCGATAACAAAAATAAGTCGGAGTAATTGTCATATAAATTCATATTCAGGCATATGTGTTTTAATTTAATAAGCTTTGCTTCTATCGATAAATCAGACAGTTGACAATTTGAATAATTGTGTCTGTTACTGACTCATGGTTCTAGTCAGGACCACGTACATCGTTATCGGCATCGATATCATGTCGACACTAATTGCCATTTCAGATGCACTTGGCCAGTGCAACTTTTACATGCAGTAAACCCACTCTATGTTCACATTACTATTGACATTATTAAAGCAATTTGAAGAACACGTAGATTGTACTGAAAGCATTATGCAGTAAAAAGTATGATTTAAAAAGAAGTATGCCTCGGTTCATTCATCTGGAGGTGCTGTACATGTGCGTACTTCAGTGGCGCCACATTGCGGATTAGTTACCTACACTGGAAGCTGATATAATTACCACAATCGACCCACTTTTGAGAAATAATAGACGCGCACCCAAGCCTTCCCACTCGCGCACTGTGCATCTATTAGGGACACTCATTTTAAAGGCATAACTGACAATATCTATTATTTTTGAAGACCTTTTTTGCGCCTTTATTAATTTTCCCGGGCACCCATATTACTACCCGTCCATAATGGATTTTACCCGTCCAAATGACGGGTGGACAGGTCTGTGCATAAAGCAGTGGTTAGAGGGGATCTGTATGTGGCACTATCACATAGCTGTGGAGATAGAGTGAAATTTGAATTAAACCTGACAAGATGATATCTTTTGGCAGTCCGTCTATGGAGCACAGCGACATGGACCAATCTGGTATGTTACAAGGGCCACAACTATCCTGTTTGGGATGTGAAATTTGGGTAAGTTTATTTTTTAGGTAAATTGTAACAAAAGCATGTGTAGTACAAATTGAAGATATGAGAGAACACTATCTGCATGTTTAAGTTGCTTGTTTAATCAAGGTAGTATATCCTCATGGATCCATGCTTAATGAAGCATACTGCTTTGAGAGTGATTGTGCACAGCCTTGAAGAAAAATGCTGCAACATATTCAAACATAGGTCTTAGGTACCAGAGTTAAATAAATGTAACAGGCATTGTCCAAGAACTAATAAGCAGTGTCTACTGGTATTGCAGTTTTGCTAGAAAGTCTGTTTCATTATCAGGAATCAGCATTTCATCCAACAGAGCATAATGATTAGCAGGAAGTCTGCAGTCACAGAACAATTCCATGAACTTGTGTTTTCGACTTCCTCGCTTACAGCAGCTGTTGACTGTGTAGATGTTTCGTAGATATTTTGTGGGCACAACATTTCAGTTATGAAATATCCTCCAGGGTCATCGGCAATATACCTTCAACATAATAATTATGTATTGTGATATTAATATTTTAAAATATGCACTGTTTGTTGCAGACCATACGGACATTACTTTGTCTCTGGTGGTCACGACAACACAGCGAGGTTGTGGTCAACTGACCACTATCAGCCACTCCGACTATTTGCTGGACATCTGGCAGACATTGATGTGGGTGCCCGAACATATTTGGTTCATTTCAATAATGATTGAGTACTATAATGGTAAAAACAATGTTAGATACAGTGCATACATACATACATACATACAACTATAATATAATTATTGCTGCAAAATATTTTGAGCTTTGTAGTCTTCTTGATGAATATGAAACTTGTTGATCAGTGTGACTAAAATGCTGTTGTATGGGATAGCAATTGTATTCTGCGTTTGAATATACTGGATCTAAGTATATTCATACGTTATTAACCCAAGCCAGGTTTTTTTTTCTCCATGAACTAATGTATTGATTTCCTGATTAATAATTTTGTTTTCTATCGACAGACTGTTCGGTTTCACCCCAACTCATGCTATGTTGCGACGGGTTCAACTGATCGCACCGTGCGATTGTGGGACGTGCATAGTGGAAGTTGTGTGAGGATCATGACAGGCCACAAGGTGAGGCAACTGGATACAGGTCCTCACTATATGTTCCACCTCTTGAACTGTCTCTTCTGGTTGTTCTGCAGATTATCAACTTTAAAAAATACCTCCTGTGTAATAACAATAAAATACTTATTCAACACCCGATCAATTAACAATTGCTCCTAGGGGCTTTACAAACATATGCAACAACGTAACAGACAATTTAAGGCCAAGTATTTTGCTTTGAATGTCATGCAGTTTTAAATTTAATCAGCCAGTTTATATATTTTAAATAATTTGAATGTAATTACTGTGCATGATTATATCATTACACAGTAATTATATAATGCATGTTTTTTACGTGTTGAAAGGATAAAACCTGCTGTTTTCTAAGTCATTTGAAATATGTTGCAGGCACCTATCCACACACTGGAATTCTCCCCAGATGGTCGCTACATCGCATCTGCAGGTCTGTAGAGCAAGTGTCAATGAACAGACCTTGTCAACTAATCTATTTATTTAAACATCAACTAACTTCGATCGTTTCTCTCTTTCAAGGTGTATGGGAAGACGCATACAAATTAGTAGTTGCTTTGACTACTGCAATGACGAAGCAACATATTTAAACGTAGCCAACCCCAGCGTGTACACAATAGTTTATCAGATGTTGTAGAATGTTTTTATCTTGTTTCACATCATAACTACCCTTAATTATTGAATCAAATTTAAAATGACCATTTACAAGTGTATACGAGACATTCCCATGCAGCACAGATTATCCGTCTCACAACTTTTGTTTCCAATCCAAAGCTTCAAATTGGTAGGTTTTGGGATATAACCTAACCTTGTGAATGAATTCCCAATTAATCTTAAATCACCTCATGCCATAGCTACCTTTGATGACAAAAAAATTATTCATTTATTCAAAATGGCCCTCACTATAAATGATCAGTGGTTTGGCAGTTCCGTTGCTCCAAGTGGAGACTTGGTGAGTCTCTGTTAGCGATTTTTTTTAATACACATGTGAAGTCATGTTCATGAGAATCGTAGTTTATTGGCCATTACCGTATCTCGCCAGCACAAGGGATCATCTCAAAACGTTGATGCTTGATATCAAACATAATTACTTTTGTTTGGGGAGAGGCAATTTCATCTGGCATCGAACATTTTATTTACGCTTCTGACAGATACTGTTAACGTACTGATGCCATCGTTTACAAATTGTTTGTGTGTTGAGGGATGATGCCAAATGAAAGTAATGTTGTCTGACGTTGGACATCAAGTTTCATACTGATAGTTGGTTACAAGAAATGAAGTCTGGTATTTCAGGTGTTGATCAGGTGATCTTGCTATGGGATGTGGCGAGTGGCGAACTGGCAGGTCAACTAAAGGGTCACACAGGCACCATCTACTCCCTGGCCTACAGCAGAGAGGGCGCCACCCTTGCATCAGGTAAGAAACCCCATAATCATACTATAATCTAGCCAGTGTATGTGTTGGTATTCTCGCTGTAACAGTACAGTAAGCTAGCCAGTGATGTGTGGGTATACTCGCCCATAACAGTACAATAAGCTAACCAGTATATAGTTGTTTAAATCCCTATTGGTTAAAGTTTCTGACTGGTTCTACATGTATATGCTACACTGATCAACGCAAAATGATATTCGTAACATTGCACTATTTTCTGTAATTGTCCGAGGTTCACTGATCAGCCTGGCAAATTTCATGTACAGTGTAACTGCTTAATTTTACATTGTAACAAGTTGTGCAAATACATGGACATCGGGAAACTGATGGATGAGTTTGTCTGCCATGGACATATCTGTAGAGCATTAGACACACCGATGTACATTATATTTACACGACTTGTTAATACAAATTTTCTTACTACACTACCTGTAGCTGGATTAGAATAAACATTTGTTACACCACAACAAGCATGAATGTTGGATGTCTGTACTGCAGGGGCTTGTGACAACACTGTCAAGTTATGGGACGTCAACAAGTTACTTGACGATCAGGATGGCGAAGGGATCACAACAGCAAATCTGTAAGTTGGAACACCAGTTGTAGAGGTGAACTGCCACACCAGGATCAGTTAGGTGCACTCTCAAAGCAGGGAGCTAACTAAAGCTGTAAAGCCTTTTTATCTTCTCAAACATACTAATAGATTCTCCAACAATTTATTATTTTACTTTACAAGTAAGATTAACTGACATCAAAGATGGTATGTCAGTGTTAATACGCTTCTTTTGTTACATGAATACAGGAATTAGTAATGAGATTACCTGTTGATTTATCTACAAAATTAATTAGTATACATAATGGAATTTAATTTTAAAACCATGTGCTGTCATGTCATTCTCAATGTTAGCAAATATGCCTGCACCAAAAGCCCAACATATACATCGTGACTTATCTACGAGACATTTTTGTGATTTGAAATTCAAGTTGAATGACATTTTGTGATATGTAGGAACCCCAGTGATGCAACGTCTCCCTTAATCATTGCCAGAGTTGCATCATGATGTGTATAATCCCTTCAGAATACTTAACTTAGTCTGCTATGGATGTGTACCCTGTGTCACTTTGTTGCAGAGTCAACAGTACAAGTTACGAAATAGGAAGTTACCCCACCAAATCAACACCAGTGCTGAGCCTGCATTTCACACGGCGCAACCTCTTACTAGCGGCAGGACCCTACGTGCCATAGCACTTCACTGTGGCCGGGGTAGGGGTATTCACCCTCAGCAGTGTTCCCAAGACAATTTACAACCGCTGCGTGGAAATGTGACTACCCACACCACAGTACATGTAGTGGAAATATGAAAAACTTTGGTAAAGAATTACTACTAGATGCATTACTAGATTGGTCTAAATTATTTATGCCACTAAATGTCATACTTACCTAATTGTTTTCTACAACCCACCATTTCGTACAGAACAGTGCCAACAATGACAGATGAACTTTGGTGGAGGCAAATTTAGCTATCCAACAAATTGACACACCCGTGATGCAACCATTTTTTGAACAACAAAATGAATCTTGTTGGCACATTATATAAGTCGTGATGTAATGAAAACAATAGCCTAGAAACATATAATATGCCGTATAGCTGCATAAATAATTTAGGCCAATCTAATACAGCCCTTAGTATGTAATACCTTTACTCAAACCCTGTCATTATGTTGGTCTCGCCCAAAATGTCTGCCTTTCACATGGACTGTTCATGTAGCATGAACACGAGTATTGTACATAAGATTTCTTGATAATAAAATGTTGCATTTTGAGCATTTCATCATTTTCCTTGGGATGTGGATACACCTTCATTTTCACAAATGATATATAAGCCGAGATGTAAACAAATTCACAACCAATCACCATTTGAAACTGTAGTATTACATCAGGGATCAGCCTGTATCATTTATTCTACAGATCTATTCGAATACATCAATATTTCTCATGTCGTTTCTAATTCTCATTGTACATGAATATACAGTACGTTTTGCACTTGTACAGCACAAAAGTTGCACTCTGGAGCATACTGAATACTGCACACATTCCCCAAGCTGGAAGAACAGACTATTGACATAGGAGTGTCTATGGCAACATCACATTTGAATGTGATGTGACTTGATTACAGAGTACCTATGGACATGTTTTCAAGACAAAAGTATGCATGAATTCATAATTTAAACTTCAGAATTCAGGGAAAGTAAATTTTAAAGGATCAGACTATACACATTTCTACAATTCTCATGTAACCTGTCCTCTTAGCCACTTGTGAACACATAAGAAAGTAGGAATGGTTTTCTTTTGCAAAACAGCATTAGAAATAATGAAAAGGAGTAACTTTTGCAGCTGTGAAAGAAACTGGTGGCAATGATGAGGTTTCTCCAGCAACTACATACTGTATTGCCCAAGTCTAGTTTTGTAAAGCATTTCTTGATACATGGCTTTGCTGGTTAACTGTACAACAAAGATTCGTGCCTTTGCAACAATGAAACATTTAAATCAGTATGTGATGCCCTTACAAGATGCAGTTTAGGTTGATTATTGCAAAGCCACATTACGCATCAACATAGTAGCTCTGAACTTGAATAATACATATACATGCTCTATAAAACACTGTTGTTAATGAATTTTGTTTTCTGTATGATCCATCACAAATTAACCAAGGTTATGCGTTAGCACTTAAATTTAATATATTGAAATCACAATGGTGTTCATCAATTCCAATCAAACATGACACTTAACTGAATTCATCATTGTGAACTGTAAAGTCTGTCTTTCAAAGTATTGTTAAAACGAGAGTACCAATAATATGTTAGGCAACCTATATTTACCATATTGTGCATTAATTTACATATTCCATATCAGATAATACATATTTTTTACATAAATATATTTACACAACATATCAGCCTTCAGTTCTTGGCCAATGACCAACCGTTTCGTATCACGAGAGCAGAAAGATAACGAAGGCTTGCATACATACACTCCCACACCCCAAGCCATGCCACGCACACAAATGACACAGCTAGCTGTACGTTCATGCTCGGACAATGTCCAATATCTCGGTGACGATGAACAAGATACAAATGCAGCTTAAAGCCAGTACCGTGTCTCCGCCAAACCTCAAAGAAATCCCGAAGCTCTGTGATGATGTATGTATAAATGGAGCAGTCGACACAGTCGTGGCAAAGAGAGGCCAACAACGTTTGCAGCAACATCGACGTGTTGTTAACTATCATGCAATGATGCGCTTACATACATGAGCAATATAAAAGAAAACGGTGACAAAACGTCAAGCAACTGTTATAACAAATTTCAATGACGATGATGGTGACGAAAAAAATCACTGCTCTGATGAGAAGCTAAATCAAAATGTTACATATATATCTATGTATATATATTGCGTACAAGCCACTAACCATTCGTTCTTACGTGAAAACAGTAGACCCTTCTTCAGTGGTGAAAGGCTACCTTTCATACATAGTAGCACACATTCGGTGAGCACCTGCAGTCCACACACATCGTGGCGTATGCGCAGAAGACAATGTTTCTGGCTTCCACTGCATGCAGTCAGTCCCACCGTATTTGGTGCCAGAAGTGGTCTTGAATCACTGTGACCAATGTCCCTGCTATCCCTAGACACTCTGGGATGGCCGACTGCATTAGAGTATGTGTATATGAATGACGTGTGTGTCATGATGCAAATGTTTGTGTGCCACTTCTGACTGTGTGACACCCGACTGCTGCTATACAACATAGAGCAGCAGTGGGTGTGACTATTTACAGCAGCCACCAGATGCTGGCTGATTGTCCTGGTTTAGGTCTACACCACGTGCCCGCTGCTGGGGAGTGCCTCCTAAATCAGTCTTCGGTAGCTTCTTGGCTGCAAGAGAGGAGACACTAGTAAGAGCATATTCTACATACATTCATAGGAGATATTCATTCAGTAAACCTTCTAATGATGGGACGAATGTGGAATTTAATTCAAATTGAAAATCGAATATCCTCACAATTTCAAATAATAATCGAATATTCAGTGGCTTCAAATTAGATTAGAATGCCGAACGGTGTTGAGATGTTTTGCCAACATGTGGCAAAGTCTGTGCCAGTCTATTTTTTTTACTTTCTGACCTAACGATTTCTTACAGCCACCAAACTTATCCTCACATATCTTATGTACATATACACACACTAGTTTACAAAACAGAATCATTTATGCAGAGCTCGGTGCTTACCATAACATCAGAAATTTATAGCAGGTGTTACTAAATAAATGACCTAATTACGGTTTTATGCAAACCCTAAAGTAACCGTAACTCTAAGTAGACATAAGCTGACTTCAACTAATCCTAAAATTACCTGAAACCCTAACCGTAAACTGCTAACAAAAGATCCCTCAACACAATACCGATATTACGGTGATGAGTTTTACGCATGTTTGTTTTGTGAAATTTATTTGTTAAGTAATGTTAGTGGTTTCATTTTGTAACCTAGTGTGTGTATACATAGAAGATTTGCGAGAAGTAATTTGGTGGTTGTAGTCTTTTTATAGTTAAGTCAGAAACTAAAATCGCCCAGGACCGATTTTGCTGTGGAGGACATGTAAGAAAATATTCGAGTGATATTCTTTTATATAGCTGCAAATTATTGAATTAAATCAAATAGCAGGAAAACGTTCTGTATTCGAAACTTTGAATACGAATCAAATATTCATCCCATCCTTAAAACCTTTATCAGCCTGTAAACATTCACAGAAATTCTACAAATGTCCATATGATAAAACATACAACCTTTCACAGGAAAAAAGACCTACATAGAAGAAAATAAGATGGAACTTGATAGGATATGTACCTAAAAAGAAAGAAGACAGCCGCAGCTCCAGTGACCAATGTAGACACAATAATGGAAATGGAATGTGGCAAATAAATGGTCAAACCTGATGAGGAAAAACTGAAAAACGACTGGGAGGGAAGGCATGGGCTGAAGCCAAACTGGTGGCCCAAGATAGGGTGAAACGGGAGAGCAATGAAGTTTTATAGGCCACAATGCATGAACAGGGTAAGTAAACTGTTAAAGGTATAAACCACAAATCAAGATTTTTTTTATCTTTGAACATACAAAATCAATAAAGAATTGGGTTATGTAAATTATTCAAAAATAACAGGTTAACAAAATATCTTAATAAATGCATCCATCACTCTGCTTGAAAAGGTTACAAAAACATGCTCAGTGTGTTGTTACTTACCTATTGCCAGAAATATATCATTTACATTCATAGCTGTCTTTGCAGAGGTCTCCATGAAAAGTAAACTGTTTTCTTCTGCATATGCCTGAGCTTCCTGTAACATCATATAAAAGTTGTGGCAGCAAAATATATTTCTTGGACATCTGCTTTCATGATATACGGTGTAATTATAAACATCTGTACATGAAAACCATTATCATAAGTACAAAAGATGGTATTTTAAAGGTACGAATTTGTATAATCTAGAAAAATTGAACTGTTTAAAATTGGTTTATTTTATTAATTTCCCAACCATTTTAGTCAGTATAGATTCATATTTGTAGTGAATGCCAAATGTATTTGTTTGAGTGTTATGCTGAAAAACCCAGTGATTACTATACACTGTACTGATCTATTACTGCCACTAGTCAGTCATATGGCACTGATGTTGGTTTTTGAACAACTGTGTAACTGACAATATAACTACTAACAGACAATGGTAGTTTGCTGAAGCCCATTTACAGAGGTTGTTCCTACTAGCAGGAGCAAATGTTTACTAGCTGTCAGAAGAAATCATTCATCAATAAAATGTTTTATTACCCCAAAACGACCTTTGGCTACTATTATGTAAATACTTACATCGAACTCAACCATTCGTTTGTTGGCAATGTCTGCCTTGTTGCCAGCAAGGGCTATCACAATGCTGGGACTGGCTTGTCGCTGTAGTTCCTTCACCCACGTCTTCGCACGTGCAAATGTATCCTGGAACAAGTAACTCCTATATGAATGAATGTTTATTCCACAACAACATAGTAATACTATTGCTTAGTACAACATATTATGGGAAAGATAATACAATACAATTTCATGACTGGTGAGTTGCTGCTGCTGTCTCGTTCACAGCAGCTGTTTTCTGACAATTTATGACTTTTCTTTTACGTGCTTGCTTCAAAACAAATGTATTTTTACCCAGACTTACACGCACACATGTGTATGTACATAGTATGTTATAATGTAAAATTGACCACTGAACTAGCAGTTAGGCTTATGCCAGATGACATGCTTGTTCCAATTTACATTCCAGACCAAATAATGCAAATACACGAGCTTAATAATTTGTTTATCTTGTTTTGACATTCCTGCCCAGTAAATGCGGACCATGCTGCTTATCTATCTAGATAAATAAATAAGGCTGAGATAACATATATGATATTGGCATCACACATCATTCAAGATAAATATATGGATTATCTGCAAACATGAAGATATCAAATAGTTACAAAATAAAAAAGAAGATATCAAACATAATAGTTACAAAATAAACAAATTATAATACCCTATAGTGCTGATAATCATTATGGAAGGACACCTGTAGATCCAATTCAACATGTTTCAACATGTGGTAATATCACAATACATATCACACAGTGCTTGAATATGTCATTTACCTCCATTTAATATGCAGCATATCAGGTAATGGAAGTTATAATGTTTACAATATCCATGTGTATACTCATAATAAAAATGTGCTCTGGGTCTTTCAGAGAGCGGGTGGTAGGTAAATTAATCTTGCAATAGTTCACACAAATATCAATTTTAAATTCTGCTCACTTGATTTGTGATGTCATATACCACAATCGCAGCCTGAGCACCCCGGTAGTACATTGGAGCCAAACTGTGATAGCGTTCTTGGCCTGCGGTGTCCCATATTTCAAATTTCACTGTTGTGTCATCCAAGCACACTGTCTGGGTGAGGAACGCCGCTGCAAATATCACCAGTTACTATCATTAGACATGTCACTGAATCATCAATGTGTATGTCTTCTCTATTATAAATACTTGGTTTCAAGTGCTTTTTTCATACTATGTACTGTTATCACGGCACAAGTCACAAAACAGATGTCTTACAAGATCATCTTTGAAAGATTTTAGTGGTAGCTAAAGTTAAAATATTCGTAACCAATGTACTAGATACAGATAAAGGATAACTGAACAATGGGCCAAGAGTCCTTTGGATTATATATACATATACGGTGAATTAAACATGTTTTGGTGATTCATAGTCAGTGCCTAGTCTATTCACCATAATCAACGAATTGACATTATATTTGGTTATTCATGAGATGACCAGAAACAATCAAATTTAGTAAATGCAGTTACAAGACTTAGATTAGTTAAGATAGTGTTATCTGCGTCCACTCCGTTCAGCCAGCCCAGTGACCAGTTCAGAATATTAATTTTATGTCTGTCACCTACAGGGGACAAAATACCATTTTAAAGGTAATTGAATAAGCATCAAACTATGCTCAACTTGCATTTAATACAGAAAAACAATAGTTTTGTAGACACAAGAGTGATGCCATAAGTCAACAAGAGTGATGCCATAAGTCAGTATTAAGATGCAAATCGTTATGAGCTTCCGTTTATATTTACACCATGACTACACACTCCCAGGAATAGGCTTAATTACAGTAGCTTTATAATAAAAAGAAACGTGTGGTGCAAACCCCTCTTATATTAAAGGAACATTACTTATTCATGAGTCTCGAAATTTATCATCATAACAATGGTTCAACTGTATTTGTGACATCAGAAAATACTGGCAGTTTTCATTTTACGAAAATTCCTTGTCCTCGTTTACACAGCAACATGTGGTGACCTTAATGCAACTAGTGCCTGTGAAATAAGATAAATTTACCATATTCAGTTTCTTACCTCCAATTGTACTCTCTTGGTATTCATGGAACTGCCCTTTGACAAAACGTAACACCAAACTAGATTTGCCTACAGCTGACTCGCCAAGCAACACCAGCTTGAACTGGCATATTTTGCCCTGTCCTGGTGCCCCGTTAGGTCGTTGAACGCCACCCCGACTAGCCATTGGATGTGAGGAACTAATAACACCTTTATCGATCCTCCGACTTCAACCTGAAAACATGAATGGCTTTATTACATGGACACACAATGTCTGGCTTAGTTGCCGACATACTATCACATAAAAATCTACAGAGAATTCAGTGCCCTCCAAATAGTGGCTCTTCTTTATTCAGTTTCTTAAATTGTTCATATCTTAACTTTTGCTACATGGCCATATCAGCTGTCTTTGTATGTTGGAAAACTTTGACAATGAATAATGTGCTTTGTAGCAGCTGTAGAAATGTATTAATATAACATTCATTGTTGTATGACCAAGACATAAACCACAAGCTGACCTATGTGTCACTTTTGTAACTTAAGGTCAAAGGTCCTACAATTTGACATGACTCATAAGCTTAAAGGGAACAAAACCGTTGTACAGTGCAATGAACTAATACATTTAAAGAAATTGTTGCAGCCTAGGACCGTTTCATTGTTTATTGAATCATCTTTTATACATATTTATAATGACAGAAAATGTCTACTTGGTGTCCATGGGGTATTATTAGGAAGGCAAGGAGTATTCAGATATGTAAACAATAGATGTCACAATATTATGTAAGACGACGTCAAGGGTAGAAGTCCATGAATTAAAGTTATATTACACTTCAAACAAACGTTATGCGCATCTGTGCCTATGGGAGGGTTGCATACCATTAACAAAAACAAAGACATGAGTCGTGATATTCAGATTTATGTGAATACCGTCTTATGATGATGCGTGTAAGTTGCCGTGTGCACTGTCCAACACGAAAGAAAACACTGCCAATGCTCATTTGACAGCTACGCTATGGCATATGTATAATAGAGCAATGGAATGCAACACATAGTGGACAATCAAAATGTAAAGATTTCCTCATCCGTCATTCAAGGCTACCTTCCTAGATGGCTTCAACACAAATAAAACGAAATAAAACACAAGTCACGATAACATGTCAAATAAGGGGAGGCCATATTTTGTGTCTTATTACGTTTCATTGACGATGATGTCAAAACTTTGTATTTTAAGACAACTTATTTCAATAATGACTTACCGTTTGGAACGATCGTAACGCTTACTATAATATGACGCGTATATGTAAGTTAGTGTTTCATCGATATAAACACACAAGGACTCAGATCGGTGTCGCAGATCCTCCTATCCCTCCCTCTACTGATTAATGTTTACGTACTACTTTCAAGATGGTTGCATATACCTGCGCGTTAACAAATATGCATCAATAAAACCCCTGTTAAGTTTATTTTTGAAAATCGCACTGGATTAGTCTCAATATGAATTGTGTTTGATACAAAATCAACATAATTCTAAATAAAACGTTACTTTTAAGATTTTATGAACTTATTTTGTCGCGTATTTACGCCTAATTTTTCCCAGCGCACTGTGAAATGGAAAAGGACGCCCCATAGCAGATGACGTCATGTGGGAAAGTTTCTATCAACGTTAAATTGAAGCTGTAATTGTTGCAATGTATATTGTAAAGAAGCAGTGTAAATAATTAAATTAGTACAATTTATTTGCCACTGACTTGATCCTCAACGGAAATACAATATTTTTAAAGTCCTTGACCTGACTTAAATGTTGCATGACCTCTTGTTGCTAAGCGATAGTAAACTCATGGAAGCCGACTTTCAAATTCGATGAAACATTTGATGAATTAACACTAAAAGCGTCACGCGTACGCGCGACATTTTCTACATATGTTTTAATTTCAATGACAACACTTTCTACAGACATTTTGGAAGAGTCGGTTGGATCTTATGACATGTACTATTGAAAAACGTGTATAACTGGTAGCATTTCAGCCGCATGTAGACGAAAGGTTTGCTAATATTTTCCTATCAATACTGCTATCACATCACCGAGCACCATGACAGCAGACGTTCAGCCGGAAGGTAGTTCTGTTAAATTACCTGATGTCAAGAACTCGAGTAGCGCAAGGGGTATATACAACGGCAGATACTTTGACAAATCTCCAGCAATCAGGAGCGTGAGTATATGCTTCAATTCAGCTTATACGGTTTATTATCTGTGTCGATCCTATTTTGTGACAGTACGAAATATGTGAGCAGTGAACATCTCAGATTCAAGGCTATAAGCCATAACTGTATCATTGTAATCATGACTGAACTAATAGTAATTGGCAGGCCTAGTAATTAATAGTCTAGACTAAATTTAGTGACCTAGCTACACTGGCTAGCTGTAACTATTATAAATATAACTGCATGTATAGGTTAATTACCTTTCACTATATCATAATGATGTGTCAGCTGGGACTACTGAAAATACAAGCAAGGAAAGGTGGATGCATTTACATAGATGCACACAGTAGGATACGGAAGTAGCTCATGTTTGCATTACGCTACAGGATAAATATATGAACAAATAGCCCGAGATCAACTATATGCTATTTGGCCGGTTACAAATAACCCGACATCGACCCTGCATTATTTGATTGTACAGATGAAAGATCGTTAGATGAAATTTGGAAAAGACGGATACTTCTACATTCTTGAACATGAATGCATATTAGCCAATAATGTAACTGTGGTGTTTCATCAAAATTCATCCTTTTAAGACATATATTTGCACAAATTGAATGAAATAATCTAAGGGCTATACAATAGATTTAAAAAGTATGTTTAAATTGTAAAATATGGCAAGTTTTGATTCATGTGTTCGACTGGTGGGCTGGCCAGTATATATGTCACTCACACAACACTTGGTAGTTGGTACAAATGGGAGCTATGCCCATGTTTGTAGCCTTGATTTATTTTACTTGTCAATTATCTTTTTGTTACAAATATGGCATGATACGAAGACCAAAACAACATATCATTTTTGTTTGCTTTAAAAAAACTATGTACCTGCACAAGTTTGCCAGGTGTCACCACTACTAGTTTTCTATCAGGATTAAGATAACCAAGGGAAATTATAAATAATATCTTAAAACAACATATAAACTGGTCCTAAATAATACATACATACTTTCATACATACCAACATACATATATGAAATAAATAATTTTATTCTTGCAGTAGGACATCTTCTCCTCGACTGTTATAAAACTGTAAACTGTACAAAGTTACTATTTTCAAATTGCGCAACAGCTGCTGATAAACTTCTAAACTCTACGAACTGACGTCCAACCATCAGTTCGTCCACCGCAACTGTGCCGCTTGTGCAAATTTGAATTGAACTCCCGTGAGAATTGTATCTGGACAAATAGCTATGTTATTTGTCTGTATCCAGACGTATAGTCCAGGGGGGATTAGTCCCCCAGGCTATTCGATTGTATCCGGACATATAGCCACTCCGATAAAAATACATTTTAATAACATGCAGAAATGCTATTCAATTGTGCATACACAACAGTATCATTGGCAGTTCAGTTGCTCTTTCTTTAAGTAATATGCATCCTTGTAAATCAGGATATCTTGCCCTTTTCTTGGCCTTCATTTATAAGTGTTCCTGATGTCACGACTCATATCTCTGGTTCATGGTTAATCGGTTTGTTATTCATATCACTTAATCCCATCAGCACTCCGATCTGTCAAATTCTGTGACGTGGTTTCATTTTTAATGATTTTTTTGTTTGGCAAATGTTGAGGTTATTCAATTCAATATGATTTATTCAAACAACAATCAACAAACATTACGGTTTATGACCATCTCAAAATGCTGTACACATAATGTTGTTTGAAAGGAATACACAAGAAGGTAGAAACTTATAATAATATGTATCCCCAAAAATTGTTGTTGTGTTCACAATTAATTAGATATGTGTATATTGCACACATCCTAGATGACTATATTGCACTCATCCCTCAAGCCTACATGTATAAGAAAAAAGCTAGTAACTTTATCTTGTTACTATAATATTGTTAATCAACTAGATAACTGTGTACTGCATAACTGACATGTTGTATTGTTTGTACACAGGCTGGCAAACTTACAGACATGGGTGATACTGCATATGAATGTCTGAACTATCCACCCAGAGTAAGTGCCATTTGCTGATAATGTGTCTCTCCGAAATGTTTGTTTTATTTTAAAATAATGCAGTAACTAATGCGCAACTGTTAATGAGATCATTGCCAATGGTTTCATACATACTGGAGTTCACTGCTGAATTATAGTTATGCAACATTTGCACTGCAGTTGCCATGGCTGAAACTGGTGAACTGCATTTTGCAAAATACATAAGGTCTTTATGAAATTAGCAAGTTTTTGCTGGCTGATATATAATATGTAAGTATAATATAAGAATTAAGCAACTTTCTTTAGCAGGCTACTTTATAGTTCACTTTTCTTGTCAGGTAAATACTGCCAAATGAACCAGTTTTAAATCAACAAACCAGTGTGTACACAAGTTCATCGAGTTCTACTTTATTTCAGCCACCTTCACCAGATGTGATTCGTCGTTTCCGTGCGACCTTCCAACCGGGGTCAGGCAAAGAACGTGTGTTCTATGGCCGCGCCCTGGACCCACAGCGTGAGTGGGCCAGGCTGATGCGGCACGGTGTTGTTGGGCATAAGAATGGCACAGCTGCCGAGGTGCTCAACCCAAAACCTGTCACCAACTTCCACCAGAAGCACGTTGATCACAAAGAAGACATCTATCATAGTCATCTAAAGGCACCACTAGGACGACGTTCCATCTCTGGGCCGCAGTTGCCACAGAACATCGATGTGAAGAAACACAGATTTGGGGTTGTAACTATTCGAGGTAAGGGGATTATAACCCTCTGTTGTGCACACCAGATCACATTGAAATTTAAAATGTTGCCTCCTGAGAAATTGACTTCTAATGTCCATAAATTACGTGTACATAATATGTACTGGGTACACATAATTTACGTACGTGTAGAAGTTAATTTCTCAGGCACTTTTGTTATTATAAATATGTGTCAAATGTGTAAATATATAATTTTTACAATGTCTACATATTATGTGTACATTGTACAAAAATATATTTAAACATTTGACACATATTTGTTATCAAAACGTCTATTTGCATACCAAATCTAAAATTTGTCTGCACATATCCATTCCAATTGCAATTTTTTTCTTGAGTATAATTGTCTAAGTACTCAATAAACTGCCTAACTTAATATCCATGTATGTTTACAATAAATTTATCATGTTACCTACTTCTGTTATAAACTGTATGAATTTCACAGAAATAGATCAGGTAAGTGATAATTTGGTAATTCACTGTGATATTTTGTGAAGCCAATTTGTTGTGCCCCCACCTGTATGCAAATACAATTGTTTAGTCCAGGAACCATATAAACTTCTTCTATAAATAACTCACCAATCTACATTACAAATTTTCTTTCATTAAGTAGTGTCTGTCTATAATGATATGAACTAAGGATACATATATCTAAGTGCTACCTGACACCATGCTATGCATTAGAAACAACTGCAGAAATTTAACATAAAATAATACTTTAAGTTGCACATATGTGTATCATATAAGCGTTGTAATCTTGTTTACTTGTAGATATGGTAACCTGTAATGATGGCTATGTGTACCTTGGTAAATAATTAAGTTATGCAATATTGTTAATTAATCCACATTTAAGTTGTTTTGTTTTATCTTAACACATCTTGTAATTGTTCTGGTTGCAATATGATAGTCTCTGCTAACATATGATATTTTATTCATGTTTTAAAAATCATACATGAAGTTAATTACCAGTTGAACACATATTTAAGATTGTTAAATTGTTTCATATATACTGCTTATAATATGTGTATGTGTGATTGTGTATACCTACTTGATTGTTCTGCATGCACAATTTTTATTTAAAATGTTTTATAGGTGAAACACTCCTTGTAGAAATTCCCAGGCTAATATTAAGCAGGCCCCAGTTATTTGGTAGGCAGTGTACTTTCAGCATATTTATTATTTAATATATTTATATATTTGAGACATATTGATAAATGATGAATAGCCAAGGTAACATGTCGCTGCATTTTCATTGCTACCTGTTCTCGTTAGCTTAGTGTTTCATATAGAAAGTTAGCAATGGTTAAACCACTGAACTAATACCCGTATGATATTCATCTCCAACAGAGGGTTCAGCAGGGGAGCTGGTGAACCCACCCAAGACTGCCCAGCAGGTGTATGATGAGGGGGAGGTGGGAAGGAACCTGTACCGTCTCTCCCACAAGGACTTCTGGGTTGGTGAGCAGAAGCAAGCGTAACTACACACTCGGCAGCTACAAGCGGTTCGACAATTTCGGCGTACCAACCCCCCACGACAACGAGGGAAACCCAACATACAAATCCCTCAAGTGGGTCACCGAACTGCTCGGCGAGAAGGCTGCTCCGATCGTGTCCAAGAGGGTTGACGAATTTCGGGAACGTACGCAGCCACAACTGGGAAAAGTTCACGACCCGTACGTCTCCATTCATGGTTTATGTAATGATGCATATATCTTCAGAACAACATGTGCGTCTATTTCAGCAAGCTTATGCATATGAGTAGAAATTTTAGTGTAGGTACCATAAATCCACATAATATTTGCATGATTCTTGATAACCATGCAAACATTCTTAACATAAGCTATATATTGTGTTAACAGTGACAACTTTATACTGTGGTGTTTGCAGTGTAATGGAATTAATACGAATGTTGCCATTTCAGGATCAAGGACACATTGAATGTGCCACCAGACCACACGTTTGGTGTCCTGGTGAAGGCTGACAAGTACGGTGCTGGTGATCTCATCCACAACCGCGACCGACATAACTACCTGCGTGGCCTGGAGCGAGATCGTGGCATTGTGGCAGCCATCAGGGCACAACTGAAGAAGGCCAACTACCACAACTTCCACGACCTCGTCGCTGCCTTCAGGTTCTATGACAAGGTGACGCAGACAATCACTGGCACTTCATAAGGCCAGATACAGCATTTCGAAATACTTCTTTATATATATATATATATATATATATATTTCCTCACTGATTAAGAGTTAATACCTTTTACATATTTGTTCTAGATGATGAACAATTTTTTAAAAGCCGTGAAATGTGTATGATTCTTCTAATTTATCAGATGGTGAACAGTCTCTGACTGATCAATGGATTGCTGGAATGGTCATATAACAGTTGCATGTTAAATGTTTTACTGTGTGAAATTACTGATGAACATATATATATATATAAAATTATATATAATATATATATATATATATATATTTATTTTTGTCATATTGTGAAATTTTGCTAGTGTTCCTAAATAACTACAGAGTCAACTACAAATTAGCCAATCTAAGCCAAATCCTAATTAAATCCTACATTTCGCAGCATTGCTTCTATTCATGGCAGGATTTTATAAATTATGTCCGTTGAATATTACCCAAAAAGTACACAACAACATTTCCTTTTGTGTCGTGAACAGACGAACAGTGGGCAGATAAGCATCGCTGACCTACAGGAAGTACTTCTCAAGTTCAACCTGCCCGCCGAGCCTGAGATTGTCATCCAACTGATGTATTATTGCGACCAGAGCAACACAGGGTTCATCAACTACACCGAGTTCTCTAACTTCCTCAACTGGAAGGAGCAGATGCCCAGTGGTCTCGTGTCTGGTAGGTCACTCTCTCACAAACAGTGGTCTGGTGTCTGGTAGGTCACTCTCTCACAAACAGTGGTCTCGTGTCTGGTAGGTCACTCTCTCACAAACAGTGGTCTCGTGTCTGGTAGGTGCACTCTCTCACAAACAGTGGTCTCGTGTCTGGTAGGTCACTCTCTCACAAACAGTGGTCTCGTGTCTGGTAGGTGCACTCTCTCACAAACAGTGGTCTCGTGTCTGGTAGGTCACTCTCTCACAAACAGTGGTCTCGTGACTGGTAGGTCACTCTCTCACAAACAGTGGTCTCGTGTCTGGTAGGTCACTCTCTCACAAACAGTGGTCTCGTGTCTGGTAGGTGCACTCTCTCACAAACAGTGGTCTCGTGTCTGGTAGGTCACCTCTCACAAACAGTGGTCTCGTGTCTGGTAGGTGCACTCTCTCACAAACAGTGGTCTCGTGTCTGGTAGGTCACTCTCTCACAAACAGTGGTCTCGTGTCTGGTAGGTGCACTCTCTCACAAACAGTGGTCTCGTGTCTGGTAGGTCACCCTCTCACAAACAGTGGTCTCGTGTCTGGTAGGTCACTCTCTCACAAACAGTGGTCTTGTGTCTGGTAGGTCACTCTCTCACAAACAGTGGTCTCGTGTCTGGTAGGTGCACTCTCTCACAAACAGTGGTCTCGTGTCTGGTAGGTCACTCCTCACAAACAGTGGTCTCGTGACTGGTAGGTCACTCTCTCACAAACAGTGGTCTGGTGTCTGGTAGGTCACTCTCTCACAAACAGTGGTCTCGTGTCTGGTAGGTCACTCTCTCACAAACAGTGGTATTGTGTCTGGTAGGTCACTCTCTCACAAACAGTGGTCTCGTGTCTGGTAGGTCACTCTCTCACAAACAGTGGTCTCGTGTCTGGTAGGTCACTCTCTCACAAACAGTGGTCTCGTGTCTGGTAGGTCACCCCTCACAAACAGTGGTCTCGTGTCTGGTAGTCACTCTCTCACAAACAGTGGTCTCGTGACTGGTAGGTCACTCTCTCACAAACAGTGGTCTCGTGTCTGGTAGGTCACTCTCTCACAAACAGTGGTCTCGTGTCTGGTAGGTCACTCTCACAAACAGTGGTCTCGTGCTGGTAGGTCACTCTCTCACAAACAGTGGTCTCGTGTCTGGTAGGTCACTCTCTCACAAACAGTGGTCTCGTGTCTGGTAGGTCACTCTCTCACAAACAGTGGTCTCGTGTCTGGTAGGTCACTCTCTCACAAACAGTGGTCTCGTGTCTGGTAGTTCACTCTCTCACAAACAGTGGTCTCGTGTCTGGTAGGTCACTCTCTCACAAACAGTGGTCTCGTGTCTGGGAGGTCACCCCTCACAAACAGTGGTCTCGTGTCTGGTAGGTCACTCTCTCACAAACAGTGGTCTCGTGTCTGGTAGGTCACTCTCTCACAAACAGTGGTCTCGTGTCTGGTAGGTCACTCTCTCACAAACAGTGGTCTCGTGTCTGGTAGGTCACTCTCTCACAAACAGTGGTCTCGTGTCTGGTAGGTCACTCTCTCACAAACAGTGGTCTCGTGTCTGGTAGGTCACTCTCTCACAAACAGTGGTCTCGTGTCTGGTAGGTCACTCACAAACAGTGGTCTCGTGTCTGGTAGGTCACTCTCTCACAAACAGTGGTCTCGTGTCTGGTAGGTCACTCTCTCACAAACAGTGGTCTGGTGTCTGGTAGGTCACTCTCTCACAAACAGTGGTCTCGTGTCTGGTAGGTCACTCTCTCACAAACAGTGGTCTCGTGTCTGGTAGGTCACTCTCTCACAAACAGTGGTCTCGTGTCTGGTAGGTCACTCTCTCACAAACAGTGGTCTCGTGTCTGGTAGGTCACTCTCTCACAAACAGTGGTCTCGTGTCTGGTAGGTCACTCTCTCACAAACAGTGGTCTCGTGTCTGGTAGGTCACTCTCTCACAAACAGTGGTCTCGTGTCTGGTAGGTCACTCTCACAAACAGTGGTCTCGTGTCTGGTAGGTCACTCTCTCACAAACAGTGGTCTCGTGTCTGGTAGGTCACTCTCTCACAAACAGTGGTCTCGTGTCTGGTAGGTCACTCTCTCACAAACAGTGGTCTCGTGTCTGGTAGGTCACTCTCTCAGAAACAGTGGTCTCATGTCTGGTATGTGCACTCTCTCAGAAACAGAGGCTTGAAAGCAGCTACTGTGTCATAGTTGCTGGTATGTAGGCGGGGTAACAACATAACCCATGGTAGCGAGTCAGGGGCAGGACCAAAGAGGGTAGATCTGGAGATCTGTGTTGTTGAAAATTTTTTTTGCGTCATTCTTCGGAATGATTGATGATTGATTTTATTTAATATAAAATGTAAAACATTTTACAAATATATATAACATATAAATACAAAGTACATTAAATATAAGGATGACACAAAAAAGTGCAAGCACTTATTTCCAATGTGGTCCCTGGGACACACCACTGTAGCACCCCTCTGGGGTTGTTGATGAATCTGCAACTTTGATACCGGAAATGCAAAGCATATCTCAGAGAAGACATAGCATACCAAAAGCACAGATACATACACTAGATCGATCCTTACTTAATTGCTATAGTTCATCTTGCATGTATTTAACGTAACTGGAGCAGTATATATGTACAGCTGTATACTCATTAAAGGCACCAGTGACATCTAGTTTCAACTACAAATGAAAGGACTCAATGTTACACATTGTAATATATTATGGGGTTTGAGTCTAAATAATGTTTTATACGTGTTGTCTGTATCAGTAATCAAGTAGTGTTTACCCTTTAACGGAAGCGTTACAGAAGTCACGGATATGAAGTTTGGCCTGATACGTCACCGTTGTGTATAACTGTCAATCACATGCTCTCTTGTGACAGATGGCAGGCCAGCAGATACACCAGTTGACCCACTTGTACCCAAAGAGCCACCACAACCATTTGAGCCAGAGAGACTTCAGAAGCAGATAGACCATGCCATTGGTGACCATCGTACCAGCGCCTCCATGATCAATGCAGTGGTTGGCGGCATCCCAACCAAAGGTACACAATGTAGACGTGCTAGTGTAGACCATCTTGCTCGCTGCTAACATGTTGTTTTCTTTTCCACAAAAGTGTGGGGTCGCGCCGGCATTGATGCTTGTCCTTCATTTATGTTTTCTTGTATTCATTCCCAATAGATGGTATAATTCAGCTCCAGTTGTAGCCAATTCATGATAATGAATTATTTCTTTGAATAGCTGTTGAACAATCTTTTTCTGTGCTATTGAGGTTTGTCAATGATGTCTTTGTTTGGGTGGTAGCTGTTAATGTGAAGATAGAATATTTCATTTGTGATCAGCCTATGTTTAAATCATTAGGTAGAGAAATTCATAGAAGTACGATACATATTATGTGATATAAAACATAAATTTTCGTTTGCAGTCCATGTTTTAGTAGTTGCCATAAATGCTGGGTAAAATAATCTGCTAGTTACACCAGCTAACAATATAAGTCAAACACATGCCAATGAAAATTTATGATGATACATGTAGTAGCAATTGTTGATAACAAATCACAAGTCACACACACTATGTATGGGGGAGGGAGAGGAACCAACACTTACTGGGTACTAACTTCTTCCCTCCTGTGGCCCACCTGAGAGATCAAATTGAAAGATGGCTGCATTCGTGATCTTGTTGTGTTGCAGGCTATCGTACATATGGCACCCCGACCATTCGGTCTGACATCCCCGCCCCTCGTATCCGACGCATTGACGACCACACCAACTATGGCGATGGGTCAGACGTCCTTGGACTGGTCAGTCCATCCATCTACACTGCTTTTGGGGTCTATGAACGGGACTTCCTGTGTCCTCGACCCAGGGAACAGGTCAGTTAGTGTTTAGGCAGAAAAATATTAAACATCTCAATTACTATTTAAAAAATTCCCATAATGCTAGTTTCCAGTCATGCTGTAAGTGTGGATGTTTTAAAAATGGCAACTTATTCACAATATTATGTTATTGACATTTATAGTTGTACAATTCTAATTATTTGTTTACAACTGAAATTATTATTTATTATACAGAATTGTGATCGATCGACTGCACACTCTTTTAACTTTGACAATGCACCGAGGTGGCGTCATCTTTTCGATACTTTTGATACCTGTGTGATTGGATTCATTAATGCATCTGCTGTGCACTATATGGACAGTTTGCATACAGCTTTCTTTAGAAAATTTCTAATGAGCTTTGTTTGAAAATATTCTCTGGCTCAGGGTTCATAGGGCAAAATGCCTACGAACAGAGCATTGTTTTTTAATAAAGTAGTCCAACGAATAATTGTTCTTCTTACTGCAGATCCGTGAATTCTTTGCAAACGTCGGGGTGGAGATGGACAGCGACACATTCCAGAAGATCTACGTGGAAGCAGCATCACGCCACCCCGGCTGTGAAGTCAGCATCGAGTCATTCCGCATGGTCATGGATGAGATGCAAGGCATTGAGATCATGAGGAGTAACAATGAAATATTGTAATTACCCACAACTCCACTAGGGCATAATGCTGTGTGTAATCACTAGGTGGCATGTCAGGTTCATATTCAAACTCCACTTGCATGATGTGACAGTTATTTTTGTAATTACTAATTGTGCTAACTGCAGAATGCTATTGTTAATATGGCATTTTTAGATGTTTTATATATACCAGAGAACAGTTAGTCAGGACAGCTGTTAATTGTGATAGCATACATAGGCGAGGCCATCAATTGGCAATGTTGTTGAGCCACTATATTTTAGATTGACAATCTAATGGCTGACCAAGCTAGTTTTGACCTCCCACTAATCACAATAGTTATGTAATATTATGCACAGTCTGTTTCTATACTACATCTGAAAATGTAATGAACACCAAATAGTTTGCTATAAAAATAGAAGATTTTGGGTCATGTAGAAGAATTTTGGGTGCATCTAATGCAGTGGGATTGCATTAATTGTGTAGAAATAAGTTAGGGAGAGGGAGCGTAAACACAAAATGCAAATGGTGGTTGAGTATAAAGCTAACGTGTCATATAGTGACTGCGAGTATTATGTCATGGTCGTGGTTGATGTCCGGCATCAGGTTGGTATTGTCTTGTTATGGATGGGTGTATGGACTGTTGTATCTTCAACAGCTGTGGTGTTGCGGCTTCAACTGCAGTACGCAATAGAAGCTGCATGATTTTTCTATGGTTTCTCACAGTGCTATGCAGAAATTGCAGTATTTGACTGGTTCACAAGTCTGCCACATATCATCCACTTTCCAGTTTAGTCATATCACAGGAAGCAAATGTTTATTCCAATGTTAACTAGCTAATTTTATTAGAGTGGCTATTTAAAGAGCTATATAGACAACAATGAATTGGAGTATACCAAAATATTTATTGTGTTTATGGTGTAGCGATTGTTGAGGTTATGTATCGTCTTAAAATGCAGAGTTTTATATTCAATCTGGTCAAAAAGGTTAAAAAGACCTGTTTTGAATTTTATTCATCATACAAACTTGTTTTGTACAACAAAATATACATTAACTTGGATATTTTCCAGTTTATGCATTGAAAATTTAGATTTTGTAACAAAAGTAGATCAACTTGCTGTGATAAATGTATTGCACTCTGCGTATTGCTGGTGTTCTGTGCTGGTTATTGTGACAAAATTGTGATGGTACTGTGTGTGTATACCTTGTCCACCACAAAGAATGAACACATTTGTGGTGAGGTACAATGCACAGATCTGTCCAAGCAGCTTGATACTGAGTGTTCTTTTATTATATCAAGCTTAGCCTGCATGCATGTATGTACAATACACAATTATATATAATATACACTATAATTATACATAAATATACATACTGATACATATAAATATATATATATATCAATACTGTCCGACTTTAGAACACAATATATGTTTGTGGTCCATTATGCAGTATTAGAACATAATTACTGACTTTGTCTTATGACAACAAGTGAGAAGTTACCTATGCAACAGATACTACAGTATTACTTATGGCACTATGAAACTCCTGTCTCTTCCAATATGTTTTCTCCAGTTAGTAGTTTTTCGTGTAAGTTTCATGCACATATGTTAACAATAACACTTACCATTACTTGGTGCAATCAATTGATACATAACTGGTAGGGCCTACCACAAAGTATTCGTAAAATGTTCAGGTGAATAATGTACTTTGACAACATATCTGGTTGACCTTTATCGTATACATGTTATTCAGACGTGTTTTATTTGCATACATATTTATGACTAGAATTTGTCTGGGAATTGTTTAATGGGCATAACAGTAAATTTGATCATTTCAATGTTACTTAGTAATCAACATATCATACTGATTCATCACCATATCTGGGTAGAAAAAGTTTCAGGGATAGGGGCAGAAATTTTCCATCCCCGTTGAGTAATTACTGTTAACTGGATGTTATGAAAACATATCTGCACATTTGGCTGTTTTGTTATTATTTAACATGCAATGTTTTATGACAAAACTTGCTATCACTGGCCATTGCTAGTTTTGCTACTGATCAATATTCACTAGACTGTTGCCTACTGGTGATGATACATTAATTTTGACTCTGATAATGAGATAACACAGGTAATAAATGTAGTAATTAATTCATATATATATATATATATATGAATTAATTCAGATGTTCAGATTTCACAAATAGGACATATGCTTTGCACCATGTTACACTGATATGTCAGTCAGATTTAACCATTTGGTTCAGTTAATATATGTGTGTATATTATTTTAATATATATATATATATATATATTATTATATATATTTTATATATATATATATATTATATATATATATATATATATATATATATATATATATATTAAAATATATATATATATATATATCACACAAATATATAACTGAACCAAATGGTTAAATCTGACTGACATATCAGTGTAACATGGTGCAAAGCATATGTCCTATTTGTGAAATCTGAACATCTGAATTTGTGATATCTGCTCACTTAGTGGAAAGTGAACCAACCCATGACATTTGCCCTAGTTGGTGAAAGTGAACTTATGACGTTTGCCCAAGTTGTTAAACGTGAACCCATGACATTTGCCCTAGTTGGTGAAAGCGAACCCATGACATTTGCCCAAGTTGTTGAAAGTGAACCCATGACATTTGCCCAAATTGTTGAATGTGAATCCATGACATTTGCCCTAGTTGATGAAAGCGAACCTATGAGGCTTCCCCAAGTTGTTGAAAATGAACCCATAACATTTACTCACTTGGGGAAAATCAACTTGTAACATTTACAGTATTAATTAAAAGTGAGCCCATCACATATGTCCACTTGGTCAAAAGTGACCCAATGTGACAGTTGCTGTATTTGCTATACCATCATGTGAATCCATGACATTTGCTCTATTTGTGAAATATGAACTAATGCCATTTGACCATTTGGTCAAAAATTTATCCATAACATTTGTCTACTTGGTGGAAAGAGAACAAATAACATGTTTCCACTGTCTAAAAAATTAACCCATGACATTTGCCGACATGGTTGGTATCTGTGACATTTGTTACTTGGTGAAAAATTAACCCATGAAACTCGATTTGCTTACTTGGTAGAGAACTTGTGACTTTCCCCCGATTGCTGAAAGTGTGATCCTGTGACATGTGGACTTTTTCAAACCAGTGATGTTTAACATTTGTAAAAATAAATATTGAACAAAATAACTTTTCTGTATTTTTTTAAACATCAACATGTGACATTTACTCGAAGTGACATTTGTCCAATTATTTAGAGTGTGCCATTTCAGGATAAAAGACATTTAATCACACAAAGTGTACATTATCCCACTTTCTGAAGAGACACTGAAAATTTGTCCATTTCATTAACGTAAACTTGTGACTTTGGTGTAACAAATGGACCCATGACATTTCCCCAAGCACAGTGCATTCGTAAGTGTTCACCAGCCAATGTTGTCTGTTACAAGCATGCATGTGATACACCTCTACAATGAGCAGGTGTGTGTTTTATTATCACATTATATATAACTTTGTGATATCTTGATGTATGTGTACAATATAAACACAATAAAAGAACCCTTGCAAGACAAGGAAAAAACATTCTATGTCATTATTATGGGATATTTGTAGTTGATACCTGTGAAACACAATATTTAACACTTCTTTCTTCTCTTAGCTAAATCATATATCAGATCTGCTTATGCTCTAGTCTGAAGTATTTTTAAGTGCAGTAAATTTAATAAGAATCAATACATTAAAGTCACTGTAAACAATATTTTATTTGCAAAGTTGTAAGTAGTAGTACTACCTTGTTCTTCTCAGCTTTCCAGTGTATCAATAACACCAGGACTTCGGTGTGAAGTGAACATTAACTTTTATTTTAATAATATATTGTAAACAACAAAACAATGAGTATTTGCAATTTCATAAATTAATATCACTACAGGTTGTGCAAGCATAGTTTCATATAAAGCTGCAGATTAGCCATCCAGTGTCTGCAGGGTAAATAATTTATAGACACGCATCATAAACTGTTCATTTTTATGGTTATTTGTCTATGTCATGCTATCTTCAAATCTGCAGGGAAAAATATGATGCAATTTTTCATAATAAGTAAACATCACTCCAAACTGGCATTTTTTGGAATTGAAAGTGGATACACTGCTTATTGTATGCATATTATTTTGTGACAAATATATCTAGAACGTGAAAAATATCACCATGTAACATCAGATAGTATCTTCAAGTTGAAGGGAATAACTATGTCATTTCAGCTATTATTTAACTAGGCATAAAATATATAAATATGCAACAAACTAAAGTAACAAATAAATATGTTATAAATTATAAATAAATAAATAATAAATTAATACATTATTTCAGGACAAGTACATTAGATATAAAATGTAGGATGTAACTGTAAAACTTCACCTTCAAGATGACGGGAACAACTATGTTATTTCCACCAACACACTGTACACAAATACCAGTTATAAACAAATATACAATAAATAAAACTAACTATTAACATTCCAGTGTTTCTTTGAAACATTCAGCATTCTGTGTAAATGACGCCATCACAAACCACATCCTGGGAGCAGGACAATCAATGCGGTGATGTTTTCCTTTGCCCCGGCCATCAATGCGGCCTGAACGAGCCTCTCGGAAAGCACCTTAGCAAACTGCCTCAAGTACTCCTCCTTGGATGGCGGGTGTTCCCCGAGATGTAAACGAGGCCACAGATTGAGTAACTCGGCAGATGTTCCACCCTCCACATCGGATGCGGTCGATGGAGGTTGACTGGCGGCCTTAGTATTCCCGTCGCTGTTATCGCCCAGATCCATGGCATGGTAGCTGTGTACCCCCGACAAATCTCCTGCATCCTCTGCTTGGGCTACTGGTGTCCCCTTCAAACCTTCCGGGATTCTCGTCGTGCTACTGTCACTTGAGGGAAGACGATGAGCCATACGCGCGGGTGCTCGGGGAATTTCATCATATGAGGAGTCGGAAAATCTGGCCGTGTTGGAAGGCGAAATTGAGGATTCGGGGGTGTTGGGTTTACTCCTTAGCAGCCATCCGACACTGCTGTTAACGTTGCTCGGGGGTGACCGCCGACTCGATGGAAGCATCTGAGGAATAGAAACATACACAATTGTTGTTTGATATGATACATGCTTACTTATCAAATCAAGAAACTTGTGTTTTGTTATCTGAATAAGTAAACTATGACATTACAAATGAAACACATGCCATCAGTGTTCAGTGGAGGTTAACATTCTAGACAATGAGAAGATTTGGCACAGGGGAAGATAAGGGAGGCCATTAACATCCACAGAAGGAAGCCTCCACTTGGGAGTTCCCACCAATCCAGCTTGTGTCACATGACTTAAGTCATGTGACATGACCATAACGTCAGTCTGCTGAAGAAGGCAGCGAAAGGTGGTTAAAATATTGAGACCTCAAAACACTTGAGAGGTAAATATGTAAGCTATCAACAACCAAGAAACCGTATCATCATCTATAATAATAATAATAATCATGACTTCTTTTGTGCCAATATCCTCGAAGATCAAGTTCAGTGGTGTGACAAAACCAAGGGATTAAGTAAACTCGTAATTGTGAAACAATGTGTGAGTCGTCAATGGATGGATGAATTCAAACAACTATTGTTTGGTTATGTACAGTGTACATATGAAAAATATATATATATATATATATAAAATTTTTTATATATATATATATATATATATATATATATATATATATATATATATATATATATATATATATATATATGTATACGTATATATATATATATATATATATACATACTAGTATTAAATATCTAGTAATTACTAGTATTAAATATCTATATAAGCAGGATAACGTGGGCACGCCCGCACATCACATACTTGATGAGAATGGACGTAGACTCTAGACAGACCATCAGAAAGAGTAGAAGTGGAGAAACACTAAGAACACAGGGAAAGGGCCACGACTGAAATCATGGGAGGATTGCAGGAAGGTGGATTTCAGTGAGACGAAAAGAATCAGGGTGAAAGAGGGAGGCAGAGTCTGCTGATGGGAAAAGCACATGATAAATACTGCAACAACAGTGCAACAATTTAGAAGAGAGACAATAAATATAAAAATTTATATAAATTAGTGGAACTTGCCTGGAGGAGTATGGAGGCGACCTCCGTGGGAGAGAAGACCTCCCAGACGCCGTGGGAAGCTAGCACCAGCATCTGAGCATACTGGTCAATCTTGACACTCATTGTGGAAGGATCGGCAATGACGACTTGCTTCAGCTCGGGGTCTCCATGGTTACCTAGACCTCGTGTCGCTGCCACGACACCGTTCACCTCCAACTCTCGTTCACTCTCACTGATGGTGCCCCCTAGTGGAAAAAATATTATTAATATATTGTAAAAACGATGTCATAGAAGTATCTTGAAGTAATTTTTTTAAGAAATTCTGGATACACATTTAACGAACATATTTTAAAGAATCTAAAAAGACTTCCCACTTAAGAAAGATAGCTAATCTCACTATCATGGATGAAATTTTTACAAAATTTTACGTAATGAAAGAGCAGTGATGATGTTATTTTTTCCTTTAATTTTAAGTCTTGATGGTAAAGGTGAGAATAAAACGTTGCACATCCTGAACCCAAACTGTTCAATTTACAAGTTCAACTTTTATGGCCAACCTGTGTCATTGTTGTTTCCAAGAATAAATACTCTATCTATAGTGTAATACAAATATTGATGATGTTGTACATGAACAAGAGACACATTAGTGTAGCCATGTGACCTCACCTTCCCTCAAGACACGAGCTCTCTCCTTCGGGTTACTAGCTGTGTGGTCTTTACTCAGACAATATGCTTTGCTCCCTCTTAGCAACACTGCCCGGATGTTTCCTGCAACAACATATGTGAAAAGTGTCAGTGTCTGAGAACTTAGCTCTCATTTATTCACAGACCTTCTCATAAGACACGACACTATAGTCTGACTATGCTCTGTGGTCTCCTCAGAAATGTACAGCAATCTCATAATTAAGGTCACACTAAGACAATTCTAGATAACTTTTTGTTACAAAACAAAGCATAAAATATTAGTCCCAGTAATATCATGACCTTATTATTTGGGTCATTGAATCACTCCTTTGGATTACCTTAATAGTTTGCATTGCACTTGTACGTGAACATTTCATGACTATTTTTGTAACAGATGTTTCTTTGTCATAATGTATAGTCATCATTCTTTCTGGCAGTGAAAGACAACAGGAGTAAAATAACGTATAACAATTCAGTAAAAGTTAAACCTATTGATAATGTGACAGCCACACTCATGGTCAAATGACTGATCATGTAGTAAGTCCATTGGACAGTCACACAACTGTTTTGTGATTAGGCACTGCTAAAGTTAGAGAATGGATGCGCAATTTGCTAAGGAAGTAGGATGGCAATACCACAAAGACAACACTGAAATGGACATCTCAATGAAACAGGAATACCCAAAACAAATTGGAGAAGTTGTCAACCGAAGTAAGTGTAGATGTCATACTTGTCTTATATGTCAGACAAATACTAAATTAAACACATCCATAAGCTAGATCGCTAAACTTGTGATCACATGTTATACTTACCTGCATTAGCAAGGTGTATGACGCCATGTTCCTTTAAGATGGTGCTGGAACTTGTCTTTGGTGGTACTTTACTCTCTTCTGTCCCGGCGTTCAAGCTGTTCTTTTTGTTGAGGTTCTGGTCTTCCTTTTCCTGCTTTGTCTGTGCACTACCCGCCACCTCTGGTGCCTCAGTGTCAGTGCCGGATGCATTAGTGCCAACATCCGAGTCTCGCAGGACGCAACACACCGTTGAACATCCACTCCAACGAACGCGTGAATATTCATCTTTGCCCTGTGTCAAAACCATATCGCAATACCGGTGGGCCTTAACGAAAGCCTCTGCCATCTTTTCATCGAACGGATCTTGTTCTCTTGTTTTCTTTTTCTTTGAACTCTCAGATTTTTCCCTTTGGCTTGCCACTGCATCTGCAGATACTTCACCATTGCCATCAAGTGCGTTCACATTTACTTGGCACGTTTGGATGATCTGCTGAATTGCATTAATGCTGTACGAATGCATAAGCGTGCGATCAGATTTTGCAGAAGAAGGATTATCGTGAGTGGCGTGAATATTGTAACGTGAAATATCATACGAATCGGCCATATTAAACGTGCATGTACATTTTGTGCGTGGGTCAAATTTTGACATCTCACAGAGCATAGCATGATGCATTTCATTTGCGGCCACTTCTGCTGTGCAACATCCATTGTGGCCATCATACACCGCAAAGAAACACTTGTGGGGATCGTTGCCGAAGTAATCTTGGAACACACGCGTGTCCTCCATCTGCGACTTCCATCTCTCGTTCGCTTCAGAACACAGGCCAACTGCAAGTGCACACGTCGTGCTGCAGTTGAGACCAATACCGGCAACGTGGTCGACTGTAACAACCTCTTGCACCTGTCGACACTTGTCATACGTATCATTAATATCGGCCTTGAGAAACTCATAGGCATCGTTTATTTTCTGGACCTCTTTTGGGTCGACTGGATGCGTAGACGAACTCGCAGTGGTGAGAGCTTGGAGCAGTGAGCGACGTCGCTCCGTCAAGGTGCGGTAGTTTTCTGGCTTCTCATCCCCATTGTAGTTCATAGAAGATAGCGCGTGATGGTAGGCACGGTGGTCCATTACAGAATATAGTGCTATGTAGGTAGCGCATTTCTCGCAGAACATACCGATATCTGGGTATGGTTCAATCTCTGGCAATATCGTGTCTGGGGTATCTGTGTGAAGCAGATCACATAGATATTGAATGTAGTAATTTGAAACAAATTGCATTAACAAACAAGTTGAGTTACTTGGCATTGCCTGAAATAAGGTAGTCATATGGAACAAACACCCCAAAATCATCCCAAATATTTTCAACCCATCCACCTTAATAAACTGTAATTGGTCAGTGGCCTAGTTGTCGTGAAAACTATTTGCCTGAAATTGCACGTGCTCACCTTGTTATATCAGAAATCCTCAAATCCACCCCAAATATTTCCGGTCATAAAACATTGTAATTGGTCAGTGTCTGAGTTGTTAGGTAAACCTTTTACCAGAAATTCACACGCTCACCCATCTAACCAACATAGCCAGCAACAGTCAGAGGGTGGATATTGGGTTGACATTACAGTCCAATACTGTTAAAATGGATGAACCGGCAGAGAATGAATTGTTCTATAATGTAGCTTTGTTGTATTCTTAGTTATCCAACATAACATTTGACACTCACTTTTTATAATATACTAACTTAATGGGAGGGAGGTGATCATTTCTAGCTTCTAAATAACACATGAAATGCAAAATTGTTTGGTACAGTAGGAGTTTTGTGCATGTGGCGATCAGAAAATTGAACTAGTAATGTCGATGTTTGTGGGTTTGAAATTTATGACTGCCGTAGGTGCGAGATTCTTGCTGGGCTGGATCTTTTTTGCATTTCATTTCTCTTCTTTTATAATCTTTTAATTTAAAAAATACATGTCTAATATCTACTATATTTCATTTCTTGTATATGAGATTATGACCAGTGACAGGTACAATTAAGAGGTGAAGATTTTACAACACAAATAAATTAAAAGCTATGTTAAAACATAAGAAAACATGAATTGGAACTACACACTCTTTGAAACATTGAGACCCCAACTACCACTTCCGCTACCAAATAAATTTGGAAAATGTCTAAATCTACAAACCATGTCAATGAGACCTGCAAGAATTCACCCTGATATGTGCAAAACTGATGGAGACATGAGGGGCACATACAAACAAAGAACAGACTGTTCTATAATAATATTTTTACAGTTTGTACTGTCAATGAATGTATTTTCTCAATATATTATTGGAAATATTAATATGATAAGTATAACTCTGTTTAGAAAAAAGTTACTACAATTCTTTACTATGTTATTTCACCACAAACTGACTTACTTTCACCCACTCTGAGATCAGCATCATCGTCAGTGATTGACCTTGAGTAAGTATGGTGGTGATAATTTCCTAGGCCTTGGCTATCAAACTCATCATATGAGTCATCTTCATTTAGATTTGAAACTGCAATGAATATACATCAATTACATGACATCAGAAATATAATATGATTATTTAACATTTAAAAATTATTCAAATCAAAACACATGTGAAAAGACAAAACCTATCCTACAGTACTGACATATGTAGTTACATTATACTAAAGTAGTGTTCCACATTACCATAATTCTTATATTATCTAGCAAGAAAGTTACAAGTTTTTGGACTTTTGAGGCACCATAGTACCAGTGTGGCCAATGTTTTTGCTCAGGACTAGAATTTTAATTTACATTATTACATTGAATAAAAATCATATTAAAAGAATTACATACCCATAAGCATTTCTCGCTTTTGAGGTCATTATTTTACAAATTCTGCTTTACTAATTGCGAATACTGAATATCTAATTGCGAATACTGAATATCTAATTGCGAATACTGAATATCTAATTTCGGTAACTGAATTTCTGTAAGGAACTGGAAATACCTGACGTGGTATACTCATCTGTGGCCATGTTTGCATTTGATGGCTTCTTTTTAGCTGCACCCTGCCTCAAATGTCATGATACTCACTGTAAAAAATTCATTGTTACTTTATATGTTGCACAAACTGCAGAATACATACATATATACACACAAGTATATATTTAAAATTGACAAAGAAATATGTAAACATTCTATCCAAAAACTTTTAAACAAGAACCTCTCAGTGGAAAAAAATTATAAAACCTCACAATAAACATCAATTACAAATATAAGTTACTGATACTCATCAAAATTATTTTTCTCTGTTTACCATGGACACAATATACGTTATAGTGTGCCAACAGAGGGTGATTCCGATTCCAAAATTAAAGGCTGGTCCCAATTCAAGAAATAACATCAGTCAATGTGAAAGTAGTGAAATCAATTTGAGTGGGATCAGAATTGACTTACGTGAAAGCAGCAGAATCAGGTTTTGCTTCAAGCACATGCATGTGTGTTGGGTGGACACAGGTTTAAAAAAAATTATTCTGAATTAGCCCCAGTTTCTTTCCCCCAATATACACCAGGGTATAGCTTAAAACATACTTCATAATGCACCATTCTGAAGCTAATAAAAAAATAGTTCCGGGGCATGCCCTTAAATCGCCATATTGTCACATCAGTCATCGCGCCTTCTTCAGGCTTCTGTACTTGCTCTCAGCTCAGGATTATAGTCGGAATGCCCCAGTGCCTGAATGACCCACTATACTGGAATGCCCCAAACCTCATAGTCGCAATGCACCAATTGCAAAGCTCCAACTGCATAGTCGCAATGCACCACTTTTGGTTGGAATGCCCCAGTGATTTTATTGTTGTCAAACATGTTAAAACATTAAATTTTGTTACTGTCAAACCTATGTATATAATGTATAATACAATTATAGATATTACAACATAACATATGAAATGCATACTTAATACAGAAATTATGAAAAATCTGTATATTATTGGAATGTAGACTATAACTTAATATATTTTTGTCTTTGTATATTATGTTTTATCTTTGTGCGTTTGTACAACCTATCATGAAAATTAATATCGATTACAACATCCTTTGATGTGTATATAGTAGTCATAATTATAGTAACAGTGATAACAGCCTAAAAGGCATCCTGCTCATGTGTGAGATGTTGGTTGCACGTTTGGGATGTGTTTGGATGGGCCTGCGGCATATGCGTGACCTACGCATGTACAACCACCACCAGCAGGCCCCATCTAAACTCAGTTCAACATAATTATAGCAAAGTATGACATATTATAAATAAAACAAATGAGTGCAAATCAATCAAAAATCTATATACACAACAAATTAACCCATGCGTGGACGGTCTTTGATCAGTTTTCTTCTTCCTTTGAATATTAATGCAATCTGACTTACAGTAAACAATGACCAAAGCTCGTTCAAGCAATCGCTACATTTGCCTTTCTTCCATTTGAAGTATCAACTTGACGAAACAATGACAGAGTGGCTTCCCAGTTATCCTGTAAAGAGTTACCACATATCAAAGGTGGCTGCAACTTCAACAGTATCTGACAAAACTGGTTCCCGTGCCCTTTCATGACGAGTATATGAATACAAAAAATTAGCGTCACTTACGGTCACTAGTTACTGAACAGATACTGGCTGTCACTCTCGTACAGATTGACAGAATAACCTCACTAAGCACTCATTGATAAATGATCATGTCCTGAAGATGTATTAAGATGTTATTGGAAATAAATCATATTATTGGAGCTGAGTATAATAAACGTATAGCTTATTTTTTGGCAATAAATGCAAGATGTTATATTCACGCATATATAGTATCATGTAATATACCTCTTAATGATGTCTATTATGTAAAGTACTATGTATATGTGCTATATATAAATACAAAATATGATCGTATTCGTTCTCGATCATAATCGGAATGTTTAATATATAAGCTCAGTCACAGAGTGTGATGCATATTTATACTGCGCCTTTTGGATGTCGTTATTATAACCTAGTCCGTCCCAAAAATCTAAGATGTACCAGGTAGTACCAATTGCTGTTTGCCTAATCTCCTAATATTAACTCCCTGGCAGCTATGAAATGCAAATGAAGGGTTTACGTTCATGTGTGGAAAAAGATCAGTTGTATTATACATATTCTAACAGCATACTAACAGTATCTGCTCAATTGAACAATGACGGAGTTACAGGCTGTTGAAACCATTGTGTCCCTTCACACCTTCACACTGTCATAGTAAACAAGTATACTGTCGTAGTAAACAAGCTGCTATCAAACAATCTAACTACATGTATTCGCTTCATAAGTATCTGCTCAATGAAACAATGACAGGATTACAGGCTGTTTACCATGCACATAAAACATGCAATGATTGGTTTTAAATCTACATAATCTCTGGAGCAAATTTTTGTAATTATTCCATGAGTTGTGTCTTCTGTATGTATATATATATATATATATATAATATATATATATATATATATGTATGTATATATATATATATATATATATATGTAATATATATATATATATATGTATAATGTATATGTATCTATATACATATAATATAATTATATAGTGTGCATGTATAATATATATATATATATATATACAATATATATATACATATTTAATATACAGATATATAAATATATATATTTATATTATGCATATATATATATATATATATATATACCGGGTATATATAAATATATGTATGTATATATATATGTATATATATATATATATATATATATATATATATATATATACACATATACTAGACGTGTATATACAGATAATGATATTACTGAATATAACCTAATTATTATTAATTGACATATTTTTATATTAACAAATCTACTTTGTGTCGTTAATTGACCGTTTAGTGCATTGTGTATTGATTCACTTGCTAATTTGTTTTAATATTGTACTATCTCTGTGTGAAACTCAACAAAATACAAATCTTCTAATAAGATATACCATAAAAAACCTGGAGCAGTGTGAACGTAATAGGCTGGTTTATTCCCTCTTTCTTTTCACCTCTCACCCACTAATATCATTTCTTTCTAAAGATTACTTTCATTGTGCTGTATGAACATTTTAAAGATGGCAACAACAATAACACAATTGTAGTCCTGATTTAATAAAATTGTAGTCCTGATTTTGGACTATAGATTTAAAATCACTTTTGTGTTCAACTGTGCTAAAATATCCAGCAAAGTTATTAGATTTTACACATCGAATCAACACAAAAGCATGCAATAATCTTATTTTAGTATTATTAATATACATACGAATCAACACAGTATCTTAATTTAATATATATATATATATATTTTAGTATTAATATACAAAATGAATAATAATCATAATTTATATATATATATATATATATATATATATATATATATATATATATATATATATATATATATATATATATATATGTATATATATATGTATATATATATATGTATATATATATATGTATATATATATATGTATATGTATATATATATATATATATATATATATATATATATATATATATATATATTTTATATGAAACAAGTACAACTGGAACGCATGGTGATAATGAAAACAGTTGTTATCCTAAGATTTTATAATAGATAAATAGTAATTTTTTCCTAAAAGCCGACTATCACCAAAGTGGGACATTCCGCCCAAAAGTGGAGCATTGTGACCACACTGTTGGTGCATTGCAACTGAACGGGTGGGGCATTGCGACCAAGCAGTTGGGGCATTGCAACTAGGCATTCAGGCAGAGGGGCATTCCGACCATACCGTCATCATGCATATCCGTCAATGCAAGCTCAGCTCACCCTACCATCTCGCCCATCAATCATGATAATTTTACCCAGGGAAACTCCGGTAGTGTAAAAAAAAATTGCCGATGTGTTGAATTCATCTAATGACAACATGTAATAAGTCCTATGAAATAGCGGTAGTGGAATTGTGACATCTTCAAACTTCAGGCTCACTGTTTGACAAATACTTACCTTTTATCGCCCAAAACGGACATTTAAAACACTTGTTTAGCACAAGCCCCGTTTTAGTTTGCTATTAATTGTGTCTATGTTTACTCGTTAGCTTGGCCTTTGTTTGCATGCAGTATTTGTTAATTCAGAAAGCAAATGTTTAACGAATACATTGGAATCATTCCAGGTCGTACATATGCGGATCAATTTTATACAGTTGTCATAGCAATTTTCTAGCCGTACTCGTTTTTCAATCACTGTATATTAGTTTCTATGTGGACCATCCCTCATAGTTACTAGAACTGATAATAGTTGATCAATGTGGGAATAAAATACAAATAAGTATCACGTTGATGGACATATTTAACATATTGTCATACAATTTTAAACAGATGTATGTGCAGGCATCGCCTATAACAATCATATGCCGATATGGTATAATATTATGGATAATATTATTATTCCTAATAGTATTACACACTTCACGGATCATATCAACATAATATAACACTACTTAATTTGTATCATTATATATAATAATTTTAAAAGTTCATGGTTAACCACAAGAGGACATTATTAATGCGGAAGATAATAATTTATGTTTCCAATTTGCTGTTAATTTATTCGCAGTTCCCCTGAATTTGGCTTCACGTGTGGCGCCATCACACGGATATTGCACACAATACCAGAAAGCTCAAGCTCTTCGTCAAGATTGCCAACATGGCAAGGAACTGGGTAAGCATTATTTTAGGGCGATGTACATACATATTATGCTATTGAATGTCGTGTTGTGAACATAATGGAAGCATCTTGCAGCTGCGAACCTGTAAGTACAAACTTGATGTTGTTTATGTTATAACGACTCCGAACCGGAATACGCCTGACGAAGGGACTGGGCGACGAATGCATGTCACAGGGCAGAGCCAGATACGACTCAGGCAGCCAGCTGTCACTGCAGGACGCTGGAGCACGTTGACAAGAATGGGAATGATGTTTGACAGTTTGTTGTATAAATGATTAAATAGAGAAAACCGCCTGCTATGAAAACGAATAGAATACGCCAAATATGTCAGACTACCAAAATATTGGCAAAAACAAAGCGATGACATCAGCCTGATCAGGAAGTTTAGGACCTAACCTACCAAGGTCCAAGCAAGTGGTCCAATATATCATGCGAGAAACGATTCTGATAACGGAGAGCCTGAGGAAAGTCGGAAGAACTCAAGCTCAAAGCCAATGCAGACAGATTACACTTCTAGACAGACAGGGTACAGAAATCGGTACATTTGCAGATTAGGCCCACATCTTGATAAACCATGAAAACGGCTGCTTACCGTCACACAATTTTACATCATACATCTTCTAAGTTCTATGACCAAGCAAGATAAGATCATAGAATAGAGGAATTCTGCACCGAGCTATGGCAGGTGACGTGATATCACATGCCACAGTAATTTCCCATCACAATTTTTGATGGGTCATTTCATTTGTACAGTGTAACAGTTAGGATCCACTGTGTGGGAAGATTGTGTTTTAGGGTTGCTAAAATGCTATATCAATGCGGAGTCCACGATTGTTTCACTGTTGGGATGCAAAGCTTCCTAAGTGTTTCTATAAATGATTGTGAATGGTCATCTATCGCATAATTTATAGTTTATGTGCCATTTCAATAGGAAGTCAGAGCTGACCTTTCTTTGAAAAACAACACGGATTTACTCCATTAGCTTTGCTGGTGGCAATTTTTTGGGTCATAATTAGCAATAAAAACACACTTTTCCAAAAACACTTTCCAGACAGAAAAAAATTATTGATCAATGACCAATAATTGTTTTATTTAATTAAATGCATCAGTTGAACACAACATATAACCCAAGGGTTAAACTACCCACTAGTCCGCTAGCCCTTACACTAGTAAAGACTGTAGTCACAGTGACCATAACCCTAACCCATCAACAGGCTGGGGAGGTGTAACTAAATCCCAAGTCATTTAAATGTTGATAAGTAGCTTCATTTACTGATAAATTATGACATGTTCTTGGGCATGGCCACCAGCTATGAATGTTGTCTGGGCATTATTTGTAAGATTAATGGTTCTTTGATGTCTACAATTTGCTAGTGTGATCTTTCTGTTTCCATTAATGCAGTCCAGTAGAGCAGTTTTGATAAGTGTAATGTGAGGTAAATTTCCAGAATTTCCAGGAAAATTCATAATGGTAGGGTGGATCTACTGGTCAATGAGTGCAGTTGGTATTTTTTTTCAATTGTGCAGTTTTTTTATACAACTCATATTTTCACTTTTAATTAATTAGTTTTTACTGGGGGTTGCAACACATACTGTTGTAACAAGTTAAATTTGGATTGTTTTGTCGAACTAGTAAACCTTTTGACGGACTAGCAAACTTTTGACTTTACTAGTCCCGCTGCCTAGTAAAATAAATGCTAAAGTTCTACCCCTGTAACCTGTTGAAGTTGGACTATTTTACAGTATTTAGTGACATACCCAAATTACAGATGTGCTCATTGCATCAGACTCTAGCTTTGTTGTAAGGATTTGTCCCTCCAATTTCCTAAAGTTTACCATAATTCTTTCAGCAGTGTGTCCCGATACTTCGGGGCGAGCCTATATGGCTTCATGCTGTCTGAATCATAAAATCTAGACACAACATTCCGCTGGGGGATGCTTTGTTATACCTAAAATATGGCTGCCACATGAGGTTGCTATGGTGATGACATATGACATGACAGCTACCACACAACAGTGAACAGAGTACCGCAAGTCACTCTGGTGGAAGCAGTGCTAAGGTATATTAAGAAGGGGACAGCCTCAGGCAATGACCATATATAACTGAGACATTAGTAACGGGAGAAAGTACCATTCTGAAATTTGAATACGCTAGCTAAGCTGTATGCTAAATGCTTATCTTATAAGATGAATACCCATAGCATGGATTCCATGGAAGAAGGCTAACATGGCGGTACTCTTCAAGAAGGGAAATCAAAATGATGCTAAGAAGACAAAGACAACAGATCAGTTAAGTCTATCAAACAACTCTTGAACTCTATGACAAACTGTCCACATACACAATGAAAGCAGCAACGTCAACATCAGGAGAGGAGTACAACAGGGACACGCCATAATTAATTTATCACTGAAGCTCAGAAGCGGTTTACAGCAGCACCCAAAGGTACATTCCAAAGACCGGCCTGGGAAATCAAAAGCTTGAAGTTAGACCAATAATCGCACACTCACTACCTTCACTTGACCGATGACTTACACTAATACACCACACAAACTATGACAAATGCTACAGCCTACAGGAGATTATTAAAGCAAAAATAATGGTCTGAATTCGAACAGATTGAAGACAAGTATGATGCCAGAATATGATACACTAATATAAGGTCAACACCTGTCAGACAGAGTCACCATAAATCCCCTCTAATCCCCTCCCACTAAAGAGTACCTGTAAATAAAAACTAAATATTAATATTTTTTCCCGATACTTATGTTTTCTAATACAATTTCTTGTAGCATTTTCTATTTTCATACCTTAAAGACCGGTATATGAGGAATGCCCTGTAAATGGAGAATGGGAACTGTATGTTATTGATTGTAAATTACATGCTACATGGCATGTTTGTTACGTAAACTCATTATTTCAAGGACTGGGTTCAATTAAAAAAGAATTGGAATTGATCAATTCAATTGTGATTCAATTCCGGAATTGGAGCGGGAATTAGAATTGAAAGATTTGGAACAAAATTAATTGAATGGAACTGGAATTGAAAGATATTGAATTGCAATTGAATGTAAAGGAATTGAGCATCTGATTTTCCACACCAATGGGAGTATTGCTGACTTTATTTTGCTTTGCAGGCAATGGTGTTTAGTAACCAAGAAAAGTTGGACAACGAAGCTGCTGTTCAAACAAAGAACCACTGAAATTACCAGATAACAATCACACTTTCCCAGTATCACATGTATCTATAGCCAGGTACTCATTTATACAGCTGAGTGAACTTGAGCAATGTAGAGTGAAAAAATTTGCCCAAGGTTTTAACACCGCAGCACAAGATTCGAGCCCGGGTCCTCTTAGTCAAGAGTCCAAAACTCTACCCCTGAGCCACTGCACTCTAAGTAGAATCAGTAGAAAACTCAGACATTTTAATTATGCAGTGCCTGGATTAAAACGATTTTCCTGCAATAAAATGTCACTGAATGAATTCTTTTCGTTTACTCATTTCTATGTACCAGGTTTATGTGATTATATGTGTATATTATATAATGATTATATAATCATATGAATACACCATAATACGATTAATGTGCATATATCATATATGCACATTAATCATGTAATTGGAGCAGGTATTTGAATTGAATGATTATAGATAGAATTTGAATTCATAAAAATTTATTGGAATTGAATAAAAGGAATCGCAATGAATTGGAATTGATTGAATGGAATTGACCCCAGCCCTGAATTTCTGTCTGTGTTAGTTGATGAGATTCAGGCACTCAGCCACTCTCTGTTAATTAACATGAACTTTGTCATTTAGTGGAAATGTTTTTCTGCAAATACAGCAGGAAAAAGCCACAATGACATTTGTCGCTGATGTTCGTGAAATAGAAACCTTCTGTGTTGTACGGTGGCATTTGGCAAATTCTGGAGCCAAGCAACAGTCATTACTCATTTTCAAGTTGCTCTGCAAGTGGCGGATTGGGAAATGAAACATGATATGATACCAATTCGCTTTGTGGATCAATGCAGTTTGAATGGGATTAGAAAATGCTTTTGATTTTGCCCGGTCTTTTGACTTTCATTTACCTGACAATGTGGTGTATTAATATTTTGTTTAATGCTCATGGTTGTTGAATTTTATAAAATATCTATTGAATCATAGACTGACATATACCTCCATTACCATGACATATGGGTCATCAAGCCATCTATACAATAAACACGACATGCTTTGTGTATAAATAGAGCTCTACTTGTAACTGGCAGAACTTTCAAAGACTCTACACAAAATAGTTGATCACATTGAGTGTCATAATCTTTATAACAATTCCTTGAATTGTTGAAAACTGTCTAAAGTTAACATTCCAGTTTATATTAAAGATATTTGTTGTAAAATGTTCAATATGGATCAGAGATTAAATGAAGTATCTGACTGGTGACACTCACTGAGTCATTGGTTTCTGTTTCAGCCTCTCCAAATGAGGGCGGCCAAGTGCCCCACAGATGAGTTGTCTCTCACCAACTGCGTCGTGGTCAGCGAGAAAGACTTTGATGTCCAACAGATCAGGTAAGACTACTAAGCTGATTTTTCCTTGACATATTATGCCACTTTCCCTATTTTAGCAGATGGACACTGGTGGTTGTTCATAAATATCGTACTTATACAGTTTAGTGGTTACATTGCAGCTTTATGCAGAGACCCGTCCACCCATCATTTGGACCGGTAAAACCCATTAAGGACAGGTAGAAATATCACTGGATGGGTAAAAAATGAAGGAGCAAAAAGTCTTCAAAAATCATTGATATTGTCAGTTATGTCTTGAAAATGGGTGTGACTGGGTGTCACACGTGTGTTTGTACTTGATTGCAGCTCATAAAACACATCTCAACTACCTTATATGTGTATGAGTTAACATTGATGTGTCCACAAGAAAATGTGTGACTAGCAACAATTATATCCTGCATAAAGCCCTGCGTTGCATAAGCCCCATAATATTCAGTTGGTTGTTTTGTCACAGTGGAAATTCATTGCTAAGGTGACGAATCATGTTAATGCAAAATTGCAAATGTATGCTAATTGTCAGGAAGGTGATCACTTATTATTAAGCATCATTTGTTAAGTAATGTCATCCGTGGCTGACTGTCTTTTTGTCTTTAAAGGTGAACATTTTAACATTTCACAGCATGTAGCCTATGCTGCCTGTAGCTGGGCTTCTAAACACTGTCATTCACAGTTCTGAACATGCGTGTAGGCGGTGTAGTTAACCGTCCAAGGCAGGGGAAGTCGTCTCTGGTGGATCATTATTTACACTGAAGAACTGTAAAGGTTATTCGAGTTGATTGAGTATTCCCACTAGAAGGCATTTTGGCAGTGCGGTTCTTCCTGCAGACCACAAAGGGCTGACTGCAGCTAGGATCAATAGCGTTTTCAGCACAGAGAGCTAGCTAACTGGGTGTGTGTCACTGTGCTGTTAATATACTTAAGTATTAAATGGTTTATTTAACGTAAATATGTATGAGCACCACTACTATTATCATATATACTTCTACAGTATACTGGCAGCATACATTGACCAAATTTGCATAAGAGACTGACTTAGGCATACTGCATTTTTAAGCAGACCAAAGCCAGTTTGACCCCTGACACCATTTTGGTTTCCTCTTCATTTAATACTTAAGTTTATTCTCAGTCTTCACTGTCACATTACCTTGCCATTATTTTATCACTTGTAACATCATAACTAATTCAAAGGAGAACACAAACGATGCAAGCAAATGTAATTGGAAGTTCACTGGAAAAAACATCTTTCATTAGTGATGAATGTGCTGGAGGGTTAAAAAACAATCAAGATTGCCATCTACAGTAACCAGCATCAGATGAATAATGGGACAGACAAGGCAACCATCAAGTGGTTTGTTGAAGATAAAAAATATTTATACACTGTACCTTAATTTGTTTTCATAAAAAAATGCTTATATTAATACCTAGGTGGAATCAGCTAAGCACATAACGAAGGGGCTTATGAAAACAGTACATACATATCTCCTGCCAGGTTCCAACACTTTTGGTATGTAAGATGATTAAATTAAATACTCATGTTGCATATAGGAAATACAAGGTGAAAAGCTAACAGTAGGTTCTGGTGTAATTATGTTGACAGTGAGTATGTTGGGAGCATCAACTAACTTGGGGAGCATCCCGTAAATATTTCAACTAGCACAAAGTTACACCTACTAAATACATGGCACAGTCTAAGTGCAACTATGGAGCAGACTCGTGAAACACAACTAGCGTCACTTTACAATGTTTTAGGCTTTCGACGAGTTATTGCCCGCTATGGTGTCAAAGTACACTTTATGAAACCGGCCCCTGGAGCCAGTTTTATAGAGCATACTTATGACATCATAACTTGTTGAAAGCCTAAATGTCATAAAGTTACGCTAGTGGCGTTTCACAAGTGTCTTCCATAATTGCTCTTAGCTGCACCTTGAAAATAGTAAGCATAAGTTTACGCTATTTGGAATACTTACAGGATGCTCCCTGGGTCCTTTGATGCTCCCGGCACAGCTACTCTCAACATAATTATTTTTATTGTTTACAGTGGATAACCTTTACATTCTGCATATCATAGTTTGACATTTGGTACACGAAGAGAACACGCTTTGCTGCCGCTTAAGAGAAAAAAGGTGTTCAGAGAAAGCACAAATACTGGGATTCCCACCGCGACCTAATTAGGTAAATTCTATGTCGATTTAGTCACGCGAATGCTAAATTGGTTCTCATGAAATCGGCCGTAAGCTACATCAATTACCTAGGAAGAAGTCGCTATTAGCTATGATCACCACACCACCTAGATATGTAGAAAGTTACGCCCCTGGGCTGAGCTGCCTTAGTGTCATAGCTGGTGTGTAGATTGACATGGTCAAAATTTAGAGCAGGATTTTTCTTCTTGGCTCTGCTCGGCTTGCATCCATTCTTATTACATATACAGTATGATGCTACACCAGAGTCAGTGTTATCACAATGAACCTGTCTTGGGACTCTAGAGACGTATCTTTTGGGAGAGATCCTCACTTGGAAGATGTCCTTAAGGTTCCCCTAAACCTTTTTACGCGATAATCGATCTCCTGAGAGAGGCTGTCAGTCTTGAGAGGCTGCTTTGCTTTAAAAGGGGTTGTTTTATAAAATGTCACATGTGAATCTTTTATAGGGTACCTGCTGTTCATGTTTCACATTTTAAAGTCTGAGGTTCTGCTTTATGTAGTAGAAATTCAGATTCATGATGCAGTTGAATCGATTTCCTCAGATAATGTGGCAAGACGTATCACATATGGCAGTCTGAAACTGCTATTGATCTGTGTGAAGCATTACGGCAGAATGCAATCTGTCTATGTTATCAGGCATTATCGCACCTGATCTGTCTCCATTATAGGCTCTGAAGTATGAGCTCTGTTTCTGTTACTAGGCATTGCACCATCAGCTCTTTTTATTATTAGGCATTGCACCATCTGCTCTTTTAATTAGCATTGCAACATCAGCTCTTGTTGCTATAACATTTGGCATTGCACCATCAGTTCTTTTTGTTATTTGGCATTGCACCATCAGTTCTTTTTGTTATTTGGCATTGCACCGTCAGTCCTTTTTGTTATTTGGCATTGCACCATCAGCTCTTTTTGCTATTTGGCATTGCATCATCAGCTCTTGTTGTTATTTGGCATTGCATCGTCAGCCCTTTTTATTATTTAGCATTGCACCATGAGCTGTTTTTGTTATTTGGCATTGCACCGTCAGCTGTTTTTGTTATTTGGCATTGCACCATCAGCTCTTTTTGTTATTTGGCATTGCACCATCAGCTCTTTTTGTTATTTGGCATTGCACCGTCAGTCCTTTTTGTTATTTGGCATTGCACCATCAGTTCTTTTTGTTATTTGGCATTGCACCATCAGCTCTTTTTGCTATTTGGCATTGCATCATCAGCTCTTGTTGTTATTTGGCTTTGCACCATCAGCTCTTTTTGTTATTTGGCGTTGCACCATCAGCTCTTGTTGTTATTTGGCGTTGCACCATCAGCTCTTTTTGCTATTTGGCATTGCATCATCAGCTCTTGTTGTTATTTGGCTTTGCACCATCAGCTCTTTTTGTTATTTGGCATTGCATCATCAGCCCTTTTTATTATTTAGCATTGCACCATGAGCTCTTTTTGTTATTTGGCATTGCACCGTCAGCTGTTTTTGTTATTTGGCGTTGCACCATCAGCTCTTTTTGTTATTTGGCATTGCATCATCAGCCCTTTTTGTTATTTAGCATTGCACCATGAGCTCTTTTTGTTATTTGGCATTGCACCGTCAGCTCTTTTTGTTATTTGGCATTGCACCATCAGCTCTTTTTGTTATTTGGCGTTGCACCATCAGCTCTTTTTGTTATTTGGCGTTGCACCATCAGCTCTTTTTGTTATTTGGCAATGTACTGTCAGCCTTTTTTTTATCTAGCATTGCACCATGAGCTCTTTTTGTTATTTGGCATTGCACCATCAGCTCTGTTTCAATTTCAGACATTACACCATCAGCTCGGTGTTCATTTTCTAGGTAATGAAGCATCAGTTGCAATCTTGAAATACCCCATTCATACATAGTCAGTGAGACAATTATGATCTACCAAATGTCTGGGCTACTTTGTCTTCCAAACCAAGTGAGCATTATATAACATTACCTGGATCTGATCTATTGCTACGTTAACTCATCAGATGTGCTTATTATTATAATATATGCACAAAATGGCAACAAGATTGCTCCAAATTACAGTTTTGAAGCACCTCTGTAGTGCAGACCTTCTATGGTGGCACGAGTTATTCTGAAAGCCTGGGTCCAGTTACTAAATGTGTCATGTTTCACATTTATATTTTATATTCTTGAAAAGGTTCCAACAGTGGTTGAAAACAGACACTGTTTCACTGGTGTGACCAATGAAAAGCTCAAACCAGCATATCTGAAACCAACCAGTACTAATTCTTCACATTTTTAACAGTTATATTCCACAAGCAACAAGGAAATGTTTTGAAAATTTGCTTTAGGAATCTAATCTGGTGTCTATCTGGATCCACTGGGTCAGTTGGTCAGTTGGCATGGAATGACCAAAAGTGAATGATGGCAATTGATTTTCTTGGCCAGAAGCATTGTCCACTCACATTCCTGTCAATGGGCCAGCAGGTGATGAAGGAAATATCTAATTACAAGGTTGACCACTGCCCACATTGGCATCACCAACTTCAGGTCAAGGATATTGCCTATATTAGAACCTCTGGCTGGAACGCAAATACCAGGGGTAGATTCTCAGTTAAACTAAATTAAATTGGCCGTCAGTACTTGTAACTTTTACCTGGCTCAGGTCATTTAGCTCTCTTATGCAAACTAAATTGGGTTTAGCTCACCTCAAACGATGTAGAGGATTTATTTTAACGTTTACGGCAGTAAGTTTTCCATGTAAAATTAGAAAAATTACAAAGGGGCGGTGCCATTGTCACATTCCAGAGGTCGTTTCTGCTGATCACGTCGGTACCAAGCAACAGGCTTATTCCTTTACAAAACCCTGAATTTAACCTAAGCCAGTGAAATCGCCCACGAGGAGTGTAGTTGAGATATAATGTTGTGTGGTTCAGCCACATGGGACTCATGTTACATGCAGTGTTTGGGATGTAGAAGCAAATAGTTGAATACACAAAACCATTCAGCTGCTCATGTGATTGGGAGGATGGGTCATATACACAGGAATTCCCAGATGTTGTTTATCTGTCTTCAATTCAAATTGTGGTGGGTATTTGTGCTGTTCTTATGGCTAGTTCGACTCGGCTAACTCCCACACTTATATAGGATCCGCCAGGGCTAGTCTTGCATGGGAAACAGCCCCGGCGTGGGAGGATGGGAGGCGACAAACAGTGTCCTGCCTAGGGGCCTACTGGTACTCACTTCTCACACCATGTTTACAAAGGATTGTTACTGTCAGCAGACACCGTCAAGGCTTGTTTCGCTGCCTGAGCCTGTGGCACTTTAACACAACAGTCTGGTTGGTTGGTCACATGCTCTGTACCAGCCATCCTGTCGTGTTAATTACATTTCTAAATAACAGAAATTGCCAGACAAAGCTTAATATACATAGGTGCGGCAGCTGCATATTTTATTCATGCTGTCCATTGTTACTATGACACCAGAATAAAGGGACCGCTGGCAATCACTTTCCTGCCCACAGCCACCGCTGGGTGTCCTAAATGCTCAGCGACATTTTCTTAAGGGGAGGAATATTTGTAGCACTGTCTAATGGAATATGTAAGTGACGATCTCTCCCAGTTTGCATAACAAGATTGTTATTACAAAAAAAATGAGACTGGTTTACATGTAACACAACATTGTGGAATGGAAACTGTTAAAAATGTCCAAACTGAAAATAAAATATTTTTCACAGTAAATTCAGTTGTTGAGACAAATCAAGCAATTCAGACAACTCTCTGTAATTCTGTATGCAGACAATTGTTTGTGTGCAGACTAGCCAAGTAAATTTCTTACATAATGCTATAATTCATATATAAATTTATACATTCACATGGGTTTGAAAATTACACATTTGTTTATGTTGTTTTTTCGAACACCACATGTGGACATTTGTGTCAAAGGTGTTTATGTCAAATGTATGCTGTTGCATCTTTCTTGTCATGTTTCTTTTTCATGTACAGTATTAAACATATTTGTGCTTTGTTTCATGTTTCACTTTCTAAAAAGGTTTGAATATGTTAAGATGCACTATACATGCACGGCCAGACATTTGTGTTTAAGTCAGTCTGGAAATGTTTTCATTTAAATGTGTTGACGTGTATTTGAACCGAAGTCTGTACTATGGCTGATTGAAGTGGACGTATTAATCAGCAAGATTGATACGTCATGCTGATGAAGTCTATAAACCATTTAGCTTGATGGCCATAACTCACTAGGATAGAAATACAGCACAGTGGCAGCCAGTACAGATTACTTGTGTCATGAATACATGTGGAACCATGTAATGTAGATATGTCATATGTGAAGCATTGATGTCTTAGAACTACTTGTAATGTATTCTTCTGTGTTTATGCAAAAGATGTACTTTCAAATTATAATGAGAATACAAAACTGCAGGTATGCTATTATAATATTGTAGAAAGACTATACAAATTATCATAGTTTTAGGGTTATTAAAAAAGGTCTATTCATGCTGATTACATGTGGTCTGATTCATTTTGTGAATTTTTTTGGTGGCGTCTTATCATGCTCTAGGACGTAAGCTAAATACAGACACCATCTCGTTAGAATCTTGGCCTTGTCATCTTGATGTCACCACTAAATGTCACCTCAAACAGAAGTGATGTTGACGCCACAATCGATAGGATTATATATCACCATGAGAACACTCACAGAATGTCTCTCCAGTGTTACAGAAAGTGGTTAAAGTGTTCAGTGTGATCAATACATCCGCAGTTTGAAATGTGGTGGTGTTGGTGCATATCTATCTCATCAATTTGCTTTTATAATAGAACAAGTCTTGATAGAAAGACAGCCTGTCCTTCTGATATTTCAACATTGATGCACAATTTAATATTAAACTGTCAACTATTATGTAAGAAATGCCCAAGAGAAAGATTTTCTCCTGATATTTAGTATTTTCTACTAAGCTTTTTTCATCATCATCTGTCAGTGATCTTGTTTTACTGCTGTCTCTGTTTCCTTTCTCTTGTTTTCCACTCTCACACTTGTGTGCACTCTCATCTCAGTCTTGGTCATCTCTTTACACAATATGAATCTGCAGGAACCATCACAAATCATAGAAGGCTGATATCCTCCAAAATGATTTTGATTCATGTAAATCTCATTAGCGTAACAGTGTTTTTTCTGTTGCACACACAGATAATCACCTGGTGTACTTGGTCAAACTGGGTTTAGTCATGTCAGAACAATTGTATTGATTTCTGTTTGAGATGACAAGGATTGATCTGCCTTGGTTGAGAGTTCAGGTCTGCCCAGGGTATTGATTAGGTCCTTCGTGTCCGTAAGTTGGGTTCGTTACGTGTCTGCACAGATGCATTATTAATAATTCCCAGAAACACTGACATTGCAATTTTGCTAAGCAATACACAAAATGCATCGGTTAAATAATCATGACACATTTTCTTTGTAGAAATGCATATTTTGTTTGAAGTCTTGTTGAAATATGTAAAATTTTGTAATACTGGTCATTTCTGTTCTGACCATTGTTCCAATATGCCAAGCTGCTGTGGTTTCCACTTTTCAGCTTTCAGTTTGTCTTTCAAATTCATACTCATGAAAATGTTGACTACAAAAGAAACCGTTTTCATTATTTTTGCATTTCAGGCAATCTAGGATACAGCCACATTCCTCACAAAACGTCACTCATCCATATTGTTTACATGAAATCTGTATGGCATGTGAATAACCCCCAACCATACAGCCTTCATTTGCATTACACTGCAGCTATCACAGAGACTACAGTTTTCATAACTAGAGTTAATCAAAACAATAATTAAACACTATCCGCTGGACGTGTTACGAAGCATTTGTTGGAGTGACGGTATGTAGATGGGGGCATTGTCACCGGCTAATGATCCATTTCCATCCAGAATCAATACTGGATGCACTAGATGTCAACGGGCCGTTTCAGAACGTATTGTGGCCTGCCATATTAGGCAGTAATAGGCAGCTGCAAATGGGTAGATAGAATGCAGCATAAACTTAAAGGTTAATATGGAAATGACAAGGTTTTAGAGTCTGGGCAGTTAGATAACATGACTTTGGGGTATATTTCAAGCTGCAGCATTAATTACTGTCTTAAACGGAGTTTGCTTGATGTTGCATGGAGACTTGAACCAGTTGATGCATACACAATCAATACGTCTGGACAGAGATGAACCTACTTGAGTTATCTCCAATGGGTAGATCAAGTATATGTTCTACTTCTGTCCACTGGACTGGATGTGATTTCAGATGGTGATCAATTATAAATCAGTGAATGTTATGAACCGGATAATGGGATTGAAGATGGTGGCACCATCTAGTGTGTCTCCAAGGCCTTATGCAGAACATTTTTTGTCAGTCATACTTTTTTGGTTAACACGTGGATTTAAACTCACATACATACAATCCAGTTGAGATGTGCTTCATTACCTGAAATAAGCTACAAACACACGTGACATCCATTTTCAAGGCTTAACTGACAATATCTGTGATTTTTGAAGACATTTTGCTCCTTCATTTTTGTTACCCATCCTCTGACATTTCTACCATTCCCAACAGGTTCTACTAATAAAGCTGTGTGTGTTTCACCAGAGGGACCAGATCTGTACACTTTTTTGGTACAGTTCTTGAACTCTGTGCTAAGCAGACCAACGTAAATGTGACAAGAGCTATTTGTTGTTGAGCTGTTGGTACTGACCTAAATCAAGACTTCAAGAGATCTTTCATAATCTTATGGAAGGGAGCTGGACATGTGATAAGAGTCCAATATTTATCGGTGAAATTTTAGGTATTTGGAGAGTCTGAAGGTAGTAATTTTGGAGGGACTCAATTGCAGAATAAAATTGTGAACATCGCCACAAATAATCATAAACAGCACTCCTCATCTTGTGATATTGAAGGGCTGGCTCAGCCCCTCCAGAATTGTATTTATGCCATTGACAAGTGCGTGTATGCATCAACACAAGTGTATGTCCCTTGTCGGGCAGTAGTGACAAGTGCTGTCTCTGGTGCATACGAATGTGTAAGTGAGTGAGTGAGTTGTCAAATCAACTTGGTTGTTCTGTGTAGCATCACTGATAGAGCATTAGCCCACACATCTGCTCTCTCCAGGGTGATCCGCTGCATGATTTCAGGCTTAGCTGACACATTGCTGCGTTGCCGATAGAGATATGTCATTTCTATCCCGCTGTTTATCATTGAATATTCTCCACGTTCAGTGTCGTTTCTGTTGGTGTATCAGTGGGCATGATACCACATGTTTGTACAATTCAATAGTGTGACTTTTTGTGTATGTTAATTACGTAATTTAGTCTCCTTGTTGGGAATGCTACTGGTATGAAACATTTTGGTTGGGTTATAGTTATGATGTGGAATAACAGTGACTGAGGGTGAAATATGTACAACCTGTCTTGGCAGAATGTGATAAATAGAATTTTTAATAGATTTGTGGTTAGTTTGTTCAACTATCAGTCATCCTGTCAAGTAAGCCACACATGTGATATATTGATGATAGTATTTTACTGTCATTCAGTTGGTTTATACATATTATATGTACATCTATGTAGGTATATTAACATTTTCTTCCTAGAAAACTTGGACATTGAGTGCCAAACTTTCAGGGGTTAATCTATGACTTGCAGAAGAAACATTCTGTGTTGGTTACAGATCCGTTTTATGGTTCATACTGGATATTAGATGGACACAATTTGATTGCGTAATTTGATGGTAAGCAAATACTAAGCACATTAGGGGTAACCGTTCTGAAGCATGCTAATCACTTGGAAGAAAACAAGTAGTATCAGTTGATACTGTATGTTTCTTTTTACTGTGTTGTTGCAGACACATTGAGATACGAGTGCAAGCGAATCGGACGTTTGTTTTCACGATGAGAACTCACCATGCCATAGCGCCAGGGACAATTGGATTTAGTCTTCTTCAGGTAATCCAACGGCTTCAGATCTTTTATACAGTTTCACAGTATAATATTAACTAATAATTTTATTAATTCAGCATACACCATCTTATTCCTTAATTTGTCAGATGAGTTTTGGAAGATGAGTTTGTGTACATATAAATACATGATAATCTATGCATACAAAAAATAAAGCAAGATTTCAATTACGTGAATTTATAGATGACACAGATTTGACGGTGGTGACTATTCCGTGTTACAGAGGAAGTGGGCTGTGTTGTCGTTGAACCAGGAGTTGCAAGTGACCCCCTGGCAGTTCAAGCCAAAACAACATTATCTCAGCTCAATTGTTGTTGAGGCTGACTTTCTCATGAAGAAAAGGTATGTAGCCAGTCACCAGGGCTGTTATGTACAGTTATACACCAAGTCATGATATCGTCTGTTTGGCATCAGAAACACAATGTTTGTACTAACTGAAACCTTTCACAAATTATCTATGAGTCATTGATCCAGAAATTGTAATTAAAAAGATCACTTAAATTAGAAATTCCTCTTGCATTTGTAGTAACCATCTCGTTTTCTGTCTTCTGGCACTATTTGCAAGATGTAACTGATACATGTTAGATACATTTTAAATTTGGAGATTTGTGTTTGGTAGATATAAGCTCTAGATATTAATATCCAGACTATTCCAGAGAGAAAGATTTGAAATGGGAGATTTGTGTTTGGTAGATATAATACTAATATCCAGAGAGAAATATTGCATATTTTTCATAGTAATAAAGTTTTGTCATGCTGATTTTTCATGGAAACAACACAAACAGTTAAGCATGCTATAAACATTGGTTAAATATTATGCCATTAATTCCTAATAACCCATATAGCCTGACAGAAACCATGTTTCTTAATGTACATTCATTTGGTTTAATACAAATTTGTATAGTTTTTATAAAATCATTAACAAAAAAATATTTCTTTTATCAGGAAACTTGCAAAATTATGAATAACTTATGTATTGATGAGGAAACGTTTAATAGCTGAGGCAGCGTTACATGCATTGGTATTGGTGTTGCCCCCTGGTGTGATGGCAGTGTTTGTTGCAGTACAACGACAGACCCGTTTGACACAGACAAGATGGCTGTAGACTTCCTCATGCAATTTGTGCAGCAGACCTTCACCGTGGGCCAGCCTCTCGTCTACAGCTTCGACGACAAGAAACTACTTCAACTTGTTGTCAAAGAGCTGGAAGGTATCACCCTTGGGTTCTTGTAGTGCATCCGTGGCATACATTTAGTGTTCCAGTTAATCAATTGATCAGTTCGTGCTTCTGATCAGTTGATTGATCAAAATCTTGTGTGATATTTTTAATGTATGAAACAGTTATTTTGAATGAAATGTGTATGCTTTTCTAAAAGGAAAAACATGATTCATAAAATGTGTTCAAACTGTTGCGTCAAATCTTCTAAAAGGAAAAACATGATTCATAAAATGTGTTCAAACTGTTGCATCAAATCTTGACATTCATTTGCCTGCAGATATTTGACGTGTTGTGAAAAAATCACAGTTTTGTAGCCTGTAATCATAAATACTTGATTATCTGTATACATTTTCTTTTTAGCTTATATTGAAATTTTTAAAATGATGTTTGTCATCTCTTTTTCTAATTCTGTAAAAATGTTCACTGCTTTCAGCCATTGATGTAAGCGCTGGAGGAAAGTCCAAACCTGTAAGTATTGTGTAATTTGTTTTACAAATGATTTATATAATATTATAAAACATAATTAATATATAGAGTATACTCCTGTTGATAAACAGTATTTTCAGTATAAGCCAGTTTGGTCTTAATTGAAAGCTGTTGACACTTTTAAACTTTGTGTCTTGTTGGACCTTCCTGGAAATAGCTGATACACTTACAATGGCATTTATTTGTGTTTACATCGAACAGGCACAGTTCCTTTAAATAATTAACTGCTGGAAATTGTATTGGTAATGAAGCTGTATGAAGATATTGGGGTCACTTGCAGGTGAGACTCGGAGTGTCGTCTGGGAACACAACAGTCATATTCGAGAAAGCAGAAAATACTCCCTTGAATCTTGTTGGGAAAAGCAAGGGGTGAGTACCCAGGATGCACCCGGTTTAGCCAATTGCGAGGGTCAGTTTCTCGTGATGTGTCTTATGCTAATTGCGATAGCCAGGCATAGGTTGAACAAATCAACAAATTTTGGACATCTTATCAATATTTCCTGAAAGTATGTTGCTAATTTCTGGAAAGGTTATAACAAATTATTTTTTACTCACTTGAAGTTGATTTTTGTGATATTGTGATTTTTTTCCGGTCATTGGCTATTGATATACACCAAGCAGTGTCTGAGTTGACAAAATAAAAGAGTAGGAGATATGTGTCTTGTTGTAGCCAATTGTTATAGCATGCTCGTGTCACATGAGATAGTTTCATTGCTACCAAGAATGTTGATTGTTGTATGTTTTTATTTATTTTTCAGGAAACAAGCATTCCAATCAATCATCAACCCGGACTGGAACTTCAGCAAGTTGGGCATTGGTGGTCTCGATAAGGAGTTTTCTGCCATCTTTCGTCGAGCGTTTGCATCGCGAGTATTTCCCCCGGAGATTGTGGACCAACTTGGTAAGTAAGCAAAATGGATTAGAACGGATCTTTGTAAGACATATGCCAAAACTGTAGAATTTAGCAAACCTGTCAATCTATTAAACAGCAGATGGCATGCAGTTGTAATTGTAAACGCCAGTGGCATAACAGCACATAATTGAATGCAAGCTGCATTTTCATAGGGACTAGTTATGGACTGATCCTAGATGTGGTAGATATTCTGGTTTGGTTCATGTCTTCTAAATAACACTACTTCCCACTGTATAGTTGTTTATATTGTGATTGCGTGTATGCCACAGGGATGAAGCACTGTCGGGGCATCCTCTTATTTGGGCCCCCTGGAACAGGGAAAACACTGCTGGCAAGGTGAGGAGTCCGTAGTAAATCTGCTTCTAATAACTCTTATTTCTTATGTCTACTACCCCCCATCTACTATGTCACACACCCTTTCACTACATTTCAGAAGTGTCTACTGCAACCTCCACAAATCAGCATAATGATCAAAACATTGATGTTGGCTGATTAATAGAAGAAGAAGAAGAAGAAGAAGAACTGTTTATGTAATGTGATATAATATAAGTCGACTTATAGTGTCATAAATCTGGACAAAATGGTCCATTTATCAATATATAATAATAATATTCTGTTACCATGTGACTAACACTGATATCAGAAAATATTTAAATACCTTCTCTCTATTGCTCATTTAATCCCCACTCCTCTCCCAAACATATCAATATATTCACTTAAGTATTTAGCTGATTGCATTGAACTTGTGTTTTTGGGGTCATTGAAGACAAATGAGATATTAAGAGACCTGCAGTGGCAGTCTATACAACAATCAGCCTTTCCGTCTTACAGACAGATTGGCAAGATGCTGAATGCGAGAGAGCCAAAGATAGTGAATGGGCCTCAGATCCTTGACAAGTACGTTGGAGAGTCTGAGGCCAATGTGCGCAAATTGTTTGAGGATGCAGAGAAAGAAGAGAAGGCCGTGAGTTTGATACTCCCACACTGAGGGAGCCATGTTTGTATGACTGTCACATGACCTGTCCATCATGTGACATGTTGTCTGGCAGAAACTCTGTCACAACATCCAAACATGCACACCAAACACGTGGTGCATTTTGTCATTCTGTTATATTTTGCGTTGGATTTCTGACCTCAAACAGTGTTATTTTTTACCAAAACATGAGGCAAAGTTTACAACTGTATGCAGGAATGTTTGATTTACCAGAAGTCATGCCATCCTACTAGTGTAATTCACATGTACCACCATTACCTATATTGTTAACAAAAGCAAACTTTTATGGAAGTTATATGCACCAATTTTATTGTGACATAGGTAAGCCATGGTATACTGGATAAGTTCATTAATAAATAATGTATTGGTCACTCGTTTTTCACTTAATTAGGTCTGCTTTCTCTTTGGGAGCAACCAGTGAATTTTTTTCAAAGAGCCTGTCCATCTATTTATATGAAACATGTTGCAAACCATAGGTTATTGTTGGGTGGGGTTATGGTCTTTCTCACATGACTTGCCATATTTGAATAATTGTCTTACCTAAAAAACTACTAACCTTATTTTGGTGTATAACATAGTTGCAAGTTGACAACCACATATTCTTAGAAGTGGTGCTGGGATAAAAAAAAATTTTTTAAATCCGCATGGACCACTAAGTGCACATGTCTAATTTGATTTGAATTTTTCTAACACCTAATGTAACAAGTTATGCAAACACATTTCTTTTAAATGCTGTTATTGAAAATTATAAAAAGCTCTCCATTAGTGTATACTCATAACTCTAATACCTTGTGCCATGTTGTCCAGATGGGACCAAACAGTGGCCTACACATCATCATCTTTGATGAGATAGACGCCATCTGTAAGGCGCGAGGCTCCGTCGCTGGCAGTACGGCTGTCCATGACACAGTTGTCAACCAACTGCTCTCCAAGATCGATGGAGTCGACCAGCTCAACAACATCCTTGTCATTGGTACATTTCATTCCGTCTACCTTTTTCTTACAACCACTTTGTATGACATTTTTATCAATGTTTTCAGTCAGAGCTGAAACATCAATCAAAGTTTGTAAAGTTTGTAATTTTGAGAGTTGTCAGTCTGACTGAAAAATTGATGGTCACAGGCCTTGAGATTGGGAGCAATTTCAAACATTGACATTGATATTCCCTTGATGATTATTTGCAATGTCTATACTTTTGCGTCTAGCATTTATCTTTTCACTGCTGTAGATCGAATTGTTAGTGTGAAAAAATAACAGGTTTGCAAATGTCTGGTCAAAATAGAATATCAAATATTCCGAAAAGAAACCATTAATTGATTGTGAAGTGACAGGATCATCGTAGGAAATGGTCATCTTGTTGTTGAACAGGAATGACCAACAGGAAGGACATGATAGATGACGCCCTCCTCCGTCCGGGTCGACTTGAAGTCCAGATGGAGATAGGTATCCTGCTTCAGCTCATTTCTGTAGTAACTTTGTTAGAAGTACTGCCTTTATAAAGGAGCCAGTGCATGTGTTGCTAAACTGACTTAACTGGTACCAATCCCATTTCCCAATCTTCTCCCACTACTACCGTTCTTACATCCCTCTTGACAGTCGAGCCATCATAATTATAGTCTGTCCACTTTTGCTTCTGCCTTGCAGGAATATGGGTTATCCACAAAAGCTCTACATCCATCTACACCAAGTGACCTGCACTGATCATCCAGTTTCTCACTATTTTTACCGTTAATTTGAGCTGCATCCCACCCTTTCCTCAAGTCAATCATTAAGCAAGATTTTTCTTTTAGATTAATGGTAAACATTATGGCCATCAGGACTTCTAATTAGACAATTATGATTTTTTTAAATTACCATTTTTAAATAGACAATCAAAGTCAAAGATCACCATATTTCCAATCCTATAATATAATATGTGACCCTGCTTTATTTAGGATTTGACCCCTTTGACCTTTTAGGTTTACCCGACGAGCATGGACGTATGCAGATCCTGAATATTCACACTGCGAAGATACGGGAAAATAAGAAACTGGCTCATGATGTTGACATTGATGAACTGGCATCAGAGACAAAAAATTTCAGTGGTGCTGAGATTGAAGGTTTGATCAGGGCGGCCACATCAACAGCCATGAATAGGTTAATTAAGGTTAGTGAATTAATTTATTGTAATTATTTCATTGTAATTAGATGTTGTGCAGTGCATTGAGCATCATAATGGAAAGTGTCTCTCTTACAAATGTTGTATTAATAATTTAAACGTAAAAACAGAAACGTTCTCTTTAACTGCATGCACACATGCACACATGCATACACATTTACATTCATACACAACAAACACACATGCATACACATTTACATTCACACACAACAAACACACACAAACACACACCACACCACACCACACACACACACACACACACACACACACACACACACACACACACACACACACACACACACACACACACACACACACTATGAAATAGATTAAGTTTGCCACATTACACATACAGCTGTGTGTCCATTTGTGCTGCAGGCCAAAGACAAGGTGGAGGTTGACCCTGACGCTATAGAGAAGCTGATGGTGACCAAGGCTGACTTCAAGAGTGCCTTGGCCACAGACTGCAAGCCAGTGAGTGTCCTATGCATAACATACCTAATTAACACACTAACTTTGTATTGGTTTAGGTATACTTTGTGGTTCACACGCCTCTTTCTAAGATCATTCAGATTCCTTTGGCCATTGATCTCCAATCTACCAGATGGCAAAGTGCTTCAGAAAACACAGCAGACATTACTTGGAAACATGCGACACTGTTATAATCATGGTCAGCTGCATGTAATACTGTAGTCATTGGCAGCAGGAACTAAATGGTCATTGGATCAAGTAGAAATGAAAAATTCTAAAATGTTGAAACCTGCTGTCTTTTGTTTGTTCTGGATGGGTGTCAGTCAGTGTAGTACTGCAATAATAATAATTATAACCTTAACAGGTGCATTAAAAATTGAACAAATTATATATATATATATATATATATATATATATATATATATATATATATATATATATATATATATATATATATATATATATATATATATATTATATATATATATATATATATATATATATATATATATATATAATATATATATATATATATATATATATATATATATAGAAAAATTATATATATATATATGTATTAAAATGTTAATAATGTTAAGTTATGCACACATGCATATTTTTATTGTCAATCGGCTGACGAATATCTTGATAGCTAAAATATTCAGAGAAGAAAATTTACTTTTTGTGACATGTATAATGTCTAAGCAGTTAATCAAGCCAAGAAATCATAATTGTTATATCGTCAAGCAGATTTATATGCTAAATCCACATAATCAGAATTCAAGTATCTTAAATATAAAAAATATTAGTTTTTTATGCAAACATTTGATGCTTGCAGGCATTTGGAGTGAGCACCGATGAACTGAGCACGTACATCTACAATGGTATCACAAACTGGGGTGAACCAGTCACCCATGTCCTTGAGAATGGGGAACTGCTTGTGAACCAGACGAGGACAAGTGATCGCACTCCTCTCATCACAGGTGCTCCTTGAAGGTTGGTTCATTTGTTCTCTTTGACATGTTCCCTTGAAGAATTGATTGATACTGTAGAACTTGTCTTGAGCAGCCAATCCTACAGCCTAGCAGAAGTGGTCATTCGAAACCAAGAATGCATGACAGATAATCATTCAAAACAGAGATTGATCTGTATCACCTGGTCAGAGTGAGGTGTGGTTTCAAAATTCACTAAGTAAAAAAGTTGTTTTAAGCACCACTCACACCCACCAAGATGTAGTGTGATTTTGAGTGATACAAAATGGCTTAAGAAACCACATTCAATAGACACTAGATTCAACAGAAGGGATGTGTCAGTCTGTGTGTCTCCCACCAGTGGTTCTCATATCCAAAGTACCATCCAAGTGTCATTGATATGCGTTCACTTGCCTGATGGCAGTGATCACTGTCACATTGCTGTGTGTTTTTATTTTGCTACCTTTTACAATATCCATTAGACCTCAACCAACTGAGGCTGCAAATAACAATAAAGAACAAAATGTAAACAAATTCAGTTCAATACAGCTATAACATTGTTGCCACAGGACCACCAAACAGTGGCAAGACGGCTCTTGCTGCTACAATTGCCAAGAACTCTGATTTCCCATTCCTGAAGATCTGCACTCCAGAGAATATGATCGGCTTCCACGAGACTGCCAAATGTCTTGCTATCAAGAAGGTATCAACATTTTAGCAAATGAAATTGCTAGAAATATTTCAGCATTTTGCAGTTTTAGCAGCAAATGTTTTTGAAGTCAGACTAAACTCTGTCAACCTTCTAACTATAATTCATCTATGATTCATTTGAGGCTCTATTGGTTGTTTTGTAATGGACATTTGATAGACTTGGACATGTGTACTTTATCTTTATGACATGTTTTGTGTCCATCACAGTCTATGCATTGTTATATTGTTGCTTATCCATCAGCCCATAGATATATAACGTAGTAGTGTTTGCACCATAAGAACAGAATTATGTATCTACGAAAGTATGTTCATTTTGGTTTAGATTTGTGTATTGTCCATAAAGAGAGTCCACAGTATTGTTTGTTGACAAGTTTATAGATATGGTTATTGAGGTTATTGCCATCAAAATGTATAGCCTTTTATAGCATTATTTATCAGATTTGCGAATGTTGCAGATATTTGATGATGCATACAAGTCCTGTCAGAGCTGTATTGTTCTTGATGACATTGAGCGACTACTTGGTAAGATCACACCATAACCATTACCATTGAAATTCTGTTGACACACAGAAAGTTTGCAAAGTGCAAGTATGTTATACCAGAGAGCACAAGCAAGGATAATTTTTATCCTATGGTGAAATAAACTTGCACATTTCTGTATTATGTCATGTACCATTTTCTAATGAAATCAATGATTAGTGAGTAGTTATGTTAAAAAGTGTAAATGAAATAATTCAATCAGAATAGTTTTTTTAGCTCAATTTGACAACACTGCATGTGTTGTGTTTAGATTACGTTCCAATCGGCCCACGTTTCTCCAACCTGGTGCTACAGACACTGCTGGTCCTGCTGAAAAAGAACCCGCCACCTGTGAGTTGACCTTTCACCTTGTCTCATATCACCACATCAACATCTCTTACCTCTGATACTGAGCAAGCACTCTAAACAAATTGCCTCTTACAGCCACCGAAGGGCTTGTTGAGCTTCATCTGCTGTCATCTTTCCATAATCTCCAGATACATATGTTATAAATTTTTAATGGTTTGTTAATCCATTCTTGATTTTTATCAACATGTTTACATATCAAGATAAAAAACAAAGTTTCTTGAGAGGTAAACATCAACAAATGACTTTCATTAAATTAGAGAGAGAGAGAGAGAGAGAGAGAGGGGGAGAGGGGAGGGAGAGGGAGAGGAGAGGGAGAGGGAGAGGGAGAGGGAGAGGGAGAGGGAGAGACAGACGGACAGAGACAGACGGACAGAGACAGATGGACAGAGAGACAGATGGACAGAGAGACAGAGAGACGGACAGAGAGACGGACGGACGGACGGACGGACGGACGGACGGACGGACGGACGGACGGACGGACGGACGGACGGACGGACGGACGGACGGACGGACGGACGGACGGACGGATGGACGGACGGATGAACAAATAGTTCATTTGTGTCACTATGTGTGGATAGTAACCATGTTTTTATGTGTCTATCAGGGTCGGAAGCTGCTGATAGTTGGTACTTCGAGTCGGCGGGAGATTCTGGAGGAGATGGGCATGCTCAGCTGCTTCAGTGCCGTCGTACATGTCTCCTGTCTCTCCACACGTGAGCACCTCACAAGTGCCCTTGACGACCTCTCAATCTTCAACCAGGAGGAGCTCAGCCGGATAGACAAGAGCATTGGGGAGCGCAGGTAGGCGTTTGTGAAAATGAGACAGTTGATGGTCAGATGGTAATCAGTCATATCTGATTCGTGGAGAGCAGTGAATGTTAGGTCATTAGATGCATGTGTACATTTTTTCGGCGCCAAAGTGGTATGAGTGCAATAGGAAATGTTTTTTGTGTGTTTGAGACTTTGAGTGTACAACATGTTCTGTATCATGACCATCTGTGTATGGGTTTGAAATTGCTTCATGAAAATGTATAAAGTTATGGTAAATTTACTGATGCTGGAGTAATAGACGTTTTTTTTCTTCAGAAAATGCACAATGGCACTGTGAAAGTTATTTTTTATTTTATTTGCATAATACGATATCATATGGACCAGCTTTGTGTTAAAGAATCACATGTGTAGAGGTTTAGTTAACCTTTCATTTTCAGATTGTGGATCGGCATCAAGAAGTTGATTGTGCTTGCTGAGACTGCCAGACAGGTTGGTGGTGACGTTTCTTATGTCAGCTAAAGCTATTCTAGATGACAAAGCTGTTAAATCCATTCAGTATGTATCTTAATAGCCTGTATGTGGCTGTAATAAAGACACCAAAAAACATTTGTAATACAAAATCAACATGGCATCAACAAAGTTTTAAGACTGTGAGAAAGGAACCGTTTTTTCCCGTTCATTATTAAAACAATGTTACATGTGTGAAGGTAGAACTATATGTTTTAAAACTCCTGGTGGCACTCAGTATGTAAATTGCATCTGGATCTGGTTAGATTTCTATTAATTTGGAAATGCAATTACCTTCTGAATCCTGTTTCTTAGTGAAACATTCAATACACTTGCATGTTCACATCAGCATTGTACTGTGCCATTTTTGGTGGTCATGTGACAGTGTAGATAAAGGTTACCCGACAGCAGTTCTGAAAATGTCAATGAAACATCCAGTGATGTTCTTAGAACGGTTGTCACGTGACGGTCACCAACAGTGTCACATGACTGCCAAGACCCAGAGAGTGAAATGCTAATGAAGGTGAACATAAAAAGTGTAAAGAGTTGGGTTAAGCAGTCGTGGGTTTCAAACAGGTATCTGTAGTTCCAAGTCAGTACGTGCTGTGTTAACTGGAAGGTGATGTTAACTTGCAGACTGAGACAGACTTCCAGGTGTCTAAGTTCCTGTCTCTGTTGGAGGAGGAGGGTGGGCTGGAGATGCGTGAATTCTGTACGTCAACACAGTTTACATCTGCCTGTGTACCTGTGTAGATGTCGTTTCATTTCCAGTTTGTTTTCAACATGATCTGTTAGCCATATCAGTTTTGTCTGGTTTTTGTTCTTCATCTTGTGTTCAGCTCATAACTCTATCATCATCAACGTGTGTGTGGCTAGATTTCTGTTCATCTTGATGTGGTTTATGTCATGGGAGAATGTTTTGAAGAAAGCGTTTTGATCTGTATTTTTAGATGTTGGTTCACTTCACAGCTGTGGTTTAGATATCGTATGGTATTCGAGTGTTCATATAGTTTCAGATTCATAGCAGTAGTTTTTATTTTATTTTTCACGTAAGCTTATTGTGAACTTAAATCCTTACACTGGTGTTCAGATGAAATCAAGCAGGTATTTGTGATGGTCAGTGAACACCCTGTTGAGCTATTAGAAAGCATCTCACTCATATCTATCCCATTTTATAAATCACATATTAATATATTGTTTGTGTCATTTTATTCAGTTAAATATTTTACAAAATTATTGTTGTCATCCAAACATCCAGCGAAATAGTCAGATTTATTTGACTGTGGAATTTGCTTCTTATTTAAGTTGTTTTTGGCTTGAGTCTAGCATGAATCAGTCGAGTCTTTGTTGTAGTTTAGTATTAGTTTTTGTTCATATTTTGTAGTGAGAATCAATGACAATGTAGTTGATTTTGTTACAGAAAACCCTATTTGTCTGTCACAGATTACTGTATTGGGTTTCTGTTTTCCCACTGTGGAAACTTCACTATGGCAAATGTGAATGATCATAAATAGCAATCTTTGTATTGGTCATGAACTCCTCCCATCTTGTGCTCGGTTGTTTGGTTATTGTTTCCCTCATTGTGTGCATGTGTTCTTGTACCTGAGCCTCCCCATCAACACATCTCTCTTTGTAAACCAACCCTTATGTACCTCCTTCCCAAAAGTCCCTCCCCATCTTCTTCCCTTGTTTATTGTCACCAAGCCCCACCCACTTTTCCGTCCTACATCCCTCTCTATGTAAGCATGTGCCATGTTATAAGCATATTACATACACCTTTCATCCTGGATAACTATTGACATTTAAGCTACCAATTCATGGGTCAGCTATGTACATTACGTCAATGTTGCTAACTATGACCAACCCCTAAATGAACCTTGAAGATTCCATGACTGAAACTGTGGAAACAAAAGTATGGCAACAATTATTAGTGTGATTAACAATGTGCTGTTTGTCTTAGTTATCTACTGACAGGGTGTGATGTACTGTGGTCTGTGGTTAAATGTATTTCTACATCTTCATTTCAGAGCGAGGAAACGTATCGGGCAGCCAAGTTCCTGTCGTTACTAGAAGAGGAAGGTGGTTTAGAGATGTAGTGACTTAGGTACCTAGAGACAATAAATAAATAGGCTTATGTTTGGGGGCCATTTGGTTAATTTGTCAATGTTCCTATTGTGTCATACAGTGTCCGTGTCACTGCTGGCTGAGCATTATCTTCCAGATTTATTTCGTCAACAATTGTGTATGTATTATGACATAAACGCACAGATTAAGACATAAGTATTGCATGTATTGTTACAGGTCTACGTGAACTGCTCAAGTTCGACTAAGATAGACTGGTTCCTTATATGTAGTAATTTTCAACAGTATTGTATAAAACAGTGTTGTGAACAGGTGTATTTAGATCAAGTCTTTAGGTAACATAATTGATAAATTTTCAGGAATTATTATTTCATTTTAGATTTTGTTGTCACCTTTCTTTGTTGCAAATTTGTCTTTGTCTTTTTGTTGGGTAGATAATACTAGATATTAGTTCGTGTTTGCCTGAGAAAGTTGTAGTGATAGTAACATGTGTCAAACAGATGATAAATAGAAATGGAAATTATGTACAAGCTATAATAATTGCAATACGTTTGAATTTTGTTGATGTTCAATGAAAGAACAGTTGAAATAGATGACAATCTGATCGGCTATCTTGGAAGGTATACTGGCTAGCACACGACTGAGTCAGTAAGCTGTGTCTTATGAATTGATCAGCACTCTGTCTAAACCTAGCTAGCTCATTCAGGGGGGGGCATATGTATTCGCCCAATGGCTCGTCTAACATGGCCACCATACGGGGACATGTAAATATATGCATTTGAGGTAATTATGTTATCAGCATAGGCTCTTGGAGAATACATCTCTGGTTTGTTCTTCAGTTCTACAGGTGTATATATTGATGTATGTAACGTTATGTGCAAATAAAGCATGACATGCAATACAGACTACTTAGTTTGAGTCAAAATTACATAGTTTTTGGAACTCTGCTCTAGGCATTGGACATAATGTTGTGATGATGTTGCATGTCCCTGAAGACAGAGCATCATTGATGTGCCTTGATAGTTTTATTAGAGACTCATAGCCTGCCCAGTGGACACTTGTTATTCAGACTCCTGGATCGTTTCACTAAAATGCAAGCTGATTGGGAACATGTCATTAAGCAGAATATGTTGAGGAGCATTTTTAAATGCCAAGTCACTACACCTATGTATCATATATGACAGTGGATGAGTTCCATGACTGCCAAATATGTCCTGATTGTGCATCATGACTTTAACAGTTTTCTCTACATATATGACGAGTCTTTTTCCATTATATTATCAGGGTCATTTATGATTAATAAAACATAACTCTAATGAAATGAACGCATAAGGTTACATGAAAGGTTATTAATTAAAAACTGTGTACCTTACAGAGTTATATTCTCACGTAATCCCTTTTCATTACAAACTGGGAGGCAACAGACATTACAGAATCCCATTCGTCTCCCAAATAATCCTTTTAATAACATTCACATTTTTGCATTTGGTAAGTAACTGCCAAACTTTGAGTATCTTCTTCCCATCTGTATTCATGTTTGTGAAAGTATGTAAATGAAATGCTGCATCGGAACAAAACAAATTGTGCTCACAGGAATTGTTCTTTGTCAGAATTTAAACTTAACAATCAGTCAAAAGACTGACACTAATGACCTAAGGAATTCATTTCACATGTCATCATAAGATATTTTAACAAACAAATTTAATAACGAAAAGCAAAACAATATTCAACAGTACAACACCATGCATAATTGTGTTGTTTTGAGAAAACCCTCTGTCAAAAATGAGTATTTTACCCACTGAACATGATCAGAATTCTAGAGTAAGCATAACTATCACAGTAAATTAACAGTTTGGTAACAGTTTTCTGCTGTTAATAACCTCCTTCGACAACATTTACCTCCTTCTAAAGCACATGATTCTGCAGCAATTACACTGCAGATCATGTGACATTATCAGTTATGACACGTGGAAATAACAATTCATATATGCTATGATACCAGAATATCCTAATTTGCATCTGCACATTATCACTATATGCTTATCCTCATTATATTGCTGCCTAACAATATCAGCAACGTTTCACATCCTATCGTGCATCAGACTGCTGCTGAATGAATGTCCACAGCATTGATAATAACATCAGAATAATTTCACAAAAAGTAAAATAAGTTAACATGTAACTTCTAACAGTATTCATACGACAGAGGATTCATGTGTATCGTAATTATCATGTTAACATGGTTTTTAAATCTCCATTATGATTACTGGGTACACCCAAATTAAACAATAGCAGCTCAATGTGCTTCAAAATCTCCACCTGGATATTATCGCTGAGTTTCAAGTGTTTTTGGTTTCCAAACGGGGGCACTTGACTTTGGTAATGACGGCTTTCCACGGATGAAATCCGCTCCCTTTTCAGCTAGCATTATGGTTGCTGCATTCAGATTTCCACTGGCGAGGCTGGGCATGATTGCAGAGTCGACCACACGCAACCCCTCCAACCCTATCACCTGACATTTCGGGTCTACCACGGCCATCTTATCAGACGTCTGTCCCATCTTACAGGTGCATGATGGGTGATATGCAGAGTCACCTTTGGCACGTACAAATGCATCGATGTCTTTGTCGGACTGTGCTGCTGGTCCAGGCCCCATCTCGGGGCCACGGTAGGGGTCAAAAGCCCGTTGTGCGAATATCTCTCGTGTCAGTCTGATGCAGGCCCTGAAGTCTGCTCGGTCCTCCTCTGTGGCCAGGTAATTTGCGTCAAGAAGTGGATGATCCCTCGGGTCGCGTGACGCCAGGGTAAGTGTGCCCCGACTAGTTGGCCTCATTGTTCCAACGTGCACCTGGAACGCATGTCGGTCCCCCATCTTCTGTCCGTGGTCGATGATGACTGATGGCAGGAAGTGGAACTGGATGTCTGGATGTGGAACCCCAGGACGACTCCGGATGAACCCGCCAGTCTCCAGGTGTGTCGTCGCCGCCGTCCCGGTCTGCTTGAGGAACCACTCAATGCCCGTACGGATCATCGTCACCGGGAACTTCCACTGGTGGGTGTAGAGGGTCAGTGGCTGTGTACACTCGTGCTGAACATACACCTCCAGGTGATCCTGCAGGTTCTGTCCAACTCCAGGCAGGTGGTGCACCAACGGAATATCCAACTTGGCGAGGTCGTCTGCATTCCCGACACCTGACAGGAGGAGGATCTGTGGTGAATTAATGGATCCTCCACAGAGGATTACCTCGCGTTCAGCGTACACCTTCACCAACTCACCGTGGTGGACGTACTCCACACCAACGGCCCGCTTGCCCTCGAACAAAATCCGTGTGGTGAGTGCATTGCTTCGCATAGTGAAGTTATCGCGATACAACGCCGAGCGTAAATAACACGTCGACGTGCTGCTGCGGATTCCTTTCTGGATTGTCATGTCAAAGTAGCCGAATCCTTCTTGCTGATAACCATTGACGTCCTCGGTGTACGGGTATCCTGCTTGTATCCCGGCTTCGATGAATATCTCGTGTAAAGGATTACCACTGGTTCCTTGGGACACGTACTGTAATCCCGAACCACCACGGTATTCATCCTCCCCCAGTTCATGCGTCGTTGACTTCTTGAAATACGGCAGACAGTCAGCAAATGACCACCCGGTCGCCCCCTCCGCTTCCCACCGGTCGAAGTCGTAGGCGTGACCTCGGATGTACACCATTGCATTGTGGGAAGAACTGCCGCCCCATACCTTGCCCCGGGGCCAGTACATCTGTCGGTTGTTCATGTGTTTCTGTGGGGTAGTGTAGAAGCACCAGTTGTAGGCGGGGTCGGTGAGGGTGTACATGAGAGCAGCGGGCATGTGGAACTTCCACGACTTGTCCTCGGGTCCAGCCTCCATCAACAGTACCTGTGAGTCTCGGTCCTCCGACAGCCGATTGGCAACGATGCAGCCAGCAGACCCGGCCCCGACGACAACGTAGTCGTAGATCTCCTTTGACTTCACTACAGTTGACAAGTGACGCTTCTGGTGACACTGCTGCCATGGCATGGTGACACACGGGTTGTTGACAGTACTGGACCTAGGGAAAGAACAGAAACAAATTTGTAAGTTGACAGTCGGTAGCAGGATTAACTAGTCACTAACAAGTTTGCTGCAAATGTTCAAAATACCACTTGGACTACATTTTATGATCATCCAATGCTTATTAAATATAACTATATATAAATTATATTTACTACAAATATGCTATTATTGTTAAAAAAACCTGGTAAGAATATAAAGAAATAATGCCATTCTTTTTAACATGTTTGCTATCTTGTTGAATCTGCCATATCATAGTCAGGTAATGATTACAATAACCTTAACATATAATATCAAATGTGTTATATGAAGATGGTGATGGTAACAATGATTATGGTGTCGATAGCTGTATGTTTTGCATTTACGCAATGCCACTTCTTGCCGCTTGTCACAATGTACTGTTGACACCTTTTGTTTTATGTTATTCTGTCTACACAGGACACACCTGTATTGCTAATTACAAATATGTATCTAGACTAGTTTATTAATAAAAAATAAAATGTCAAAATTTGGATTCAGCTGGTAAAACACTAGCACTTGTCAATAGTTTTAAAACAGTGTTGTTAATATTCTCCTAAGTTAATAAAACATTTATTCTGACCAGCATGGGTCCTATTCTGCCTGTATAATTTATTATGAACCGTAGCCAATAATAACTAAGATTTATGTAAATAGCTTTCACACAAGTCATCCACCTGCTGAAAGGTACACTTTTGAGTAACTCAAGGTTGGCAAAATATCATTCCAGGCTAATGTCTTGCTGACCAGTGTACATGTATATAATAGTAAGTACTAGTGTCACATTCTGTAATGGCTCGGTTTTTGTGGAATGTGAAACGAATCTAATCAAACACAAGTTTAAGTGCGCTGCATATTTTATTACCAGCCACTCGCTGCATCAAACATGGTGCGCATGCGTATTCCAGATTCCTAGCGTATCACGAGTCCAAGTGTAGGGTCTATCTCACACGTAGTCCAGTAAACTAGTACAACTAGTATACAGAACAACATAGTGGGGTGTTACCTACCCATTTGTTGAGCAGTGTTTCATCAGCCTCAATAGTGTCTGACTGGTCTTTACCGCCTTCAGTCTCTGCATGGCTGACGCAGTTTGTAGAACAGTCTAGATACAAGATATGATCTGAAAAACAATAATTATCATTAACCTTCACAGAGATGAAAATAAAACAGCCTACAAACTCTATGTAAAAAACATGGGACTGTCTGTCAATTATCTATTTTCATTTTTGTGAGCATTTTTATACACAATACAAATTTACCAGTTTTAATCAAGCAATTTTTATTATTATCTTGTTCGTGTTCTTAATTATGAATTTTGCCTACATGGAAAGAGGCCAACCAGGATAAAAGCAAATCATTGATGTAAAAATTTGTGAAATAACCAACCAAGCTCCACAATTCATTGCCATTTCAAGTACACCAGTTTGATGTTGAGTTTAATGAAGCAGTGATTTGCAACATAAAACTGAAAGGGAATTAAGGATATGCTTGAGATGTTTCTCTTTTTCAATAGAAGCCCTAATGGCACCACTGAAAACAAAGACAACTTTAACAAATTATTAGATAAAATAAGTAGCATTAAATACAGGAGATAAAGAATTTAAGTTTACTGAAAAGCTTAAAACTTTTTTACCTTATTCAACATATATTACAGAGCCCAACAGAAGTTGTGGTTACAACGTTATGATCTTATGAAGTCTCACTGAACTACTTGAACTAGTCAGTCTTTTTCAGCACATTTCTGGCTTGTCGTCCTCAAGTCAAATCAAGCCAGAAGAAGATCTTTATGACTAAGTACCTGCCTGTAACTTTCCATAAGATAACAACTTAAGTCTTAATATCATTATTCATTTAAAATGTACATCTGAATATATCGACAACATGTCATAATTATGTAGAACTGGTTTACTCTTATTCCTTTTCTTCTTCTATTGATCAGCCAATATTTTTTTTATAATTTTTTTGATGTTTGATTTATGGAGGTTGTAGTAGATAGTTTGGAGATGCAGTGAAATATGTGTATGGTATATAGCAGAGGAGGGTAGTAGACACAAGAAAAAGAGGGGAAGGGGTGGTGTGTCGTGATTACAGGTGGGCAGCAAGCCTGGACTTGAAACAAACAGTCCATGCCCCACTATCTCATGGGGCAGGCTCTTCCATTCGGGCATGCTCCGGTGGAAGAATGACATTATGTCTGTATTGTGTCTTACATGACATAAAATTAATATATAGACTCAACTCCGACTCTCAATCTCGAGTTTCCCGGCACTGCCGTCAAGAAAAGACACCACGCAAGAAACGAGTAAAGTCAGTAGTCATTGCGTCTAGTGACACCGACAGTGACACTCCTATACACGTGTGCCTTTCCCGTTACATAACAAATTATATACGATAACTGCTACACACTCACATGCTGCCCTGACGTGGTGACAATGCAGATGACACCAGGGGCGTGAACTTTGCACTATCTGGCGCGATAATATAGCGGCTGAAGATCCAGGTTTCTGCGTCACACATGCTTTTTATTCGTCGGTAGATTTTGTTGTATCTACTAGATGGCGCCACCCAAAAACTAGGCGCGGCAGTAAGAATTAAGGACGAGACTATTCGCAGAGCAACTCTGCGAAAACGGGCACACAAACTACTATTTGCAGAGCAGTCACGTCACTGTTCTGCAAATGAGGGAAACCGCCAGTATCTGCCGAACAATAACATCACTGTTCTGCGAATTTGGAAAATACAGAACTAATAATCCAGGTGGCGCCATTAGGCAATACGGGCCACGTGTTGTCAACCGCCAGCGTATCTGGTTATGCCGCATTAATTAATTCATTATCCAGAAGGGTTTTGATATATGCCTTATATTTATAATAGTTGGAAAGCCCTAAGTGTTGAACCGAAACAAAATAAAACAGCGCATGCGAATGTAAAGGAAACGCTGTTTATTGGATAGTTACAACTCGTGCGTAGGTTTCATTAGCTGTTTGATAAATACAATTGGCGTGTGTTCCAATAAGTTTTTTAATACGATACTGTTCTAAAAATATCGAGGTATCACTGCTCAGCAACCAGGCAAGAGGTTGTATTCAAGTAGGTGCATCAAACAAATTAATCTCATTGCATCTAGAAACTTTACCGTTTATAACATGCATGCATATTATGATACTTTATTGCAGTCAGGTCCGATAATCCTTATTATTTTGTGAACAATGTAATATTTGAGCTCTGCTGCGTTACTGACACGTTTTCCCCACCATAAACGTGGCTCGACTGTCTTGCCCAATATGCAAATAACACATCAAATTCAGGAGAGGCAGAAGCAGACTTGAAAATCTGAAGATATCTAGTTGTTATGTATTTTTGTCCATGACCATGTTTATTTTCAATGATATGAAATATGGCAAGACAAGAAATAAAGTTGTTTGAAATAATGGTATGGTAATGTACTTGTGATGTTGGTATATAACAGAACTGTCTTCATTCAATGAGGCCACCTCATTAATACTTCTCGTTTGGGATAACTATGACAGTGGGGACATATTAATGAGCAGTCAAATTATGTTTTAAAACATAATTTGACGGCTCAGTAACTGATAATCTAAATAGCTCGATGGTAGTCCTGGCCTCAGTGACGCAGGCTTTAACCTGTTAAAAACATGTTTTTCACATGCATCTTTCCATCTGCAATGTGGTCTGGTGATGACACTTTTCAAACATACATGTAATTTATTAATTAAATCAAACTTATATTGGCATTTGGTTAAATAGAGATGACACATCGATTACTAATATCATATGATGGTTTCGATTTTATCAACGAGTTAGAAACATACAATGAATTGGAATCAATGCATGTAGGCATATACGTTTTATTTCATTCGTTCACCATATATAAACGAGTGGTCTACTGTCATTGTACCATTCTAGTCAACGTAATAGTATAACGATTCATATAGACTAGCGACCTCTGTATCGCGATAGGTATCATATCGCGAAATAATGTATCGTTCCCGCCGTAATAAAATATCATTCGAAACGGTCATTGCAGCAAAAGATAAAGCTCTTAGTTCCAATGTTGATACTGTCTCGAGAAACATTACGTGCATCCAAAAACGTTACACACTATGATAATATGATACGATGTCGTAGAGGAAACCAAAGCAACGCGGTATTTCGAGAAAAAATCTTGCATACCAGGGACACTTACTGCACAGTGTGCACCCGTTGTACGTTGTGCTATTGCATTTCAGCATTTTTCGGTGAACATAACTGGTAATGATTGAACACAGTTATAATTTCACGATATCCCTACGAGCAACATTATTAACGAGATAATTAGAACAGTCGATAGCAGGCTATTGCGGTAGTGTTTGTCACAGCCATGGGCGCAGTAAGCGAATAGAACGTACGCCATGAGATATGATAACAAAAATATACACAAGTTCGAGAAATAGCGAAATTGATATGGTCATACAAAAGAACTGGTGGATTTCAAGCTGGAAGTACAGATGTCACATTCTGTCTAGATATATATTTAGAACAATCCTCTAGCTCATTGTTCACGCTGCCTTTGCATCACAGTGGTGAAAAAGAAACTACGTTAAACATGAAGCCCATCATTAATGTAGAATAGTTTACACATGTATGTATAACACTAGTCTAAACAACTGTAAGAAAACCTTACCTTAAAATATATGTCTTCTCCTAGAAAGATCCAGATGTCATCGCAATAAATGTTATGGAAACATAATTCTCTTCTAATACCGCAGATGTCGAATTCCCACCAAATACAGATACACGACTTAGAAAAGCCAGAGAAAAATTCCTCATGGTCTTAAACTGCTAAGTATAGACAACAACAGACAATACTTTTACTTAAACGTATAATGGCAAGTTGGAGCCAGAGGTAGACGAAGCACATTTATAAGAACAAACAAATGACTTCATAAATACAACAGAAAATATAGTCTGTAAAATTCTTAGATGCTTTATTTGTAGAAACAATGACTGGTCGGAAGGTACAAACAAACTCCAGAAGAGTTTTGCTGATATAATTAAATACAAATATTTGTTGGTACAAATGATGATCAAGCCCACACGTGTAGCACTATTCTATACCTTATTTGTACTATTGACTCTAATTGCGTTGCCAAGCAAGAGGTGAAAGAAACCTTTGTTCAGGGTGCTCACACAAACTTATTTTTAAGAACATACTTTTATTAAAATTCTGTTAAGCTTATTTGTGCGTATACTTGGACATATTTATATTCAAAAGCCAATGTTGTTGAAAGATTATAACAATAAATCCATAATTCCACGACTGAAACATTTCAAGCATTACAGTTAGCAACTAGGGGACGAACATGACGTTGTACATGTTTAAACGTGGCAAATGTGACAAAGAAGCATATTGGTGTAGGCACTGCCAATGAGCAAAAGTCTGCGGTAGCGAACAGCGATTGTAGACATGGATAATTGTCGCCCGTCGTTGTAGTACACCTCCTCAACGTCTGTCACCCTGGAGCCGCCGTCACATGTCGTCAGCCGAAACACCTAAGAAGGACAATTTGCTACGCATAATGTTATATTGTGATGTTGTACCCTTCGTATATACCATCATGTTTCATATACATAGGGGTGTGCATGTGCGTGTGTGTATGTTTGCGTTTGCGTGTGTGTATACGTGTATACGTGTGTACGTGTGTACGTGTGTATGTGTGTATGTGTGTATGTGTGTACGAGTGTTTATATAATGTTTGTACGCATATACATCAAAACTAAAAAAACACAGTTACACGTGTGACACCAATCAGCGAGATGACACTGGTAACATGATTTACCTGCGAAGGTGATATAGAGGTATAACGTGATTTAAGGTATTTTATAAGCAGGTCCGCGTCACCGTGCCCTGTGACCCACAAGTCTCCTGTAACCACGTCAACGTCAATGTTGTCGACGATTGAACAAACTGGAACCACCTGTACAAAGAAACATACCGCTGTCATTCTCCAGGAAGTCGTACTTTTATTATGTTGTACTTCCTATATATGAGTTAGTATTATTTAGAAGGATATTGCAGTTAAGATAAGTGTGTATACAACAAAGGGTGAATTAGGAGAGAACTATTCTGAAAGCTAGAGGAGGATAGTGGCGTGGAAGGAAGACAGCGGAGAGCAAGTACATAAAAATTGGAACATAATTAATGTGAACGATCAACAATAAATATGTGACACAGATCATCTTTGAGAAGTACATCAACTATAAGAAAGAATATTCCGATGTGTAGATGCAGCCACAGAAAAACAATCTTGCTCCAGTATTAGTAATGGCTTTATGGACAATTATTTTTACCAGAAACCGATAGACTGGGAGGAACTGTTTAGCAGACGAAGCATAGGAAATATACTTGGAAGAGAAGAAATTAAGACAAAGATACAGCTTTGTATAGCTGAACTGATTGGTACATTGGGGCGTCCTCTGAGAAACATAAATTCTCAGACGGATACAAGCATCGGCGAACGAAGGGAGGAAACGGAATGAGTGATGGGAGGCAGGTTACAAAGCACTTACACCCAAGGGAAAGAGAATTTGCTCATGTGCTACAACGACGGCCTATATGTGTGGCCTAGAGGCGTTAGTAACGGGTAAATAATAGGAGATGGTACGGGTTAATGAAAACATATGTGTCAAAAGAATCGCTGAGGTAAAGAAAATAATAGTAAACCAACGAAGAGTGGAAGAGCGAGGGGGAGAAGGAAAGACAAACTTGATTAGGAGGTAACTACTGTGGTTGGGACATGTCGAATGATAGGGGCAAGAACGGTTGGCTAAGAATACAGATGCCGGAGAGCATAAAGGACAAGAGGATGCCCTTGTCCGCATTAAACAGCCAGACAGATCATTGAAGCAGGGAAAGAAGAGAAAACAAATCAACATGTTATCTGTTATTTGTTGGCACCATCGAGTGTATAAGCTAAGTCATAGTATATAGAAATAATTAGTCCCGTAAAAGTTCAACTCAGGCCAGGCAATGGTTAATTAACTTCTGAAAGCATTTTCTATACGTTTAGTGGATGTACACGTGACATGTTACCTGCATCAGTTTTAAAGTGTTGTCAGACTTCCGGGCGTAGATATTCACGCGTTTCTCACCGGTTATCGCCAAGTATACGGACCTGCAAATTGTGGAACCTCTCGTAATATTGCAGTACTGCATTTCACAATCAAGCACATACCGAATATGTGTCATAAAACGGAAGGGTTCGTCAATATATATATTCAGATATATTATATCTGTCACAGATGCTTCAGATTATCAATATTAAACACATATTTCAAGCGAAACAACCGAGGAAGGAACAAAGCAAGAAGAAGTCTGTGAGGAGTTGTGTATGTAGACAGCGCCCCTGGCTTGCAGAACGCAGAGGACAGCGAGTCAACAGTGTAACCCTGGGCAATCACCATGGCGATGACTAACTTACATGACGGCAAATGTTAGCTACGTTATGTATAACATACATGCAAAACTAATTGTGATCGTGATAAATGACTCACTTGCTTCGCAGATTACTGCATCATATTTAACTTTCTCCACACGTTATGAAACCTAAGTGGCTTCGGAATTTATTATTTATTTTTACAATACAGATTATACAGAACACTGTAGCGAAGACCTACTTGCCATCCGCGGACATCGCTATGCCGTTCGGAACACATAATTCGTCTAACATAATCCGACCGGTGGTGCCATCGTAGAAACCAACATTGCCAAGAGGTAGGCCACGCATAAGTTCCAGAATAAAATCAGACTTTATGAAATTGGTGAAGTAGAAGTTGTCTTCTCCCGTCACAACCAGGTCATCGAGACTGGAAAAGCAAGTGGACACCGAGATGACGTTTTGATCATCCCATTAAGATTCATAAACAACTGCAAAGTCGCTCAAGCTCGACTACCGAGTACTTTGTTTAGACCACTGCTACCTGTTTTGAAATAGATCGCCTGACACGGAACACCATGATTAACGACATGAAACATGGATGTTGAACACAATACGTCTAATGTGCGTCACGCAGCACACGAATACATCAGTTGGTAGATTAACAATTTGCAACGGTACACGACACCGCTTGTATCTGTTGACGGTGTTTTAGAGAAACTCACTGAATGAACGTTGGGTCGCCCTCGAACGTTCGCAAATGGTACAGTTTTATTCTCCTCTGGTCGAAACGGAACTTCTCAACAGTTTCTTTTTTGTTGCTATTTGTGTTGATGACATGTTGTAGACTATGTCTGAAACAAGTACAAAAACACATAATATCATAATAACACATCCAAAAGAGACGTTGTGACAACGAATATGCTGTACAGTTATATCCTTCTATTTATGTTGACGTTCTTTGCTAGACTTTGTTGGACACAAAGCTTTCAGAGTATACTCGGAAACTCTTTGGATAAGAATAAATACCTCAATCCTTTTTACTGGGGTAATCAGTTGTTCGGAAGGTAAAACGTAATGGTTACTTAAAATATAATTTTATAATTGCAGGAACCACTGCGGTAGCATTGCCATGGGCAAATGGAGACCCTGCGTTATGCATTAGGTTGCTGAAAACAATGGGGAACCCACATTTTTCAACGATGAAATCATTAGACTGCACCACTTTAGACTAGACCAGTTTTGTCTGTGGCTTACTGATGTGTGTATCTCGTAACAAATCTTACTGCGATTTGTATCTTTCCAAACGCTGAGTCCGAGAGGAGAGAATGTGACTCTGTCAATCTCGCCTATGATGTCAAGCGCGCGGACCCCACGCCTGGGTTTTCGGAAATCAAACAGGAATATATTTCCCGGCGTGCTTGGATCGAGGCCCTGGCAAAAAAAAAAATTTATAGATTATGCTTTCTTACATAACGCAACAGTTTTAATTAATTCAGCTTTCTTCGACTTGAATATATTATCAAATTATGTCGTTATCATTAAGATCTTTGTTGGGTTTATATAATTACGAATATTTAGCAAATACAAAGCAACTTTCACACTAAGTTCGTCTTAATTCACCATGGAGGCGGCAGCATGTATAATGGAAACCCCACAAGGGTTATAAAATTATTGTATTAGTCAATGAAAGTCGGCGTATTAGCTATTTTCATCTTCCTTTGTCATCATCATATTTATATGTGATCATTTTACAATTTATTTTTTAAATGATCATCATCATATTAATTGTCAGTGACAATTTGTTAATTACCATAATGGTCATCATCATTACGATGTTTACAATAAAACATCAACAGACATCGCATTAATTGTATTAAACAATCTACACTTGCCATCATCACGACTTACTGATGTAATAAACGCTAGTCCATTCGGAAGCACCTGGATGTCCTCAGAGCCAACATCTGCCAGATACGACACAAAGATGAAGTCATTACACAAATTGTACAGGGACAACGCCACGCTTGATAGAAATTGCAGTCAGTTTGACGGTCAACGCCGATGGTTAAGCACATGTCCCAGAACAGCTGTTTAGAAATACAGTCCCCAACCCAAGCATGCAGACAATCATCTGGTTTTTTGGTACGCTACTTAATGGTCGGATGTAGTACCGTCATTTACAGATAAGCAAATACACGGTTAATTATGAAGCGACACATCAAACGTAAAGACAAATCTACCTAGCTAGTTACCTTTTTGAAGAGGCATATACGTACTTTCAACAATGACACTCGTCGTGGAAACAAGGACACTCACCAAACCAGACAAAGAATCAAATTGGTAGCCGCACACACAGATATAGAAAGAAGTGTAAATTAAGCATCAGATATCGGAACAACAATATTTCAGTAAGAGGGAAGACAAAGTTCAGATACGTGACAGAACACAAACTTAAGACTGACGTGGACCTGGGTCCAATGATAACGTAATAATGACTGCATGGGCATATAGATCAAGAGCGGGAAGACGGCCTCACTCAACTTACCGATCCCTGGCACACGCGTGCAGCAGCCTGGCTGGTGGTTGCATGGTGTCCTTCTGGAAACGATCCATGCATCTGAAAACGATTGCAACAATGTCAGTGTATGCCCCTTATTGTAATTAAAACCAATTGGTTTCATTAAACACACAATGAGATGCATGCGATCCATATTTGGAAAAAGGATAATTTAATTGCATTCATCATAATATAATTATTATCCAAACTACTTGCGCAGAATGGCTGCACATGAGTGTTAGACATCCACAGACACAGACTATGTCAATAAGTCGCATCATTATCTTGTCGTATGAAGACGGTGGAACACACGGTGCCGCGGACGACAACAGCGAGAGCAAAGCGGTGACAACTATGCGAGTTGTGGACAGATAGCTGACCTATATCCGCTAACGCAAACAGGCAAACTACTTCGTATTTCTTTTCGAGGTCCAATAATAAAGCAAATAGTTGATGAAATACCATATATTTAATGATGTATCTTTTAACAAATACTTGTTCTATTATATTATACATGAGCACTTTGAAGAGTCACTGACTTTCTCATGTTTGTGACTTACATGATTGTTGCTGTCTAATGTGGCTACGGTTTGCTTAGAATTGGGAAACAACCAGAACAGTGTTTTACTAGTTTAAAATGCAGGTGTTTAAACGATGCATGTGCGTAATAACCATAATATGGGGGTGGGTTTTTAACTCCTCAATACTGTTTCCATCGCGTGGTTGCGGATGACATGCCTTGTGTGACGGTTCAGGTGCACATTATAAACCATCTCTTATTGACACGCTTATATACATTCTCTGCATGATTTCACCTGTGCTGTGTAAATGTTACATTCAACCATTTGCTAGATACCATATTTTTTTACTGACACTGTTGTGGGAATATCGAAACGCTGTTTGCAAAAAGAAATTTTGCACAGTGCATTTCCTAGGTGTGCTCAAAACACCTCACAGAATGACAAACCCGTATTGTCAGTTCGTCGGCGCCAGGACATGTGGGCGGAAGTCGCATGACACGAGAGAAGCCACATCATGATGGCAGCCTTGACTGAAGAGTCTGCTCTAAAAATTATTTGTACTCTATCTAAGTAACAGTTATGTTGTAAAATTGATTACCATAAATCGTTCTGCGTGTTTTTCCACGTGTATTAGATAATACGTAATTAATAAGTAATTTTGTTATGTTTGCATTGTCATTTGTAGTGGATATGTTTGCTTCACTGACAGTTAACCTGACGTGTTGTGTGGTAGCTAAAAGTATGATGCATGAACACCAAACTGATGCATCAATTTACACAGCCACGGGCAGAGAACTGATGTTGGCTAATAGCCGTGATTTATAATTATCAACTTTATTAATCAATGATACGTCAAACACATTGTGCATTTATGCCCGAAACTCCTCTTGTCTATGGTCAACACCTCTATAACGTGAAACCCTATTTTTAGATCAAAAGAACGTTATTTGCAATTCAGTTAAAAGCCGAACCATCAGCCACTGTTTGGAACATGCAGTCTATCGCCACAATGTAACCGGCTCTGTATTGAATCGGTCTGTAGTCACATTCGTAACATATATACTTTATTTGAAAGACCATTTCGAAATTACACATTCCTGTATATAAAATGATGCAACGACAACTTGCTAGTGATCTCTCCATGCATTTCGTCGAGAGGCGGAAATCATTGTTTGAATTGAAGTTACATTGATGACCATAATGGGTAAAGAGGCGTTGATGTTGATGCATTACTTGAACAGACCTATGTTGAATCATATTGTTTTATTCCATTAATCGTCATATATTGTAGGACGCACAGTCAGTCAGTCAGTCAGTCAGTCAGTCAGTCAGTCAGTCAGTCAGTCAGTCAGTCAGTCAGTCAGTCAGTCAGTCAGTCAGTCAGTCAGTCAGTCAGTCAGTCAGTCAGTCAGTCAGTCAGTCAGTCAGTCAGTCAGTCAGTCAGTCAGTCAGTCAGTCAGTCAGTCAGTCAGTCAGTCAGTCAGTCAGTCAGTCAGTCAGTCAGTCAGTCAGTATCAGTCAGTCAGTCAGTCAGTCAGTCGTCAGTCGTCAGTCAGTCAGTCAGTCAGGTCAGTCAGATGACAGTCAGTCAGTCAGTGGCAGTCAGCGTCAGTCAGTCAGTCAGTCAGTCAGTCAGTCAGTCAGTCAGTCAGTCAGTCAGTCAGTCAGTCAGTCAGTCAGTCAGTCAGTCAGTCAGTCAGTCAGTCAGTCAGTCAGTCAGTCAGTCAGTCAGTCAGTCAGTCAGTCAGTCAGTCAGTCAGAAATTAATAAAAACTGGTCTGTTTTCCCCAAGTCTAAGCAAGTTCTAACCACACCAGACAACAACAATCAAGTATTTGTCATAAGATACGTCACTAAATGGGACGGATCTTTATGTGATATTACATCAACTATTTGAGTCATAAGTGGACCTCGAAAAAAGTAGTAGTTCGCCTTTTTGCGTATGCATCCGACGGACATAAGTTAGCACAGTTGCCACCGCTTTGCTCTGGCTGTTGACGTCGGCTGCACCGTATGTTTCACGGTCTTTGAACGACAAAACAATGGTGCGACTTATTGACATAGTCTATATCGGTGGATGCCTAAAGCTCATTCGGCATAAGTGGTTTATATAACACTAATATCATGTCGAATACATATTTTATACGTTACTGATTTACCTTATATGGATCAAGTGAATCTCATGGTGTGTTTACTGAAACGAACTCTTTTAGTATGTAAGTATCGTACACATACATGTTGTATATTACAAATAGGGTGATGCACCGGTGCATTGGGATACACACGGCGCGGTACGATACACGATACACAATGTCCGTATCGTGATACCCTGCGATATATGATAGCAATAGGCAAAACATTATTCTCGCAATCTTATGATGCTATAATCGCAAACCACGATTGTCAGTGTATCGGTAACAGATACAGTTATAACATGTAGTACGCCCGTATCATCTACTTATCTATAAAATACGTAAATCATTTCACGTTACTCGTGCTTCCATCGAGTTGGCATTGTGGAAACACTTCGGTTTCGATTGTATCACCAATTTGGAAACAAACAATGAATTGCGTGAGAGACCATGCGTCGTTCTTTATGTCTCTCAGCTTCAGGTTTCTCATGAAGGTATACTTGAACCGGAGACGAGGGCGTCCTCTCTTTCTGTGACCAGAAGACAGTTGAGAGTACAAAATCTGCTTTGGTAGCCGGTCTGGTGACATCCTCATGAGGTGTCCAGTCCACCGGAGATTCTTTCTGATCAGAAGATCTTCCATATATGACAGCCCAAGTATGTTCTTGTTTGTCACTTCGTCCATCCAGGTTATCTTCATGATCGAACGCAGATGTCGCAACACGAAGCCATGCAGCTTTTTTACCTGTCGTCTGTACAGGAGGGTGGACAGCAAGATTGCACGGTATATCTTGCCTTTAACACGCATGGTCACATGGTGGTTCTTCCAGAGTCTCTGACGTAGTCGGCCGAAAGATGCATCCATTACTTGATATAGTGCTTCCGAGTTAAGTGCATACCAGAACAGAGTCCAGCCTGTTTCCATCAACCGTGATATCCTCCTCTCGGGTTCTTGTAGAGTTGGGTTGGTACATCACCTCAGTCTTTTTGATGGTTTTCTTCAGGCCGAACTTCCTTGTCGCACCGGAGAAAGCATCCACTATTTTCTGCATCTCTTCAGCAGAGTGGGCAACCAGTACACTGTCCTCTGCGAATAGCATCTCTTCCATCAGTATCCGAGTAGTCTTGGTCTTCTCTCGGAAGTGTGCGACGTTGGTTGGGTCAGCGCTCTGTCTGGACTGTATGTAGACGCCACCCCCCATGTCTCTAAAAGCTTCGTCGAACATTGCTGATAGGAAGATGGAAAAGAGCGTGGGGGCCAGTAAACAACCTTGCTTGACGACATTTGTAAACTGAACGATTCCGAAACTTCCCCTCCAACACTAACATCCGCCATCATTCTGGTATGTAGAGCTTCGATCATAGTTGTGAACTTCTCTGGGCAACCATACTTTCTCAGTAGCTGCCATAGCCCGGTCCTGCCAACCGTATCGAACGCTCTACTGAAGTCGACAAATACCATGTACAGTGGTCGGTCCTGCTCAATACACTTTTCTTGTAGCTGTCGGAGACAAAATATCATATCCAGTTACCTCTGAAGCCTCACTGTGTCTCCGGAACTACCTCTGGTGATATGTGGGTTGATAATCTGTTGACGAGGATCCTGGCGAAGATCTTGCCTGCTATGGAAAGAAGAGAGATTCCTCTATAATTCCCACAGTCTGTTCAATCACCTTTCTTGTAGATGGTTACAATGCTGGCATACTTCCATGCTTGTGGTACAGAACCCACCTCCGAGGTATTGGTGATTAGTTGGTGCAGTCAGCTGAACAGATTGTCTCCTCCGTGTTTCCATACTTCAGCAGGAATTCCATCTCCCCCAGGTGCTTTGCCATCTCTCAGACCGGCGATTACTCTAGCCATGTCAGCCATGGTTGGAATTTCATTTAGGCTTGTCATGGCAATGCGCTGCGGGATGTTGTCCAGAGCTTCGTGATCTATGTCGCCAGGGACGTTGACTAGCTTCTGGAAGTGTTCACTCCAACCTGCCACAACTCTCTTGCTATCAGAGAAGGTATCCATTCCATTTGTTGATTTCAGGTGAACATGTCCCTTCTTCTTGGGTCCACACACTTCCTTCAGTCAATTGTAGAAGCATTTCATGTCGTTTCTGTTAGCAGCTCTCTGCAGCTCCACTGCCTTCCTTTCCCACGAGTCTGACTTCAAGGCACGGGTGCTTTTATGAAGCAGTCTGAAGGCATCTTTGTATGCTGCAGTGGTGGATCTAGTGCTCCTAGTTCGCAACACTCTCTGGTGGGCTTGGTCTCTTCTGCTGATAAGAGTCTTCTTATTTGGTCGTTGGGGTCGAACCAGTTCTGATGTTTTCTGTCTGGCTTGCCAAGATATATCTTGGCTGTGTTCTATACGACCTGCTGCAGAGCTACCCATTCCTCGTCTGGTGTTGAGCTTTCCTTCTCCTGCCATTGGGCGAGAGCACTGGCCATCTCCTGCTCAAAACTCTCGCTATGGCTGATGGTACTTAGTTTTGCTGTGTTGAGCTTGGTCGGTTTACTTGTCCCTTGCCTGTTGTGCTTTTGTCGTAGCCACCTTTGACCTCAGCATCTGGTGACCGATCCAACAATTAGCTCCATGCATGATTCGGATACTGTGGATGTCCATCTTTTCCCGACTCCTCGTGAAGATGAAGTCGATCATATTCCAGTATCTAGAACGAGGATGCATCCATGTGGTCTTGCGTTCATCCTTCTGCTTGAAATTTGTTTCGTCACTACCAGTTCGAACTCAGAGCAAAGAGCCAGTAGAAGCTCGCCATTGGAGTTGCATTTGCAAATCCCATGTTTGCCATTGACCAAGGGCCACTTGTCTCTTCCTATCCTTGCACTGAAGTCTCCTATCAGCAGTATCTTATATGTAGAAGGCCTCCTTGTTTTCATCTTGGTTTGTTATTGTTGGAGCCTTCACGCTGATAATTGTAGCAAAGTTGTCCTTCGGGTTTGCCACTCCAGAAGTAGGAGTATTCCAAGTCGTTTAGACTACCAGACTATGAGAACCATGTTTCACATAGGGCGGCGATGTCGATGTTGTATTTGGCAAGTTCCATTGCTACTAGTGCCGTACGTTTTTCTGGTCGGTCAGCTGCTTCTCGGTTGAGAGAAAACTGATATGCTGCAAGAAACGGTTTTGCCATGCGACTTACGCCAGAAGTTATTGAAATGAAAGGCCCGGGCCACCTCTGCTCAAATACACAACATACTGGAAAATGTAGAGTCATCGGTCCTACCAAGTTTTAGGACGGACGAGATCCAGGAGATGCAACGGACTGATCCGGTGTTGAGCTGGATCTGGCATTACATCGACCTAGATCGAGACACGACACGTGTAGAAAGACGGAAAGAACAGCCAGCAGTAGCGAAACTGTTATTACAATGGAACCGCTTACACATCTGTTCTGGCCGATTGTGCAGAGCAATGACAGATCCCATGAGTGGAGACAAAGCAAACCAGTTGTTGCTTCCGAATTCCACGAGGAAGGAAGTATTAGAGGAATTACATGATCAGATGGGACATCAAGGCATAGATAGGGTCGAGAAAGTAGTGCGAGCACGGTTCTATTGGCCTAATATACGCTCAGACATCCATAATTGGATTGCCAAGTGTGAGCGTTGTAATCTAGCAAAGATGCCACATTTTAAAGTACGGACACCTATGCATAGTATTGTCATGGTCATGACCGATGTGCGCAGTCAATTCACAATAACACTGCCGACTAAAAACCATACAGCCCAGACAGTAGCCAAAACGTTAGAACGTGAATGGTTTCTGCTCAACGGAATTCCCTACCTGATACACTCAGACCAAAGATGTTTGTTAGGCGCAGTATGCCCTGGGCCAACGACCGGTCAACACCTAGTATTGGGACCCAGTAATCAATTATCACCAGCGGTAAGATTGTTTTGTTGCATTTATATATTCGTTTGTGTAGGTATCAGGTTTCTTGTATCCCATAATATTGCATCTATTTGGATAAATCATTCAGCTATATGTGTTGCACTTTATACGTTGGTAAGATAGGCGTGGCAAGTGAATGTATAGCCTATAGGGCGTGGCAGTTCAGTACTGAAGCTGCGCTCATGTAATGCAATACAATCATCTCTCTCTCTCTCTCCCTCCCTCTCTCTCTCTCTCTCTCTCTCTTCTCTCTCTCTTTCTCGTCCGTCGGCCCGTAGGGTAGTGTCCATGTGCTTTGCTCGTCGGTGATATATTAGTCCATCCATACCATCATCATCACGATCAAGATTAATGGGTAAGGATTTATGATAAAGTTTGGTTACGTTGACTTCGTGATGATGATGGTATGTTAATGACGGCCCTCCGGTTATTCCGTTTCTAATCAGATCGGGTAAATGGGTATGTTGTTGGTTAAACAGAGTAAAATATATGTTATGGGGTAAAGTGTCGAAGACAAATGTCATGGTGAGTCCCGATACACTAATCCCGTCTTTAAACATATCTATGTGGCGCAATTTGTAAAACTTACATTTTTTCAATGGCTTCCAAAAATGGAACGACGTCTCTATTGTTATACCAAATGAAACAAATCACGAAACGTTTTCATGTCGTGATCACAATAAGCGTAATTTTGATCAGAAATATTTTCGTTTGTCAATTCGCTGTGAAGAGCTTCATTAGGCGGAAGAGATTTGCAGTCGTGTTTACTTAACGAAGTCACCCACTCGTAGGGAAAGAAACCTTTTGTCAGAGTGCAACCGTACGCTTTCAGAAATTGCACCTCTGTATGAATTAGTGTACATGGTATACACATATGAGGAGCTCCGGTGGAGATAGACACGTGTGGCGAACACACGCCACTGACATTCACATACTGAGGCGGTTGGTAAGGAAACTGTGTACAAGCATGACAGATTGTTTTCTGAAAATCAAATGAGGCTGGATTGTGTTAAATGATGACGAAAGGTCAACGAATAATATTCTGGCATACGAGCTTTGACGTTAAAGGTGGTTAAGAATGACATTTAACATTGACAATGTGGCATCTTCAACACTACGTTTAGTTCTGTAAGCAAATTGCAACCGGTCAAACAGATATGGCGAGTGAGTGGGTGAGTGAGTGAGTGAGTGAGTGAGCGAGTGAGTGGGTGAGTGAGCGAGTGAGTGAGTGAGTGAGTGAGTGAGTGAGTGAGTGAGTGACTGTGCGTCCTACTATTTATGTCGATTAATGGAATAAAACGAGATGGTTCAAGTAATATATATGAATCATCGCCTCCTTACCCGTTATGGTAATCAATTTTGAAAACGTGTAGCGTTCAGATGAGACATTGTAAATTCAGTTCAAACACAAATTTCCGCCTCTTGATAAAATGGAGAGATCATTAAATGAAAGTATGAATTGCAACATTATATATATATATATATATATATATATATATATATATATATATATATATATATATATATATATATATATATATATAAAGAGAGAGAGAACGTGTAATATAGAAATGGTCTTTAAAAAAAGTCTTTTTGTATATGTAACAGGCGACTGTTACGAATATGACTACAGACCGAATCAATTCAGAGCCGGTTACACTGTGGCGATAGAGGGCGTGTTCCAAACAGTGGCTGATGGTTTGACATTTAACTGAACTGCAAATCACATTATTTTGATCTAACAAAAGGGGTTCACGTTAGAGAACCGTTGATCATAGACAAGTGGATGTTTGAGCATAAATGCACAATGTGTTTGTACGTATCATAGATTAATAAAGTTTATTTTATATATCACATCTATTAGCCAACATCAGTTCTTTGCCGGTGGCTGTGTAAATTGGTGCAGACGGTGGGTGTTCATGTATCGTTCTTTTAGCTACCACATAACATGTCGGGGTAACTGTCAGTGAGTAAAAATATCCACTACAAATGACAATGCAAACATGACGAAAATGACTAATTTATTGCCTATTACGTAATACATACAGAAAAACATGCAGAAGGAATTACGATATAAATTCTACAACATAACTGTTACTTATATATAGTACAACATTAAACTATTTAGAGCAGACTCGTCTGTCAATGGTGCCATCAAGACGTAGGTTCTCTCGTGTCCTGCGACTTCCGCCCACATGTCGTGGCGCCGACGAATGGACAACATTTGTCATTCTGTTAGATGCTTTGCGCAGACCTAAGGATTGCATACTGCACTTATGTGTTGCGTCTCGGTATTCCCACAACAATGTAAGAAAATATTATGGTATCTAGCGAATGGTTGACTGTAACATTTACACTTCTCCACACGTGATAAGATTTGTAATGATACTCGAAGCAACAGGTGGAATCATGCAGAGAGTGTATGTAAGTGTGTCAACAAGAGATGGTTTATAATGTGCACCTCAACTGTCACACAAGGCACGTCATCCACAATCACGTGATGGAAACCGTATCGAGGGGTTTAAAACCCACGTTCGGGGATCGAGCATCGGGGGTCAAGCATTTTGTACATAATTAAATGTTTCACTGCTTGTACTTGCACTGTTTGTTTATAACAAGTACGTGCATTCCGTCAATATTGCATGCCAAAATATAAATACACTTTTATGTACAAAACTGGTGTATTTAGTAGTAATATAATATTTTCCAACTGCTCTCCCTGGTAGCTCGTCCTGTCATGTAACTGGCACCTCAACAATAATGTAATTGTTGATCATCACGACGGAATCTTACTTGTCCTAATGTACACGTAATAGTACTTCAACTTCTTAAAATGTACATGGTCCTAACCCTGACTTCAACAGACTGACACTGTAAATCCTGTTTATAAAACACACACAGAGTTTGTGGCATATCATAGTTAATCACACACAAGAGTTCATGGCAGATACCATTTGGTCAGATACAGTCAGTTTATTGGATAAAAGCATAGGGAGTCCATCCAGACAACATTTCGTCAGACACAGGTGGTGTATTTGTACATCACATATCCCCAGACACATGGAGTTCATGGCAGACAACATTTGGCTAGAGATATTTGGTGCAGACAACTCTTGATCAAACTTAGGATATCCATGTCAAAAATTCGATCATAGACAAGCTAGGAGTTCAAGCAGAAAACATTTGACCAATGTTTGAAAGTAAATCTCACACAACATATGGCCAGAGAGAGTAGATGTGTCGAAAGGGAAGCCAATAACAGGGATGATGACAGGAAGAAAAGAGACAGAAAAAAGGAACAACAGTTAAAGCGGCAGGGGGAAAAGTCAACGACCAGGCAGATGCAAACACAGCAGACATGGAGTGGACAACTAGGATAGTGCAGAGATTCAGACAGTTGGTAGGGACACTGAAGAAGACGAGAGTTGAACATATAGACAGGAAGTTCATGGCTGAAAATATTTGATCATCAGACATAAGAACTTCATAAAGCCACCATCAGATGAATGATGTTCATGCTTAGCGAACGTGACAAAGAAGCATATTGGTGAAGGCACTGCCGATGAGCATACGTCTGCGGTAGCGAACAGCGACAGTGGACCCGGAGATTTGTCGACCGTCGTTGTAGTACACTTCCTGGACGTCTGTCACCCTGGAGCCACCGTCACACGTCGTCAGCCGAAACACCTGAGTAGAGCGACAGGTTAATATATATATATATATAATATATATATATATATATATATATATATATATATATATATATATATATATATTATATATATATATGTATATATATGATCATCATCATCATTGTGCAGCCATAGTGTTTGGGCGAAGGCCTCAGCATGCTGCTTCCACATGTGTCTATCTTGTGCTATCTTCTGCCAAATGGTACCCTTCCAGTAGTCGTCTAGATCGTCTCTCCACGGACTCGCCGGCCTACCTCTAGTTCTTTTCGTTTCGTAGGGTTTCCAAATGGTGACACGCAGTGTCCATCTGTTATCCCGTGTCATGCTGACGGGCCCGGCCCATGTCCACTTCTATCTTCTGATTTGTTATAATAATAATAATAATAATAATAATAATAATAATAATAATAATAATAATAATAATAATAATAATAATAATAATAATAATAATAATAATAATAATAATAATAATAAATTATGACAAACCAAGGGGTTAAGCAATTGCGTAAACGTAGAACAGTGCGTGAGTCGTTGATGGATGGACGAAAGTTCTAGGAAGCTAAGGAGGATAGGCAGCATTAAAGAGATATGTTTTTAGACGTCGGCGGAAGGAAACTATATTATCTTCCGACTTGACACTGACAGGAAGCGAATTCCACAGAGTTGGTGCAGCAACCGAGAAAGCTCGGGTCCCAGCTTTCGTCTTAACCCGAGATATGTAAAGTGGGTTACTACTGGTTGAGCGTAGCTCTCTGGAAATCCTTGCTGGAGTTAGCATTGAGTATAGATAAGTTGGTTGTTTAGATGCGAGTGCTTGATAGGATATTGTGCAAATCTTGAAAATAATGCGATAATGCACAGGGAGCCAGTGCAATGATTTTAGAAGCGGCACCGAGCTAGAAAAACGAGGAGAACCCTTGCCAAGCAGTTCTGGACACGTTGAAGTCTTGCAATATCCTTGTTCGCAGTATTGTAAAGGAGGGAATTGCAGTAGTCAAGTCTGCGATGGTTTTAGCAACAGAAAGTTATAAAAATCTGCGAATACGACGAAGATCACGGATATGGTAGAAACAGCAACGGCATGTTTTTGATATGTGCTGTTTGAAATTGAAGCTTTCGTCAAAGTTAACTCCGAGATTTGAAACGGAGGGGGCTGGTGTTACACTCTGATTTAGGATATGTGTCGGGAAAAAGCCGTCGAGTTTTGCACGCTGCGTTACGGTACCAATGATGATAAATTCGGTCTTGTTTGCATTTAACTTTAGTTTACTATTTTTCATCCAAAGGGAGACATCTTGGAGACAATCCCTGAGCTGTTTTAAGGAGCGGCAAGCATCTGATGTAGTAAACGAAATGTAGATTTGGGTATCATCGGCATAAAGGTGATGATCCAAGTTGTGACCTTGGATAACAGAGCTTAAAGGTGTTGTGTATAAAGTAAAAAGCAAAGGCCCCAAAACAGAACCCCGTGGGACACCACATGACGTGGGCAACATGTCTGAAAAGCAGTTACCTATTTTAATGGCTTGCTGTCTGTCAGTAAGATATGAAGTAAACCAGCTCAGGGCTGTGCCAGATATGCCGTACCATGTTGATAGACGTGTAATGAGAATATTGTGGTCGATGGTGTCGAAAGCGGCGGATAGGTCAAGCAAGGTCAGGGCGGTAACTTTTCCATTGTCGATGTTGAGGTTAATGTCATTGTGTACTTTTAAAAGAGCAGTTTCTGTAGAATGAAATTGTTTATATGCAGACTGCGACACATTGGATATACCATTTTTGTAGATGTGAGATCTGAGACGATTAGCTACAACCTTTTCAAGTATTTTTGAGATGAAACTTAGGTTGGAAATAGGTCTGTAACTGTTTAATTCTTCTTTAGGCAGAGTTGGTTTCTTAAGAACTGGATTAACATGGGCACATTTAAAATCGTCAGGGAAAAAGCCGTAGCATAAAGATGCATTTATGATATCTGTTATTGGTTTAATTAATACGTCAAGGCATGCTTTCAGTAGTATGGTGGGGATTGGATCAAGGTCACAGGATTTACTTGGGGATGACATGATTATTTTTCTCACTTCAGTAGTTGTAGCTGGTTCAAACGATGCAAGTTGAAAATTTAGTTGTGGAAAGTCTGCATGAACCGTGTGCGGAGTATGACCTGTGAAAGTTGATTGTATAACGCTAATTTTGTCTTTAAAATGACTCGAAAAAGAGTTACACAATGACTTGATTGATGCATGAGTTGGTAGAGAAGGAGCAGGCCGCCTGTGTAAGATTTTATTGATGCATTCCCATAGCTGTTTTGGCGTAGCAGAGTTTGTTCAATATCACATCTATGACCTTTGTCTTTTCTCTTACCCAGATGTTTGTTTTTCTGTCCCGGTAGGTGATGTTTAACATACTCCTTTCTATCTTAGTTTGTGCGGCTGCTGGCTTGTTCTTTGCTTTTTTCTTTATATATGTATATATATATATATATATATATATATATATATATATCGCCCATGCTACGTCATATAAAAAGCGCACTACAACAACTAATTATAGTATAAGCATAATATAACAGCGATAACAATGTATCCCTCAAACGTTTACATGATTCCATAAATAGGACAGCTTTCCCAAATTGCCCACTTTCAACTATTCACTTATTTTCACATAATGACCATCCGTGAATAGTTGAAAGTCTGTTGATTCTACGCACATCGTTTACAGTTGTTTATTCACATACCAAAATATTGCTTTATATTTCCTCCAGTAGGACTCACATTTGCACTCGCGGTGAACACATTATTAAACAACACATCTTACACAATAAACACATTATACACAACCGCTCATATGTACATAGAAGATAAACGTGATATACCTGCGAAGGTGATATAGCTGTGTGAGGTGGTGTAATGTGTTTCGCAAGCAGGTCGCCGTCAGCGTGGCCTGCAATCCACAAGTCTCCTGTAGCCACGTCGACGTCGATGTTGTCAACTAATGAACACACTGGAACCACCTAAACACACAAACGTACACCTAAACACACATTCTTACCAATCAATTTATTTCAAAACGCCCAACGGGGGAAACAAAATAAACAAAGTAAATGATTACTTAATAACAAATCATATGGTAAGATAGAAAATAATGAAGACATTTGCTTTGAAAAGGAGTAGACATAAGTTATACATTTGTAAGTGTCTATCCCTGTGACAATTCTATAAAATCTAAAAATAAGTGCCATACTTAGGAATAAGCACGTATGTATAACAAACAAAATCGCTTGCGTGATACAGATGTATTTCTACTTTACATAATATATTTATTTAAGAGTAGTTACTAATGTATTTGCTTTAATATATATATATATATATATATATATATATATATATATATATATATATATATATATATATATTGACGTTATGTTAACAAGCGATGTATTTAGGGAGTTCCACAATGTTACGCCCAATACAGGTATGAGAACAGCGGTTATATTTGTAGACACATCTGTTCTCATAAATTGATGTGGTCTACGTGCAGAATATGATAATATAACCTTTACAAATAACTGTTGAAAGTCGTTTGGTTAAACATTTTGAAAGGCATTAAACATAAATAAAACAGTTTTTAACATTAATTCCCACAATGCATTTCACACTATTGTACTTCTAGTACATAGATCAACATTCGGTGCTTATAGGTACATAATTTGTTTAAACATGAGTGAAACCATTGGTCTCATATATACAAAATATATCCAACAATTAAGACACTTTGAGAAGCGATACATGTAATCCTGAACAGTTTTACCCAGGAGGTGGTACCTGGATCAGTTTCAAAGTGATGTCCGCCTTTCTGGCGTAGACGTTCACGCGTTTCTCACCCAAAACCGCCAGGTACAGGAATCTGCAAAATGTGCACATCGCAATTATATAGTATTACGACACTTCTCATACCAAATATTTAGTATCGCGAAAACATAAACATTCGTCAAAAATCATGTAATTATTATCGACTAAACAAACTGCAATGTATAATAAAAAGGAATAGGTTTGTAAAGGGTGTGATATTGAACTGTAAACTGAGCTTGTGTGGTTTTACTGGCATACGACACAAATGCGGTGTAGCTGTGTAGCCGCATCACTGCAGTTGTCACCAAGCTGATCGTACCGTTTACGAAAATGCATGGGTGTGCATGGGTGGGTGGGTGGGTGGGTGGGTGTGTGCGTGCGTGTGCATGGGTGGGAGGGTGGGTAGGTGGGTGGTTGGGTGGGCGGGTGGATGGGTATATGCATGTGTTCGTGTGTGTCTGTGCGTGTGTCGATAAACAGTGTATACTTGTGTACATAACTAATTTTCGAACAGCCGCATATATCAAACAAGTATTTACCCTAGTACCATCAGTTGACAACTTACCGATGCCCGGCACCACCACACAGCGGCCTGGCTGGTGGTTACAGGGGGTCATCTGAAGAAGATACGGCCATCTGAAAATAAATCTCGACCACCTGTAATTGATTGAGTTACGACATGTCTAAGCGTGGTGTAAGCCAGGTAAGTGTACGACTCGTGCGTAACAATTATCAGAAAGCACACCATGATATTAATATGGCCCATTTTAGGTAAACCAACAACATGTAATTGCATTATATGTATATAATATGTAAATTCCTTAACATAAATGCATCATTATTACCTTCGTGTTATTGGATTTTAAATAAACATTTTAGCGCAGTCAAATATAAATTGGATACTAACACAAAAACGCAGTTGCGAATGCTAACTAAAACACGTCGTCGCAGAAAGTAGTATGTCGGACGTATGCTGGCTTGTTGCCCAAAATTCGTACGAAGCAAACGGCAATGGAAACGAAATGAAGTCGCTGCAAGATTGCGTCGGCCGGAGAACTTGGCACAGAGAGAGCAGCGGACGACAACAGCCAGAGCTAGTCGGACACATCTATGACGTTCAGATAACCACGCCTAACCCAGTGTATTCATAGCAACAGTAATTTGTCTTTTTTAAAGATATAAAAATCAGTGGTAGTTACATAAACACAGTAACACGCTGGCAGGTATTCAGTGTTTGCTAAACATATCCGGTGTAGACTGTTAACCTTTTTGGTGCGAGTCGTTCGAATTTGTTGTCGTCGCTATGCAATAGGTGAAATGGTAATGCGTTACTTGTTGTGTAGTTTGTAAGTACAACGCGCAGTGAACAACTGCAGAGTGTAAATCTGATGAGGTCTACATAATAAGTTGTTATTTTTATAATTGTTCATACATAAGCCAGGTGTGGTTTCTAATAGCTAGACTAGGCGTGGCTATCAAGTGACTTTTTCAGCTCTGCGCTAGAGTGAATAATAGAAAGTAAGAACTGAAAACCGAAATTTGATATAATACTGCATTTTGTTCCGTGTTTCGTTACTAATCATGTTTCAGATGTCAGTAAACCTGGATGAAAAAAATAGCGGCCAATTACCCATTAC